>JACEVL010000605.1:275000-450823 GCA_020284085.1 Aporrectodea caliginosa | reverse complement strand
TCTAAGAAGTCATGAAAAATCCCACTCCGTGTCTGGCTAACGTTTGTAAAAGCATTTTCAAAATTTTGCAGTCTTCTAAATGACGTTGGAGTCAATTCTCGAGAAAAGCCATAGGAATAAAATTCAAGCTATATGAGAGAACATTCTCGCGCGAGTATTTCAGTTATATCCGGAAACACTCTTCTGCACTACGCCTAAAAAACTAATGAACCCTAAATGGGGAGAAACCATTCTGTGTCATGTTTGTAAAATGTTTTTTCGCGCTATTGTAGCCGATAAAGTAAAAAGTCTCAAACAGAATTTAAGTAAAATATTCAACGTTTCATATATTGACGTTCACCAACAACAATAAGCTCCATAAAGGCAGTGTGGAGCAACTTAATCCATGATGATACGCACGAACGAATTCTTGTATATGAATTTTGTATTCGAAGTACGAGTTCAACTGAGAATTCCTGTGTTACTGGACATGTTTAGGGCCTAAGATTTCTGCTCTTCACATTCAAGGGTTCTACATTAAATTTTGTTTGCGTTTCTTGGAATAATTTTCGTTCAATTTAGGTTGACCTGTTATGTTGTGTTGCACATGTTTTCGTGCTGTTTTCAATCCAATGTAAAAATTGTCGTACACTCACGCTGTTCCTCTTCCGTCGTAACTGCAATTATAAAGTAGGCTAATTGCAAAGGTTATTCACACTTGGTCAGCGCTGCTTTAAGCTGAAAATGTCTCCATAAAGTTTGTTCGATCGTTATTTGACTAAGCTATTCTATAATGGCTTAGAAGAATATAATTCATGAATAGCTGAGAACGGAAGATAAATCGGCAGTAAATTGTCTAGAAAGTGCGAATTGTTTGTTACCCGAGTAGATCCTTATTAATTAATTTGCTGTACGCCCTATTTGGGGTTGAGTTTCATTTCGCTTCGAAAGCTTTACATTCGTATTCGCACGAACAAAATAAAAAATGTGAACAACATTGTTGTATGATTTCTTTGCTATCGACTTCAGCGGCTTATGATTATTCTTATTATTAGTTGATTTGTAGGTGTAACTAACCACACCGCAAAGGTGCTTGAGTAGCTGCTGAAAAGATGGCATAAACAAATAAGCCTTCAAACGCTTTTTAAAACGCTCGAGCGATAGCTCAGGATACCGAAGCGCAACAGTAGAACATTCATTTCCTTTACTTTATTCAGCCTGAATATTGGGTAGGATGCGGCGAATGCACTTACTCTGGGCCCGCTGGCTTTCTCCGATCATAGTAGGGTGTAGTCAGCGGCAGCTCGCAGTTGAGAAGGTCCCGCAATTAATGAGGTCAGAACAATCATCCGCCAGGTGTGGCAGAACATGTCCGTGTAGACAATAATAATTGTTAACCAGCGTAACCATCCCAAAAGAGATCATTCAACGCATCGGCAGTCAGTGCCGCAGTCTTACTTTTGAACATAGGTGTAATGTGGTGAAGTTTCCTTGCATGAGATATGATTCTGTCTTTGGTCTTGATGACATAAGATGTCGTTAAACTCTGTACACCTCGCTCTCTATTCCAGTGTGTTATCCAATGCGCTATCGGACCCAAGATTGAAAGATAGATGCACATGGAACACTGATTATAATATCTACAAGCGCCATATTTATTGTGAACCTGAATTAATGAAGCGTAGGCTACAACAAGAACGGCTTTTACAGTTCCATTCTTTTCCATTTAGTGTTTCCATGTTTCACCGAATAATAGCGAAATATTAGAATGTAATGACATGCAAATTGCTGCAATACGCGCCAAAAATACAAAGAGTGGTCTTGGACAGAGCAATAACCAGCGCCGTAGCGTGGGGTGTTCCTACGGTGCCATGGAACAGGACGCAATGCACGAGAGGACGCAAATTTTGAGACTGATTCATTTCATTATTAAACTAATTACTTTACCTTGAAATATAAAATATCCGTCATAAATGAAATAAATGTAGGCTAATGAATTAAATTACACCAAATAAAAATGTAGGCTATATATAATTATATATAATGTTAATAGATAGATACCTGTTAAGGCTAATTTAAAATTGTCGTTGAGTCGTTTGAACATATTAGTGAATCACCGTTCAGAACTGTTACAATACATTACAATGTATTTGCATGATTTACGTCGTTATTATTATTAGGCCTATATTATATTAGTTATTATTAGTTGTGTAGATCATTGGGGTGGAATGTTAGATTTACGCTTGGCTCAATTATAGCTTGCTACGGTCTTGACGACAACTAAAACTATAAAACACGAACACATGTCATCGATACTTATAACTGCATTGACTGCCAATAAAAAAAAATAACTTTCAAGATTGGGTTAATTACTTACTACGCTACTCAGCATTTCAGTCAACGTAATTACCTTCAGTCCTCGATAACTCCAAAGACCTCTCTTTACTTGACGTGGTCTTTTGACTGTCTCATTCAAACGCTAGCCCTAGGTCTCACCAGACTGCACACCTGTCTGATTTTTGTTTGTTTTTGTTTTCATTATTTAACATATTTCTATTGTAACTGGTTGCGGTCTGTCAACCTGTCAGAAAATAAAACGAATATCATCATCATCATCATTCTGAACATTCCGTGGACAAGATCGGCTCTGTTGGTAGGCGTGCCTTTTTTTATTGCTGTCCCTAGACTGTGAAAGGTTCTTCCTTCAACAGTTCGTTCTGCAAAGTATGTTCTGGCCTTCAGATCTCAACTAAAAACTCATTTCCTCCGTAGGTTGCTTCAGTGTCGTCATGAACTCCCTTATTAGCTTTCTAATTGACTCAGTATGGACAATGCACAGTGATTTTTCATTGTAGCGACCATCGACTGATGCCTGGAGCAATAAACTTTTATTATTAGGATGATTTATTCGTGATTATATACTTCATAATGTACACCAAAGTGCTGTTAGCAATTGGATCAATAAAGGATACACATACTTACTTACTTAATATGATATTGGCGCAGTATAAGTTCTTTGGGTTAAACCGTAGTTTACGTTGCTAAATTAATACCATGTTTTCAGTCCAGTAGTTTATATTACTAAATTGATACTATGATTCAATCACGTACTTTAGGCCTACTTTGTTAAGCAATTATAATAAAGGTCATGGTAAATAGAAGCTGGATTGATGAAAAGAATTAAATTACGGTTTAACCGTTCTTAGATTAGATTATGTTAGATAAAATTAAACGTCTGATTTCGAACTGTGTCACGAGTGAATTTATATATTATATATTCGTTTAATTGAGAAAAATAATCTGACAAAAACGCAGAAATGTGAGACTGTTCATTAGAAGATTTTAGAATAAACGTAGTATATAATGATCTGGGAATAAATTGAGAGTTGTCCTTGGGTGGGACACCTCTTAGGAGTTGGTGAAGTAATATGGCACCTACAAACTCCTTGTTGACGCAATGCGAACAAAGATTGATGACGTCACTGTTATCAGCGATCTACTCGACTACTAGGTAAGGTTACAAAATCTACTGTTAAAAAATTGATTAATTTTAATAATAAGGCCCTATTATAATATTTTCTAATTTCAACTATCTCTCAGTTTTCACTCATATCTCAATCATTTGTTTAATTGCTTCCCCCTTGCAGAAGAGTGTTCTCTTATTATCAGTGAAAAGTTTAACAACTGGCGGGTGATAATTATTGTGGCGTTTAAATATTCGTCGTTCGTTATGGCCTATTCGTTAATATGTAGGCCTTATGCTAAATTTCTTTTCTACATCAAATATTTCAACGCATTTTACATCCTTAAGATATCGCGGTTATCCAGTAGTTTCTGTTGCTAATTCTTTTGGTAAACCGGTATGTTTAGGTTGGTAAATTATTTGAAATGGTCAAGTAAAATGGAAGGTGGATTCATGAAAGTAATTGTTTGCCTAAATGGAAGTTGAATTGGCGAAAGAAATTCTTTACTTAAATACAAGCTAGATTAATAGAAATAATTGTTTCCGTAAATAGAAGCTGGATTGATGAAACTAACTCTGCTTCAATATAAGCTCGATCGATGAAATTTTTGTTCCTTAAATAGAAGTGGGATTGACGTTCACAATTCCTGCCTAAATGTAAGTTGGACTGATGAAAGAATTACATAATTATATATATATTCGTTTAATTGAGAAAAACAATCTGACAACAACGCAGAAATGCTAACATGAGTGATAAAGAATAATTAAAGTTTCTAAGAACATTTTAGAATAAACTAGTAAATATTTGTATATAATGATCTGGGAATAAATTGAGAGTTGTCCTTGGGTGGGAGATTATGGTTGTGTGCTCTAGGTCTTAATTGGTGAGAGGAGAGGGGTCGGAGTGGAGGTAGGAGTTGGTGAAGTACATGCTTGGGGTTGTGTAATATGGAGAAAGGAGTTTCGCATCGGCTATATTGGCAAGTTCAGAGACTGTTGGAAAGGATTGCTCTAGGTAACCTAGGCGTTTGGCTCTTTTAAAGTTTTTCCAGACGTTCTTTATCGGAAGCCAGGGTGAGACCCCACCAGGATGGGGAGGCATATAGAAGTTTAGCAACGGTAGTGGCTGTGGTTACATTTATGAATGGATGAGGAAGAAAGGCCATGGATTTTGAGTTTTCTGATAGCATAAAACGAGGAGGAGCAAGTTGCTGTGAGGTGGTCTATATGGGCTGTGAGTTTGAGATTATCTTGAATTTTAACTCTGGTAATATTAGGTAATGGAGGAGGAGGGTCAAATTGGTGTCGAGGGCGGAAAATAATCATTTCTTTAGATTTAGAGCTATTTAAGGTAAGGTTATTGGCAGAAGCCCAGGTAGAGATTAAATGCAGTTCGGATGGAATAGTATGAGCTTGAGTGGATCCAGTAAGGAGGTAAGTATCATCTGCAAATTTGAACATAAGATTAAGGGGCTGAGCAGGGTGCAGGTCTGAACGAGTAATGGAGAAGTTGGTAGGTCCTAGGACAGAGCCTTGAACTATACTAGCATTGATTGGGAGGAGAGATGAAGAGTGACCTTTGAATATGGTGAGGTGTGAGCGTTCAAGATGATATTCAACTAGCCAGTTATAGATTTGGTCTGAGATATCAAGAGTGGAGATTTTGTCAAATAGGGCAGAGTGCTTAACTGAGTCAAATGCTTCGGAGAAGTCAAGGGAGATTATTGAGACATATTCATTGGTTTTTTTGAGGATTTGTGTATGATGTAGGCCCTGTGATAGATATTATGGCTGCAGAGGTGGAACTAGTAGGTCTGAAAGCAAATTGATCTGAAACCAGGGATTCAAGGCTTGAGTAAGGGTAGGGTATATAAATCTCTGAACTATTTGCTTTTAGACTATTCTGGAGAGAACAGGGAGGATGAAAATTGGGCGGTCAGCATTTTGAGAGCGGGAGTTGGTTTTAGCTTTTGGCCGGATGATGGCTATTTTTCATTGGGGAGGGATGAAATAGGATAGGAATGAGATATTGATAAGGTGAGAGAGAGGTAATGAAAAGAATGGGGCGGTGAGTCTAAGAAACCAAGCAGGTAGGTTGTCATATCCAGTGGCAGTAGGATGCAAATGGTCGAGAAGATAGAATAGTTGGTATTCTTCAATGTAGGGGTATTTGGTAGGGGCTGTGAGTCTGAAATTGGGAGGGGAGTAGTTTGGTCGGTGGAGATAGAGGAGTAATGGAGGTTAAGGTTGTCTGCAGTGATGTGTGTAGAGTAGTTGCTTAAATAGAAGTTGCCCAGTAAATTCGAACATGTTGCAGCTTTCTGGTGCTAGATTTGCGTCCCGGACTTATTCGTCAGTTTTGCCAAAGATTTTTTCGCAAGTCGCTAGGCTCATGTGACTGCATTAAGTCCAATCCTAATTAAGTGTAACGTAATGGTCTGAACCATAGGCTACCGACCGTGTGCATTTATCCAAATCCCAACCCGTACAGCAGTTCATAAATAAAATTATTGAAAACATATTTAAGCCATGTTTTCATTGCTCATCCAACTTCTACTTCTACCATAACATATTTCCATTGCCTCGTCCAACTTCAACTTCTACTGAAAATATTTTAATCGCTCATTCAACTTCTAGTTTTACTGTAATGATTTAGCATCAAAATCATTTTCATCGCTCATCCAGCTTCTACTTCTGCCATAAATATGCTCATCCAACTTCTAATGTTACTGCAATAATTCAGCATTAATACCATGTTTTACTGCTCATCCAACTTCTAGTTTTATTATAATAGGCCTATCTATTTATGAACTGCTGTGCGGGTTGGGATTTTGGTAAATTATATTCTATTCTATGCTATTCTATTTAGGGACTTATAAAGCGCCTCTAACAGTACAACCTAATCAGAGGCGCTTCCAGTGCGAAATGCCGACCGTGTACGCCGCCAGTACCCGGACGTTTTCGTTTCGGCGGAGAGCGACTGACGCGGGCAATTAGAATGACCTCGACCGTTAGGCCTAGTCACTGTAGGCTCTTCAATCTACCGACAGACACACGACGAATACCTTCTCTGCTTACAGCTTGCGCCTCGACGAATAGCCCGACGTGCGTCATCTTCCACCAGTGAGGGACAGCTCGTCGGCATCTTTATTGTGTGTGCGAACGCTGTCACCTGTCGTCGCTCTACTTTGCTATTCATTCACTTTGAACATTTATATAGCGGCTAATAGCGCCTACTCATGGTTACTAACCCGACCAACCCCGGCTGAAAAGGATGGTCTTAAGGCTATAGTAAAACGCATCCACCAGCAGCTTGGCCATTTGAAGCCTTTTTATCAAATACATGACAGAAATATTTCTATAATGACACCTAGAAAGAAAGAGAGATGTTGTTCAGCAGGCAAAAAATCACAAAACACATTAAAAAAACACAGCCGTTGGCAGAGGTGAGTCAGTAAATTTTTTATTGCATAGGCCTACTAATATCTCACCGGTTTGATCGGCGATCGCGAGTTATCTTCTATACAACTCGTCCTATCAGTCTCTACAGAGCAGGCTTCTTTGTAAAAAAATGTAGGCGGATGGTGATAGGCTACTTGAGATGATTAGCCGTGTTTTTATCAGCTGTAAGCCGGCCACATAACTTTCCCTCATTAACACTAACAACGCTGATGATACACAAACTTTTATTTGTGACTGACACGTATTTTAAATGACTCTAGACAGCATTCCCACAATTACGACCTCGCAAGAGACATTTTGACTAGGGGACAAGTATAGGCTACTACGACTACTAGGTTTGCGAATTTGCGCTAATCAACCTGAATTGCAACTCGCAATCGCTGTAGAAACATTTACAAAAAAGCTAAATTTAATTTTTAAAATGCGCCACTATGTTACTACTGGGCTAATTCAAAAATCAAAAATCCGGGCGAACGTAGGCTACTAGTTGTAGAACTTTTCACGACCTAATATCTGTCGCTATTGCACTTTTAATTTTTTTTTAATGAAGTTAACGATGAATTTTCGTTGGTGTTATTTTCGTTATACTTATAGTCATAGTTAATGATATTTTGATATTTTAGTTAATGATTTTTTAGTTATAGTACTGTTATCGTTAACAAAATCATTTTATTTTCGTTAACGAACATTTTTGTTAAGGTTACCGTTAACCAAAATCACACTGGTTGGTTCCTCGTGTGCGCGTGGGCCCGCCAACAGTGACTCTTTCATCTTCCTTTGCATTGTTTTGATGACTGATGTAATAAAATTATATTTGTTCGTAATGACATTTAGCATCATATAGGCTAGCGCAGAGAACACCTCTTGAAGGGGCGCTATGTAAATGTTCAATTGCACTCTTATTCACTTAGGTTGACAATATGAATTTATTAAAAAATAAATGTACTGTTTTAGATTTTTATTGAATGCGTTGAGAACTTAATAGTGAGAAAGTGAGAAAAACTGGCGAGGTTGGAGAATAATTTCAATTCGCAGAAACTTAAAGGAGGTTCAGTGCTTTCAACTCTAACTCTGAAGTACAAACCCAGACAATTCATAATCTTTAAATAAATGATGTCGAAAAGCATTTCTTCCAATCATTCACTAGGTCATGCCACTGGATATGCAAAGCAGGAAAAGATAGAAAATTCACAGTTATGTCACAAATCATTTGTAATGGAGAGTCATATGAAGGAAAATAAGAAGAGCCATTCAAAAGTAAGGACACGTGAATGCGAGTTTTGCCAGAAAATATTTGCACACATCTGTAACGTACAGAAGCACCAGAGAATCCATACAGGAGAAAAAGCATACATTTGCCTGGTATGTGAGAAAACATTCGCAGACTCTTGGAGTCTGAAAACACACACTAGAACCCATACTGGAGAGAGGCCTTATCAATGCCAGGTATGCGAAAAGCGTTTTACCAAATCTTCGAATCTAAAATGTCATGCAATAATCCAATAATCCATACTGGAGAAATGTCTTTCCAATGCCAAATATGTCAGAAACGTTTTTCACGATATTCCAGTCTAAAACGTCATTCAAGAATTCATTCTCGATTGAAACCGTACGAATGTCAGCTATGTGAATTTAAAACTAAGTATGATGATTATCTAACGAGGCACACGAGAACACACACTGGAGAGAAACCATTTTTGTGTATTTTTTGCAAAAAGACATTTTCCACATCTTCAACACTACAAAGTCATGTAAGAATCCACACTGGAGAGAAGCCATACCAATGTCAGATATGTAAACAAAGTTATTCCCAGTCTTATCAACTGCGAGCTCATGTTCGAATCCATACTGGAGAAAAACCATATAAATGCCAAACATGTCAAAAACAGTTTATCCGATCATTCAATCTGAAACAACATGTAAGTAGTCATACCGAAGAGAAACCACACCACTGTCAATTATGTGAGTTTAAAGCTAATCGTAAAAGTCATCTAAAGAGACACACAAGAGCTCACACTGGAGAGAAACCATACCTTTGCCGAGTATGTCAGAAAACGTTCTCAAGCACTTCAGGTCTGAGAAGTCACGGAAAAATCCACTCCGTGTCTGGCTAAAGTTTTCAAAACCATTTCCCAAAGTTTGCAGTCTTCTAAACTTGAGAAAAGCCATAGAAATTCATTCTAAAACACAGCACATTCTCACGCGAGAATTACTTGAAACATGTTTCTGCACTTTGTCTGAAAAACATAAATGAACCCTAAAATTTAATGGGGAGAAACCATTCTTTGTCATGTTTGTTAAGTTCATTGCCGCGAACTTGTAGTCTATAAAAAGTCTCAAACAGAAATTAAGTAAAATATTCAGCGACTATTGACGTTTGCCAATAACAGTGGGAGGAAAAAGCAGTAGGCCTATAAAAATTTATGAAGTGTGGAACTACTCAACCTATGTTGATGCTCACGAACTAATTCTTGCATAACAACTTCGTATTCAAAGTAAGAGTTCAGCTGAGAAGTCCTGTAGGCTGGACATATTCAAAGATTTTGCAATTGTTTGCGTTTCTTGGAACTGTTAGTTCAATTTAGCTAGGCCTATTATGCTTGTGTCGAACTGTTTTTATTATAACAGTATGGATCTACTGCACATGATCTACTGTAGCTGTTTCCGTGTTGTTTTCACTTTATTCAAGTTTTACATTATCGCTGTTCCTGTTCCATCGTAACTGCAATCATAAAGTAATGGCAACGGTAATTCACATAATGGGTAGCGCTGCTTTAAGGTTGAAGTGTCTCTATCAAATAAAGTTTGTTCGATTCTTGTTTGTCTTCGTTAACGAGTAACGACTTAGAAGTATTATAGCATACGTGAACAGCTGAGGGCGGAAGATGGATCCGCAGTAAATTGCCCAGAAAGGTAGAAGTATTTATTGCCTAAGTAGGCTCTATAAATCAGCCTTTTTATTAATTTGGGTTTAAGTTTTATTTCGCTTCGAAAGTTCTAAACAAAACCGTGAACGCTGAACAGTCAAGGAGCTTATTGCTGTACGATATCTTTGGTATTGACTTCAACGGGTTTTGATTATTGTTATTATAAGTCGATTTGCGAAGCACACGAAATTGTAGAACTAATTATGCACATCGCAAAGGTGCTTTGGCAGCTGCTAAAAGAAGGATTACTTTTGAAATTCATCTGTCTGAGTGCAGCAGTCAATGAAGACAAGACTTGATTAACGTTGTAGGAGTGCATGGTTGCAACTTCATGCGTAAACATTGTTGGCAAAGGTTTTTGTGCTTAAAGAAAGAAATACTACCATATCAACAATTTATTGCTCTTAGACAGAACAT
This sequence comes from Aporrectodea caliginosa, assembly GCA_020284085.1. NCBI lineage: Eukaryota > Metazoa > Annelida > Clitellata > Crassiclitellata > Lumbricidae > Aporrectodea > Aporrectodea caliginosa. Next base: position 440,575 of record JACEVL010000605.1, on the reverse strand, counting down.
TTGCTAACGTTTGATAGTCACATAAAGGTGCTTTAGTTGACTTAAGGCACATCTATGATATTTTTGAAGTCATTGGGCTACCTTTAGAAGTATTGCATCTGTTTCTGTTTACATCTGATTATTCAGTTCAGAAGTGTTTTTCTTCGCTCGTCTTCGGCTATTATATAGCTTTCGGACTTATCTTCGTGATTCTTCACTCGGTTTTCAAAGTATGCGTTTGTTTCGAACTTTATCTGACGTTATGGATATGCCTAGCGTCGTCTATTCGGGTGACCTACTTTGGTCGTTACGCTCTGTTGCGTCTAAGATTGCACGTACTTCACGTAAGGCACTGTTTAGTGCTGGGCTTTGGCGCCCGACTTTGACCTCCTTCTCAACCCATTGTTTGGATCGACAGTCAGCTGGACCTACTCAACCGCGACCGATTCATTCACAGCAGTGCCAACCGGGCGCCCCACCGAATTCCTCGTCGTCTCTTTCATCGTCTTCTGTTCCTGCTGCTGCTGCTGCGCCTACTGCAGAGCGCTCTCTTCGTCTGGCTACACTGAATGCCAGATCTATAAAGGAGAAATACGTCGCCATCGTCGACACCATCATCTCAAATGAGCTCGATGTTTTGGTGCTAACGGAATCTTGGCACCAAGCGTCGACAGATGTCTCGCTTCTCCGATCTACGCCTGTGGGCTACTCCGCCATTGATCGCCCACGTCCTCCGTCATCGTCGGACACTGTTTCTCGAGGCGGAGGCATTATTATCTACCATCGTGATCATCTACGCGTTAAGACGATCGCCCTCTCCTCCTCTCCTGTCACCTTTGAAGCCCTCGCTGTCTCTGTCTCATCCTCCTGTGGGCCTCTCACTGTTCTGGCCATCTATCGCCCTGGATCCTCACCTCCGTCATCCCTGTTCTTCGATGAACTAGGAACAGTTCTTGAACAGTTTGCCCTTCATAACACGCAATTGACTATTATCGGCGATTTAAATCTCCATCTTGAGAATGCGACATTGCCATCTTCAATAGACTTTCAACTGAACATGGAGCAATTTGGATTAGCTCAACATGTATCTTCGGCGACGCACCAGGCAGGTGGCTGGCTGGACGTGGTTGTCACCAGAGATGACTGTTCTCCGCGAGTGGAGGTATTTCCTCCGACCATCTTGGACCATGGGTTGGTCACTGCCACCATTCCGTTTCTGCACGAAACGCCACTCTACGCTGTCAGACAGATCCGGGGATGGCGACGTCTTGATCGTGAGAAGTTCACGGCTGCTGTTCTGGCTGTTCCAGCCTTTCAAGACCCGATACAGTTCCCGATACAGTTCCGCAGCATCTCTTCGACATCTTCCAACGTGAGATGACCGCAATCATCGATCGCCTACTCCCTCTACGTCAGACAAGGATGCGTACTCGACCTTTATCCCCCTGGTTTGACGGAGAATGTTACACCTTACGTCGTCAAGCTCGTCGAATGGAGCGCGTGTTTCGCCGCAGTGGGCTCGCGGTTGACAGAGCCGCTTGGGTGAAATTCGTTCGCACGATGCATCGTTGCCACAGGGAGAAGGAGGGTCAATACTGGGAAAACAAGATCAAGTCCAGTTCTGGTGATCCGAGACGGTTATGGTCCACCTTCAAGGACTTGTTGGGGAGCTCAGGAGCTACGTCATCGCCAAGTCCTCCTCCGTTCTCGGCCGACGAATATGCCAAATTCTACACCGATAAGATCAATGCTGTTCGTCGTGACACCGCTGACTCTCCGCCGCCCTCGTTCTCCTCGACTGAGCTCTCTTTTACCACCCTTGCTCCAGTCACCGAGGCTGAGCTGCGTCGCCTCATCCTCGCCTCGCCTGCCAAGTCGTCGGAATTGGATCCTCTTCCGTCCTTTCTCATCCAGGAGCAAAATAATCGAAACTCTCCTTCCGTTCCTGACGATCCTCTGCAATTCGTCTCTACGTGATGATGTCTTACCGGCTTCACAGAAACGTTCCATCATCACGCCTACCCTGAAACAGACTGGACTGGATCCTTCTAGCCCTTCTAGTTTTAGGCCTATATCTAATGTCAGTTTTATCTCTAAGCTAATCGAGAAACTTGTAGCTTCTCAGTTACTCAGTTACCTAGATTCTAATAACCTTCTACCCTGCCATCAGTCGGGTTTCCGTAAGGGTCACTCTACGGAGACTCTCCTTCTTAGACTTCTTAATGATGTCTATAGTGCTATTGACCGCTCTCAACTGACTCTTCTTGCACTCTACGACGTAAGTGCAGCCATTGACACGGTAGACCATGATATTCTCCTGCGTCGCCTTTCTATTTCCTTTGGTATATCTTCCTTGCCTCTTCAGTGGCTTTCTTCATACCTCTCTGATCGCTCTTCATCTACTGTCTTCCATTCGTCGCGTTCCCCTTGGATCCCCGTACCTATTGGCCTTCCCCAGGGTTCTGTGCTCGGTCCTCTTCTCTATATCCTCTTTACTGCTGACCTCGAATCTGTTCTCGCTTCTAGTGCTCTTTCTAGCCACTCATACGCTGATGACCTTCAGTCTTACTTGCATTGTTCTGTAAGGGATGCTTTGAGTGCTGTTCGCTCGTTGTCTCGCGCAACTGACACTCTGTCTGCCTGGCTTTCTTCCAATCGCCTGAGACTAAATCCTCTTAAAACCCAGTTCATATGGCTGGGTACCCGCCAGCAGCTGGCAAAACTTGACCTGAACCTTCTTGCAGCTGAATTTCCTCTAATATCATTCTCTACCTCTGTACGAGACCTTGGTGTCATCATTGATCAGGAACTAACCTTTACTAAACACCTCTCCTCTTTGTCTCGCTCCTGCTTTTACCATCTTCGTCAGCTTAGGGTTGTAGCTCGCTCTCTTTCAACCTCTGCTGCTTCTACTCTTATCCATGCCTTCGTCTGCTCTCGTCTAGACTATTGCTCTTCTCTTTACACTGGTCTTCCTCAAGTCCGCTTGTCCTCCCTTGAGAGGGTCTTTCGGTCTGCGGCGCGCCTTGTTGGTTCCATTCCTCGCTGTGGTAGCGTATCCTCCTACATGCATCATACTCTACACTGGCTTCCCCTCCGGCAGCGTATCCTATATCGGCTCTGCTCTCTCGTCTGGCAAAGCGTCTTGGGTTCAGCTCCTCGCTACTTGTGCACCATCTTCACTCTCTTCTTCTCTTAAGGGTCGCTCAGCTCTCCGTTCCTCTTCTCGGGGTGACTTCTTGGTTCCACATGCCCGCACTGCTACTATGCAGCGCCGAGCATTCTCTGTTGTTGGTCCAACAGCGTGGAATGTCTTGCCATCTTTCCTTCGGTTATCTCCTCGCGTTCACTCGGCTTCCTTCTACGCCCAATTGAAGACTTTTCTGTATGATCAGGCCTGGCTTGGGAGCGCCTCTGAGTAGAGTCCTTGAAGAGGCGCTATATAAATTTTATGATTGATTGATTGATCTCAAAATTTTATTAAATACTTAATAGTTGCCACAGGAAACTTTAATAAGTAGATAACATAAATTACCTTGGACATTAAAATGTAGCAACTTCTACATTTCCAGCTGTTCATTACCTATGTCTTACCTATAAAATGAGCAAGATAATTTTGCAACCAATGTAATCTCAAAGCAGGTAGTTAATAAGCATAAACAATAATAATGAATTCGTGACTTGAGGCTTTAATATTCGTAAATATTCGTGAATATTATTTTTTTATTTATTTATTGCGTCAGAAAACAAATAACAGTAAACATCATGACAGAAACAGATCAATCACTGCGCAACAGAGGAATGCTAAAAGCTTATACCACTTCGGCCCCTAGTAGGCCTACCTGGTTCACATTTCGGTCAACGTTAAATTAAGTGTCACACAGATCCAGACTTAGTTTCGAAACTTTTGCGAGTATTTAACCTATATTGCGGTGTCCATAGTTTATAAGATGTGTGTAATAGTTTCGTAAATATTCGTCAGTATTCTTTGATGACGTCACTGTTAACGTTTCGTTACGAACTAATTTAAGACTGCTAAATTAAACTAAGTGAAGTTACTGATAATTATAAGATGAGTAGCTGTTACATGTAGCCTAACTGTTCTTCTTCTAATGCCTAGTTTTTGGCATTGAATTTTGTACAATTAGCCTAATCCCGGATTTTAAGGAATAAAGAATGAAAAGAATTTTTTTTAAATAATATTCGTTGGCCAGTTTTAATACTCGTCAATATTCGTCAATTTCTACAATTCTTAACATTCGTAATATGCGCATACTCGTTATATGTAGTACACATTGCAAAAACGCTTGCTTACGTTTAGTAAAGACCACACTTAACATATTATTGTAGGCCTAATCTTGTCTGGACTTCCACTTATGATAACCATCTACAAAGCCTAATAATACTCCAGAAAAAAGCCGTAAGACTAATTACAAAAACATCATCATATAATACACATACAAAACCCCTCTTCCTAGAACTTAATCTCTTAAATATTAACCAAATTAAACTAACTCAAACACTAGAATTTATGTATAAGTATAAAAATAACCTGCTGCCATCTGCCTTTGCATCATACTTTTCTACACCAGAACATTCATACATTACTAGAAGTAACAGTGAATATACAAGCATTTACCCAAGAACTAACACCCGGAAATTCTCCATCAAACATCAGGGTCCACTACTTTGGAACAAATTGCCAGGATTTCTCAAAACTGCCAAGTCCTCCCACACTTCAAAAGATTAGTACGAGCACACGTAGCAAAAAAAAATCGAAAATGATGTATAGTTAAGAAGAATTTAGTTGATGTTTAATTGAAAATGATGTTTAGTTAAGCAGAAACTACTGCTGTTTTTGTTTATTTATTTTATTTTATTTTTAAATTTCGTTTCCTATTATTATAATACTTGTCACCCTATGATTCAAACAATTACTGATCTCCCAACGTCTTTACTAATTATCGTGTATTTAGGGACCCTACCTAGCGGGATTATTCTTCCCTTCAGGGCCACCCATTGACTCCAAGAAATGCCTACTTTTGTTGCATATATATCATTTGTTACTAATATCTGTTATGTATCTCATGTACATTGTACAATTCATTTGGGAGCAATAAACTGAACTGAACTGAACACTTACTTGCACTTACTTACTCACTTTATTGTCAGTATGCTATATACTTTTAAGACGTGTGTGCAGTGTGCACCAAAGTGCGATTAGCAATAATTACTGGTCAATTAAGAAGATGCTTACCTACTTACTTACAGTGACATTGAAGAAATTGTTACATTATTTTACGATTTCACGTTAATTGAAGCAAACTTTTGCGCGAGAATATCCTCCTGCGTTCTCATCCTTTTCATTGCAGTTTTAACACACATCTGATAAACTATGGACACCGCAATATAGGTTAATCACTCGCAAAAGTTTCGAAGTTAAATAACTAGGAGGTTTGGCATGGTAAAATAATGTCTAGTGCGATGATGGTTTGAGCCTCTCTTTGACAACTCATGCACCCAATAAAATCTCCGTGTTTATGTATAGAGCACAATTGACGATGACGTCATTAATTTTAGCGACATCTGTGTGGTAAGAATTCAAATCTACTGTTGACAAATTTAGTTATCCTTCGATTATGAAACAGTTTCTACAGATCTGTCAGCGTGGAAGTTTTCATTAGAATTATATACTCTTGAAGCAGGTCAAGAACATTAGTTGTAAGCTGGAATTTCTCAGGATAACTCTAGGAATATGAGTAAAATAGCATACTAAAAGTTCCCGACAATCCCTCTGGCGCTCTTTCAGAAATCCAAGACGGCGTCCAAAATGGCCGTCATTTTCCAATGTTATCATAAGAAACCCATAAGATCTGTCTCTTACAACCTTACAATTAATCATGTTTGCTGATGACACAAACATTTTTGCCTCCTGGTATAGTCCGGGTATTACCGTCCGGGTATAGTTCTTTGGTGTTAGCTGAAACTCTAAATAATTATCTAAGGCTGATAAGCAATTGGTTTTCTGCAAACTTGTTATCTTTGAACTTTGATAAGACTAATTGTATGGTTTTGGTAATAGGGTGATTTCCGATACGGAATTCAGCGTAATATTTCTAAATGATGCGCGACTCCCTCGTGTACATATAACCAAACTCCTGGAGTATTTAATTACTGATAAGCTTAAATGAAATAAACATGTGAATATGATCACCAAATTGGGTGTCGGTGTCAAAGGTCGTTGGCATTTTACGTAAGGTTGGCATTTACTACATGCTTTACCTATCTTTAACTATGTAGTACTATACCATAATTATGGCATAATCTACATTTAGTATGCTAGCATTAGCCTACTTACCGGACCTATAATTATTATTAATTTTTGTTACAAAGTCATTATTGACATTAGTAGTATCGTGGTGCTGTGCTGCTGTTATTGTTGTTATTACTATTATTTAAGTTCTAATTAAGTAACGCGTGTCCTCAATAACTGTTCTGAGATTGGGTCGTTCTTTTGTTGCTCCTCAACCACCTTCTGAAGCATTTTAGAGATCAATCGACTGTTGTGTTGGATGGATTATGGTACTACTATGGTAGCACAACTTCATCGAAGGTAGTTGAACAGAGACGGAGAAACTCACAAGTGGACAGTACATCCATTGATTCACCTCAATTGTCCATGCTTTTGTCTGTTCTCGAATTTACTATTGCAATTCTCTCCTTGTTGGCCTACCCAAGGTTCGTCTATCGCCTCTTCAGGTTGTGCTGAATGCTTCTGCGAGCCTTCCTCTATTTTCTTACATCTCTACATTTATGACTGAACAACTTAATTGCATGGCTCCCTTTCTCTGCGTCAATTCGAGAACAGGCAAAGGCATGGACAATTATTGAGGTAAATCAATTTGGATTTCGGAAAGAGCTGCCGGGATTGTTGGGGACTTTCAGTATGCTATTCTACTAATATTCCTACACCTATTCAGACATATTCAGCTCGATATGAGATATTTTCAGCTTTTGACACATTATGCTATAATGTTGTTGGACTAATGCAGACAGTTTCCTAACTTACGATCGGCCTCAATATTGTGCCATTAACTAGGCCTATTCGTCGTCAATGTGAACACGAGCAGAGCAAGGCTCTTAATTCCTTCTCTATTAAAATAAAACTGTCAGCCTCTGGATTACAGGATGAATACATTTTACTAGAAAGTACTTGTAAGTTAATGCGAGTTGATTATGTAAGTTTATGAAAGAATTAATTTCAAATGTTACATGACAATTATTTGTTCTTTTAGAGTTTCGTAACGAAAAAATTGCCATCAACAGAAAGAAATAAATTCCATTTGTGACACAGCTGATCAATATAGGAACTCGACCCCCACACAAAACAGAATTTGCGGTTTTATAACCAATTTTAATAAACAACCATAAGATCTTATACTGGATGGAAGTCACACAAGACTATACCAATGCCAGTTATGTCGGATTTCATATAAACAATAATAGTACTCTGAGGAAACAGATGAAAAGGCCTACAGAGGAAAGCCTTTTAATCATTTACCGAGGATTAAAGTACTAAAGCAGACCTGGACCCCATGCTAGAGAAGACCATGCACATTTGATTTTTGTGAGAACTTGTATACACATAATTCTAATGTGACGAGATACATGAAAACCCACACAGAGGAATAACACATACAAATGTCAGTTATGGCCGACGCCATTTGCGGAGAATAGTATCATAAAGTCATATTTGAAAACTCATATATGAGAAAACCCTTATATGTGTGTTTCAAGCCTGAAATCATTTTCATAGCGCTGTTTCACAAAAGCTACATAAAAAGCCATAATGGAGGAGAAAAACCGTACACAGCTGTGTCATGAATCATTTGCCGAAGGTATTACTCTGAAGAATCATATGAAAACCCATGCTGGAGAAAAACCTTACACATGCCAGCTATGTCTGAAAGCATTTGCCAAAGGTAGTACTCTGAATTGTCATATGCGAACCCATACTGGAAATAAACCATACAAATGCCAGTTGTGTCAGAAATCATTTGCTGATGGCAATACTTTGAAGAATCACATGCGTACCCATACTGGAGAAAAAACCATACAAATGCCACCTATGTCAGAAAACATTTGCCAAAAGTTGTAACCTGAATTGTCACATGAGAACCCATACTGGAGAAAAACCACACATATGCCAGCTATGTCAGAAAGCGTATGCACAAAGTAGTAACTTGAATTGTCACATGAGAACCCATACTGGAGAAAGACCATACAAATGCCAGTTTTGTCAGAAATCATTTGCCAAAGGTTACGTTATGAGTCGTCACCTGAGAACCCATACTGGACGGAAACCATACAAATGCCAGTTATGTTCGAAAGCATTCACTGAAGTCTATTCTGTGAAGTATCACATGCGAACCCATAGTGGTAAGAAACCATACAAATGCCAATTTTGTCAGAAAGCATTTGCCGTAAGTAGTAGCCTGAATTGTCACACGAAAACCCATACTGGAGAAAAACCATACATATGCCAGCTATGTCAGAAAGCGTTTGTCCAAAGTAATCAGATGAATTTTCATCTGACAACCCATACTGGAGAAAAACTTTACAAATGCCAACTATGTCCGAAATCATTTGCCGTAGATAGTGCTCTGGATCGTCACATGAGAACCCATACTGGAGAAAAAACAAACAAATGCCAGCTATGTCCAAAATCATATGTTGATATCAGTACTGTGAGAATTCACATGAGATCCCATACCGGAGAAAGACCTTACAAATGCCAGCTATGTCAGAAAGCTTTTGACAAACGTAGTAAGCTGAATTGTCACATGAGAACCCATTCTGGAGAAAAACCATACATATGCCGGTTATGTCAGAAATCATTTGCCGATGGTAGTTGTCTAAATCGTCACCTGAGAACCCATACTGGAGAAAAACCATACATGTGCCAATTATGTATGAGATTATTCACGCAGTCCAGCAATCTAGCAAAACACATGAAAGCGCACACAGGAGAAAAGCCATACATATGCCATTTATGCAATAAAGCTTTTACATGGAAATACATGCTTAACATGCACCTAAAATGGCATGCTATCTGATTCAGAGAGACAATTAGCAACCTTAGTATCAGATCTGCCTCATTAAATGGCACAAGCATTACCTCATGAGATGTCTGCCTAAGTATACAAGACTATACATAGCTGTATTATAACGATGCTTACTACCTGTTCAAGAAGGTTGCGACTGGTGAAATCTTCTCTTTCAACCAAGACTTAGTGTAATCAATTGAGGATGAGGACCGTTTAGGACTTGACCTTATGGATGTAGGATATTCAGTGATTTGTTAAAGATGAAGCAGGAATTTAGGGCAATTATACTCCACTGGATGAATTATTTATTGTCTGAGCTGTTTCTTGTCAGGACCAAAAACAGTTGCAAATTACTTTCCATGTTCATTTCTAAGAAATCATATGTTGCAGAGTTTTGAAGCAAACAATGATTCTAGTAATCACATAATCACTCCGAAGTTTATTTTAATTACATATTGACTTATCTCAGCGGATGCCTTAATTAATTTTGAATTATTTTATTGTTTGAAATTTTGTTTTATAATTTCTGATGATGACTTTCTTTTTGCAGCATTCATTTGATTTTTTACTGCTTGATGTTGTGATAATTATCTACTTTTGAGAAAATGACAATATGCCAGAATGAGTTTAGGCCTACTGTACTTGAAAAAGACTTTTCATTCGTGCTACAACTATACTGGGATACATTATGTGCTAATCAAATGGCGGTTGACGCTAACAAACTACACGTGGGGCGCGGAGGTCTAGGGGTATGTTCGGTGCCTTGCAGCCGGAAGGTTGCGGGTTCGAATCCACCTCAAGCCGCCGCGTAGGGACCCTGGGCAAGTCCTTCACTCGCAATTGCTCATGCGCTTCGGCGTGAAACTCCGATTCAGTGTCCGCGCTGTAGTCGGGAGCGCCTCTGAGTAGAAATCTTGAAGGGGCGCTATAACAAGTTTACATACATACATACATACAAAGTTATTGCTGTATCCACTGACGCAGTGTCATAGGCCTTTGTTGATGTATACAATAGCTTTTACAGCAATTAATTTTAGAAAATCTTTTGAAATTGTAGGACCGCTCTTGGACTGCAGAAAGAAGCAGTAGAAGTAATAGTAGTAGTACTAGCTACTGCAGCAGCAGCAACAGCTGTAGTAGTAGTAGTTAGAAGCATTAGTAGTAGTTGTAGTAGTAGTAGTTGTGGTAGTAGTAATAGTTGTGGTAGTTGTAGCAGTAGCAACGATAACAATATTAATTATAATAATAGTCAGGTGTGCTTGTGTTATAGTGACCAGCCAAGTCTCTGATTGGTGTGCACTGCGAGCGCCTCTGATTGGTGTGCACTGCGAGAGGCGCTATATAAATTTATAGATACAATACAATACAAGTCGTTTCAAACAGTGTGATTTTCCTTACAGATTTTATTTTAGTTATAGTTATAGTTATAGTTAATGATTTTTTATTTTAGTTATAGTTATAGTTATAGTTAGTATTATTTTTTAGTTATAGTTATAGTTATAGTTAATGGATTTTTATTTTAGTTAATTTTAGTTACTACTTAGTTACAATAATTAAGTCTATAAGCAAAATTGTGCGTATTAATACGCTGTTTCACAATTTACTCAGAGCTATGAAAACCTTTGAAGCATGGGTACAGTCAGCTTCATGAATACACGAGTTTCCAAAGTAACTGACAAATTTCACAATAAAAATTTCGCATTTTTCGTTCTCATTTATGTCGAATCGTCCATATTGCACTTCCTATTTTTATTTTTTGTATTAACGAAAATAAAGATGAATTTTCGTTAGTGTTATTTTCGTTATAGTTATAGTTATAGTTAATGATATTTTTAGTTATAGTTATAGTTATCGTTAACGAAGTCATTTTATTTTCGTTAACGAACATTTTCGTTATCGTTATCGTTAACGAAAATCACACTGGTTTCAAAAGGAGGGCAGAGGCATTAATTCCCACAACTACTGGACCAAATTGTCAGAAATGTTGATGAGGAAACTCTGTGTCACGTCTTCAGAGTGAAAGATATCCGTGATCTTGTACTCCAAAGTGGTTGATTCTGAGCACTTAACTAACTTGAAACAGGAAATAAGCACTTGTTCATGTAATTCCACCGTATAAATGTTGATCAGGCGCTACTGGATTACAGGATGAATATAAAGTACAAATAAACAAAAGTAAATTATGCGGCAAGTAGGCCTAGGCCTAAATATCTGTGACTTCTTTAACCCTCTAAGGGATATGGGACATATATGTCGCATGTCAGAAAAAGTGCCTGGATTTATTAGATTGAACAAAATTGGTTTATTTAACGATTTTATTTATTTGTTCAGTATTTGGCCAATCTAACTGTGACCTTTAAATGAGTTCCCATACATTCTATGGGCCAAATTTTTTTATTTTAAAATTATTAATTTTTTAAAATAAAATACAAACTTTGTCATTTTTAATTTTTTCTCACAGTGGAATAATACATTACAAAACTGTTAAATAATGTACATCGACTCTTCACAAAATAGGATATTCATTGACAAGAACCATTTCTATCACAGCCTTGCAGATTTTGAAGAAAATCTTCATTGGACATATATGTCCCATTGTCCCTTAAGCAATGCCATAAAATGCATGTAGAAAATGCCTGTACATTGTAAAAACGTACATGAATGCATTCATGCATACTTGCATACATACATACAAACATATTATACATACATATGTACATACATACATACACATATACATATACACATGCATACATACATACATACATACATACATACATACATATATGCATGCATAGAGACATACATAACATTCACACTTGCACACATAATATATACTGCATTCACCCATACATAAATACATACATATGTACTTACATATAATATGCATCCACATGTACATATATACATACATACATATATGCATACATAGAAACATATGTACATTGTACATGCATACATACATATATACATACATATGCACATACATACGTCCATACATATATACATGCAGACATACATACGCCCATACATACACAAATACATGTATGCATGCATACGTATATCCATCCATTCATACATAGATGCATACATACATACATACATACATACATACATACATACATACATACATACATACATACATACGTGCATACATACATACATACATACATACATACATACGTGCATACATACATACATACATATATGCCGAAGGCCTGCAAGAATACAAGAGGAGACATTCAGTCCCTCCAAACAACGGACAAGCAGATGAACTTTTTCATGTGGATGGACACAAAGGCTGTCCATCTCGTATCCAACTGAGAACCATCCATAGGTGCAGAACCTATAGAAGTATAGATAGACGTCAGAAGGTTCCACTGTGAAGGTTGTTATCAACGTTCCATCGTGGGTGAAAGAATACAGCAATTAATAATTATGTGGGAGGAGCCGATCTGGAAGACCAGCTCAACTCGTATTATGTAACATAGAATTAGATGCCGATAATATCTCAGAGTGATGTTTGATAGCCTGGATAAAGCAGTTGTGAATGCCTACTTGAATTACAAGTCTCACAACAGACATTTAGAGTTCAGACAGCAGGTGGTTCGTGGTCTCACAGGCACTTATACTTCCAGGAGGAATGCTTTTCCGACTGGAGCTATCAAAGAAAAGAGTCTCCAGTGCTGATACATGATCATTTGCCTCACATCATGCCCGGCAGGAAGAGATGCAAACTTACTCACAAGATGGGGAAAGATAACCGGTCAAGATTTCAGTGTGCCACAGTGTTGCTCTGTGTTTGCAAAGTGACCGTAACTGTTTCACCAAGTCCCACACTAACTATCTTTATATCATATATGTTCAATTAAATTCGTTGCTACGTGGTACATGATCATATTCTGACATTTAATCAACAAAATCCATCATAGCACAAAAATGTACTTTTACTGCCTAACGGACAATGGGACATATCTGTCCCATAAAATAAAAGTGATCATAATGTAAATGTGTACTACTTTTATGGTGTATTGGCTATACACTAATTTTCTTTAGCAATAGGTCTCAGTCATTAATACATTCCTAACCCTCTTATCTATTTGACTATTATTTTTGTCTAATCGATATCTAAACTGTTGATTTTGTAATCTTGTTGCGTTTGTGTCAACGAGTTTGTGAAATAAAGGAATAGTAGTAGTAGTAGTAGTAGTAGTAGTAGTAGTAGTAGTAGTAGCATAAAATAGACTACATTATGTTGACAGAAGAACCCTAGACAATGTAGGCTATTTGTGTTAGTTTTGAACATTTTGCAGACCAAAAAAAATCTTGTCCCTTAGAGGGTTAAAGGAAAGGTTTTGCAACATTCTGAAAATTAAATACTCGTAAAATAAATAAGTGGATAATTAGCAGATAAATCAGGTAAATCGGATGGATCATAAAGGGTATTTGTTTTCAGAATCGGTTGGTAAGAAGTGAGTTCATTTTCGATTCAAAGTGTAAACATTAACTCCTCCATAAAATCCTCCCACGATCAGTTGTTTTTTTTCTTCGTCGTAACGCAGTCTATGTGGCTCAAAGATCCTCTTTTCTTCTTCTACCTTTGTTGGACACAGAATCTGAATCCATTTAAGATCGGAATCGAGGAGAATCACTCTACAGTTCCCTCTGTCAGCTACTAACACCTGATCGTCGGAATCAAGTGAGATATAACGAGGGTAATACAGTTTCTGTAATTCACTTGAAGGACTAAAGCGACAGATGACCAGCTGTCCATCGCTGGTCACCTTACATACGCCCCATCTCATGTTCGTATCTGTGCCACTTGATGCACTCTCTCCCTCTACCTTCTTTTCTATCCCGTGAAGGATGATGAAATTCCCGATGGATGTTTCCACTGCATGAAATAGTTCCTTGATGTCTTTTGGTAACCGAATGCATCGCAGAAGTTCTGCGTCTGATCCGTAGATCCTCAGAATGAACGATGAATCACTGACCACCAATAAATGACCATTACTGGACACAGAAATATTAAATGGTGTATAATCAGTGGTCAGCCATTTGATGACTTTGTGTTGGTCATCTGTTTCTCTTATAACCTTCCAGATGCATTTTTCATAATAGTCCGAGATGTAGAGACATTTGTCCTTCTCGCTGGAGGCAATGTCCCAGGAAGATTTTATCTCTTTTATTTCAATTTTCTTCTGACAACGAAATGGATTTTGTTCCTCAAAGACTCGAATTACAGGTGAAGAAGTAAATGATGGTTGAGAGATAACGTAGATTTCATTTCGCATTTTAGTAACTCCATACTTCTCATCTCTTCCTACGTCGAGTCTTTCAATGAAGTTGACGATAATCGGACAAACGACTAACAAAGACATAAAATCGATCATTGCTACTTCAATTAAATTATTGTTGTTTCATTACTTACAAGTCGAATCTTTCTAAACTTCTCATTCTACAAAAACGGGCCATTAGATTTGTTGCAAAACTCCCTTATGGAGCCCATACAAAAACAGAACTGTTAAGCCTAAAAATATTAAAACCAGATCAGATAAGGCAGGTTCAAACTGGGATATTTATGTACCGATATACCCATAATCAACTGCCAACAACTTGCCGAGATAACTTCCAACCTAATTCTGTTATTCATAATCGTTGGTAAAAAACTAACCATTTCTATAGGCCTACTAGTTTCGCTCGTACAAATACTAGACTTACATCAATAAAATGTGCCAGATCAAGAACCTGGAATAGTATTCCCCATAGTATTCGCTCTCTGCCATCTCTTCAGCTATTTAAAGCTAGCTGTCTATCTACATTCAACAAGGAGTGTAACACAGCCCTATTGTCAAACCTAACACCTCTGGGAATTACCGCTAAGTCATCCTAAACTGCGAGTGTGCACTTATTATTTACTTGTTCATGCCGTTGCAATGTATGTACCTTGTTTCCTCCTTTCACGTTTCAAATATAATTATTTACGTTAGTTAAGAATTTACTGTTCAATTCTTTTAACTTCACTCAGATGGTCATGATGCATCTTTCCAACCTTCTGCCTCTTTGGGTCTCCTGTGTATACCGACAATAATTGGATAAACATGATGTAATTGCGACCTGTTTTAAGATGGTTACCGAATAAAATATTATGTTGTTGACGTTGTTGTCACTTATTCCATATTATTACATTGTCGCTACAGTTATCGTTATCGTTATCGTCATGGTTATTGTTATTTTCATTGTTGTTATTATTGAGTCTATCTGTTAACAGCTTCATTATCTCAGTGAATGTCGGTTTTTCTATCCATCTTTTCATGTAGGAGCCTATTATAATGTTAACCCTTATAGGGTCACGATATTTCTCAACCGATTTTGGTCACCGAGGGGTAAAAAAATACCCCAACTGTGATTCGCATGATTCCTATGATAAACTCCGATTTTCAAGTATAAAACTAAAAAAAGTTATTTATAGAAGGTAGGCCTACTGACATTATTGTTTTTATCTATGGAGCACAAGCTATTGCTCACGTCATTGCTTGCAGAAATTTTAGAAACAGTTTTAAAGTATCACAAGAGTTATTAATCTAATATTATGTATGAAATGGCCACACGGTCGTCACGAAGAATTGCGGCAGCGCAGGCGAATGCTCAAAATACAGCAGTGGATAAATGAGAGTGATGACCAAGAAGAAGATAACTTAACCGTGCGTCTTTTAAGCCTCCATAATTATTTTAGTCGCCACCAGACTCTATAGTTCCTCGTCTTTTCACTCTATTCATCATATTTACCTGCATCTCCTGTCCTTGTCGACACCTTGCCGACACTGTCTTGCTGTCTTAGTAATTAATTTAAGCCTAACCTGTTTTTAGTCAATGCTGTTTTAGTTATTCCTATATCGCATTTTGTATTTGCATGCTGGAGGCTTCTTGTTACCGTATGTATTCAAAAAGACATACCAACTGTTTTCTTCAATTGATTGCTATTAATGTTGATCACTGTTGATTCCATGATTTCAGAAGTAGACTGTGAAATATCTGCAACGTGGATGAAAACTTTTTTAAGCTGATTCAATTCGTGCAGCATCTGAATATGTGCAAGGGCTGCTTGTGACCGACACCAGATCCAAACGACCAAAGTATGTCTGTCCAGCTGAGAGTTGAGGATTTCAATGTCTTTCTCCTTCAGTCGACTGATGGCTTCATTAGTTTGATGTGGGATCGATTCGGTTCTGTTTCTGAGGTTGTTAATTGTTTCGTGAAGCAGATGCGGGTCAAAGGACGTTGTCCAAATTATAACTTCGCTTCTTATTACAACTAAAAGTAGAAACGAACTATAAATGTCGAATCTTTTTTCTTAGACGTAATTGTAGTTAATTGCAGTCTAATTAATAAATACAATCGAATTGATATTACAGACATTTTTGGCTCGTAGATTTTCTAATACAATCGTCTATTCTTGGAAAGGTGCTTTCCAAACTTTTCTTTTTTCGAGGGCCCTTCGCACTGGAAGCGCCTCTGATTAGGTTGTACTGCGAGAGGCGCTTTATAAATCCGTAGGCCCTAAATAGAATAGAATAGAATTTCAAAATTCTGAAAATGGACATTAATTTTGAATAACAACCCAAAATTTAAAAGCAGGAAAAATCATTCTATAATAGTAAATAAGTAATCGATCGCATATTTATTCTGCACCAATGTAGGCTTATAAATTCACACAGCATCAAGGGTGTAACTTTGCCCCAGAAAGTGGTGGAGACCAATCACCTCCCAATTTTTAACCTAGGCCTACTACTGGAACGCTAGCTAAGCTCAGGACACGAGCTTAGTCACAAGCGCTGCGTTAAGTTAGAGGGTTGTCCAGAGAGTGTTCGATGCTGTTACAAGTCCAGTTGCGAAGGAGACAAGAGACTTGCAGCGTCGAAGCCTCAGAGACACGCTACGCATTGTCCGGCTGCTACTGCGGCTTTTAAATGGATACCATATCGAAAGGCTACTGCCGTACTACCAATACTTGACGTTTATGGTACCAATTATAGTCATTGTCAACGCTAAATGGTTATCCCATAGTTTATGTTGATAAATTATTTTCATTTCTGGTAAGTAAGCAGTCTGCTAATGTCCAGGATACTTGTCATCAATCCAGCTTCCATTTACGAGAAATAAATCGCCAATCCAATTTCTATTTAACCAAGAATCTTTTCATCAATTCAACTTCTCTTTAGGTAAGAATTATTTTCGTCAATCCCATTTCTATTTAACCCGCGGGCTACCAAGGGGGGGGGGTAACCACCGCCACTACGTTTTAATGCATAATTTTTGTTTGTATATGGAATATATTTTTTTGCATTTTAGGTAGCTGTAGCAGATTCATTGGCGCACATTTTGAGGTAAACATCATGGTGGTAGCCCAAGCCATTCAAAAGTTATACCTGATATACCCGAGGTACCAGAGGGGTGGATACCATCCCCTTAGTTTGTCGACTATAGCTTATTGAATATTCTTCCTAGAAGAGAAACAATTATACCATTCTTTAGATGGAATGCAGGGCTTCATTTGCATACCTACATCTTTGTCTTATGAAAACCGGAAGTTATCAAAATAAATAATAATACGCGTAATATGCGTGAAAAATGGCTGAATGGAAGCACTCCGCCCTTAGTTATTTTGTCTGTAGCGTATTCATTTGTCTCCCTGGAAGAGAAACAAATATACCATTCTTTAGAGGGAATGTAGGGCTTCATTTGCATACTTAAATGTTTGTCTTTTGAGTACCGGAAGTGATTAAAATAAATGATAATACGCGTAATCGGTGTGAAAATGGCTGAATACAGCATTACAACGTAAACCGATATATATGTATGGATATATATGTATGGATGTACATTTAAACTATATAAACATGTGTAGGGATGATTGTGTGTATCTTTTATACATAGATCAGTTTCAAAACACACATAATCTTATATTTGTTTATCCAAAAAGTACAAAATGTATGCAATAATTTAAAATATCGCTAATTAATGGGTTCCGTTGTTAAAGGGATGTAATTTCGAGGTGCATTCACGTAATGTACAACTAAATATACCATCCTGTGCATCCATTTCTATATTACAAATTATGATAAATTATGTGTAACCAAACACGAAATCCAGGGGGATGGGTGGTAGCCACCCCCCTTGGTAGCCGATGTCACAAAAAAGCTTGGTAGCCCGAGGGTTAAGCAAAAACACTTCATCAATCCAGCTTCTATTGAAGCAAAGACTTAGTTTAATCAATGCAGGTTCTATTTACTGAAAAAATTATTTCCATTAATCGAACTTCTATTTTTTTTAAATAGTTTCATCAATACAACTTCCATTTAGGCCAAAAATTATTTTCATCAATCCAGCTTGCATTTTAAATTGACAATATAAAATAATTTACCAGTCTAAACTACAGTTTAACCTAGGGTTGCCACCCGTCCCGACTTTGTCGGGACAATCCCGATTTCGAGGTAAATGTCCCGAGTCCCGACTTGACCTAGTCGGGACAGCCAAATGTCCCGACTTTTAGGTTTTTTGACTGAACATGCGAAAATCTTCCTAATTTACGTGTTTTTTACAGAAAAATAGAGAAATTTAGAGAAACAGAGACTTGGGGGCGCAAAATTGGGGTTTCTGACAATAAGGAGAGGAATTCTGAGACTAAATAGACGAAAAAAAAAGGTCATCAGAAATTTTTTCTCGGAGTTGAAACAAAATTCTTGCCCTCCAATGCTGAATTCCTATACGAAAAAAATTGCGTCCCGACTTCCTAGTTCCAAAAGGTGGCAACCCTAGTTTAACCCTATGACGCACACCTGGGTCCATTGGACCCATCGATCAAACTTCCTTGAATAGCTGCGTTGATACAAATAGTAAAAATCTGAAATAATTCAAATTCCTCAGCAATTCATCCCCCTACATCTATGAAAAAATTCAAAGAGCTTAGATTTCTTGGTTCGATGATACAAAAATAAGAATGACACTAGGGCATATTTAGCACACCTGGGGTCCAGCAGACCCCAGGCTTTAACATTGATATTCCCATCGACTATAACATATTCCAGGCTGCGTTACATACACAAATACACACACACATACATACATACATACATACACACATGCATGCATACATACATACATACATACATACATACATACATACATACATACATACATACATACATACATACATACATACATACATACATACATACATGTACATGCATACATTCATATACACACATACAAATATATACATGCATAAATACATCCATACATACATGTACATGCATACATTCATATACACACATACAAATATATACATGCATAAATACATACATACATAGATACATAATTATATCCAGACATGCATGCATACACACATACATATGCGCATATATATATACATGCATACCAATATGTACATGCATAAATGCATATGCATTATGCACACATACAAATACATACACACATACGTACATACATACATTTAGACATATATACATACATACATTCATCCATACATGCATACACACATGCATACACACACATATATCATATACACATGCCAATATACATCCATACATATATACATGTACATGCAAACATGCATGTGCACAGTATTACACACACATAGATACAAGTGAATACATGCATACATGAATACATATCCACACATGCATGCATGCTTACATGCATACATACATACATCCAAACATATATATATATATATATATATATATATATACAGATATTCATCCATACGTATAAACATTAGCACATACATACAAGTACATTCAAGCATACACACATACATAACTATATCCATCCATCCATACATGTATGCATGCATACTTACATACATACATACATACATACATACATACATACATACATACATACATACATACATACATAGCCTACATGCATATATATATACATAAAAATATACATCCATACATATATGCATGTATATGCATGCAGGCAGGCACACATACACATACATACAAATACATGCATGAATGCATGCGTACATATATACATCCATACATAGATCCATCCCTGCATACATAAGTACATACATACATACATACATACATACATACATACATACATACATACATACATACATACATACATACATGCATACATACATACATGCATATATACATAGATACATACATGCATACATACATACATACATACAAACATACATACATACATACACACATACATATATGCACATATACATAGATGCATATATACATACATACATACGTGCATATATACACAGATACATACATATGCACATACTAGTATACCCGTGTTATCGGCGGGTCTATTAGACCCCAGGTGTGCTAAATGTGTTGGCCGGGAAGGTGTGCGTCATAGGGTTAACTCGCTAAATTACCATAGACTGCAGTTAGAGCCTACAGCCTACCACAAAACCATGATACATTGCACTAACAATAACCTTTCGCTGTCTCTTTACAACGAATCGATCCATTTTTCCATAAGAATTTGATAATTTGACCTTTTATAGAAAACAAAATTGATAACGTCACCAAAATTATGAAACCAAACAAATGTGAGTAAAGTAGTGTGGACACAGTGTGGAGAGGGGAGACCTCTATCAGCATTTTGTCATTGAGATGTTAGGTATGCATGAATAGCCTAGAGGTAGACTGCCAAATGCTTTCATGTTAAAAAATATATTTAATTGCAGGACCAAAAAGTGGTGATGACTATCAACACCGCTTTTAAAACCATCACAATAGAAAGTTACGCCTATGCAAAACAGTACAAGTCCCGGGTTCCTGGATGGACAATTCTTCGTGTGTTTTTAAGAGTTCAGTTAAGTGAAAGTGAATGATTCTGAAAAGCTTCTACAGATCATTGACTTGTGCATTTTGTTCACCCGAACAGGCACAAAACTGTTTTATGATGGAAAGGTGAAGTTGATCGCAAATTAATTGTTCGCGTGGAGCAGAAAAGCTCCGACTGGTTTCGCTCAGTGAGAAACGAGCACACTCACTGCAGAGGATGACCCATGACACCAACCAACTATTATTTGAGAGATGTGGCGTGGTCAATGGTCAATGGTCACTTACAATGGGCAAAGGCCAATGGTTAATGGTCACTTACAACTAAAAGCGCAAGAAGAATTAACTGAACGCTATTCGGAGAGCACAGCTAGCTTTACAAAGAAATGTGTCCCGACATAATTATGAAAAGGTACCATAAGTCGGGTTTGGAGTTATTATGCCTTCACAAACCAGCTAAGTGAGCTGAACATTTTGCTGAAAACCAGATAAAAATTGGATGATAAATGACCGACTTATAAGATAAAACATGGCTTAACACGAGAACTGGACATTTTCGGGAAATTTGTTTTTAAAACACGACACATTTTGTCTGACCAATGGTGGGTGTTTTAGTGACCAGTTAAACCAGAAAATAAGTGGTGAATGTGCTATATTTAGCGATGACATCATACCTTAGGCTTGCCTGCTGCTAAAAATACCAAGAGCTCAAATTTGATAATAATATTCCCCCGACGTCATTATGCGCGATTTCTCGTGAAACCGTACGCCGACTTATGGTACCTTTTCATATGTCGGGACACAAATTTTGAATTTACATTAGCTGATTACCAAATGTGGCCTAAAGAAAAGATGTATTGTGATTCACAGTTGCATACTTATGGTAGAGACTTATTGTATCTG
The DNA here is from genome assembly GCA_020284085.1 of Aporrectodea caliginosa. Lineage (NCBI taxonomy): Eukaryota > Metazoa > Annelida > Clitellata > Crassiclitellata > Lumbricidae > Aporrectodea > Aporrectodea caliginosa. The sequence goes on along the minus strand of JACEVL010000605.1, from coordinate 418,740 downwards.
TAGGCAGGCAACGTTTACCTCTTGGCGATGTTGGAGGTTAGATCCCATGTTCTCAACAGAACATAGGCCAGCTATTTTTACGGACCAAGATGATGTACCGTATGCATACGGTACACCATCTTGGTCCGTAAAAATAGCTAACCTACAACTCTCTACAACACTCCCAGCCCAGATATCTCCGCGACCTCTTCACCATCCAGCCAATCCGCTCTACCCGATCATCCCCCGTTCTCTCTCTCTCTCTCGACCTCCTGTCACTACTCATCTCAAATTCTCCAACCGAGCAATATCCAGCACTTTACCATGTCTCTGGAACGACCTACCTCCTGAATTCCGCACTTTTTCGGTTCCTCCACCATCATCTCCAATCACCCATCATCCGCATCAGGCTCCTCTATCCATCACCCCAAGGCTTTCCACTCGAAACTGAAGCCTCTCCTCTTCAAGAACTCTTACCCCGAATCAACGGATCATCTACCTTCCAACTCTCGACCTAAACGACACCCAGCTTAGCAGCTACTCTGACCCCTCTGATCCTCTGGAAACCGGACTCGGACCTCCTTCGGACTACTCTCTCGGATAACCCTTTTGACTAGACGCAGCGCTCGTGAATAAGCTGGTGCCGTGCGATTGGCTTTCGAGTGGCGCTTTAGAAGTTAGGAGATTACGATTACGATGCATAATGTAAAGCGTCGACAGTGAACAGACATTTCGCTGCTATTCTGTTTTCTGAAGATAAATGTCTCAAGGGGCTTAAGCGTAGCCTATCGGTCGCTACCATTCCTGTACGCAGATTTCGTCGCTATATTGACCAAGGTGGCGTTGACGTCCTGCCAGCCGCCCAGCTAAGAAGCTTCCCTGTGATCGGTCTATTATTTGGAACAAGCAATCTTCAGCAGGAACTCCTTAGCCTCTTCTTGCCAATTTCTGCAATTGCCTGAAACCATTTTGATCGAATGTGGTTTCACGCTATAGCTCATAAGCGCATCTGATAAAGTGGCGATTTATGAATCTCTTACAATAATATTAAACTTACACAGACTATGGCATAATTACTGTCTAGGCCATAGTTCTTAAAAACGGTAAAATAAAAATAAAAAACGGAAAAAACGTCGTTTTATTGAAAAAAATAAAAAATGTAAAAAAGAAAAACGGAAAAGAAAATAATTTGACTTTGCTACATCTTTTACTGCATTATAAAATTAAAAACCTTGTTTACACAATTTAATTTTAATCAGCAAATAGCCTAACATAATTTCTTTAGTAGACACCAAGTAACAGTAATCTACAACAATTTTCTTTTTCATAAGTTTGGTTTTAAAAGAAATTGAAAATTAAAAATATTTAAAATCTTTTCAAATTTAAATTGCATAAATAAGTCCACATAAATCCATGCTGACACAAGCAATTAAAAACTAAACTTTGTAAGTATAGTGTACTTAATTAAAAATTGTAGGTCTGCTTACAATTCTGACTTAAGCCTGTATAAGAACTTGATATGTAGTAAAATCCGTCAGTTTGTCAGTCAATCAGAGATTAATGAGTACAAAGACAACATTTCGCATTTTGGATAACTTAGAAATTCAAATAACTTTAATAAATTTTATTTCTTATACTGCGCTGCTTATTTCTCAACTGATGACACTAAATAGTGACGTAGGTCTAAATTAGATGAATCCTTGAAAGGACGAAGACAACGTAAGGGATATCAGACAAAAATAAAATTAAACAAATAGTAACAGACAGTAAATAACAAAATAAATTTACATTAAAAAAATAAAAAAACGGAAAAAAACGTGACGAGAAATAAAAAACGAAAAAACGACGCTTTTGGAAAAAAAACAAAAAAACCGTTTTTACAACTATGCTGTAGGCGGTCTACGTTCAAAACCGCGATCACAAAATAGCGATGCACAAAACAGCGACTGCATAAAATTGCGATCATCAAAACAACGATTAAATTCGAAGATTGACTTATTTAATGTACTTTGATTGGTCCTGATTGCGAACTTAGACTAATTGAGTAATTCTCCAGTTTAGGTCCCCAAATTATTTTTGCATTGGTATCCATTTCAACTGCAGTTTAGCCTATCTTCTCATCAATCCCACTTTCATTTAAGCAAAGAATTATTCTGATCAATCCAACTTCTAGTTTCACGGTAAACTATTTTCGTCGATCCAGTTTCCATTTGCGCAGTTATTTTACCCAATTCAGCTTCCATTTATGCAATTATTCATGTCAGTCCAACTTCCATTTACGCAAAAAATTATTTTCATCAATCCCACTTCCATTTCATGAAAGAAATATTTTCATCAATACGGCTTTCATTTTGGTAAACAATTTTTTTCGTCAATCCAGCTTCCACTTACACAATTATTCGTGTTAATCCAGCTTCCATTTAGGTAAAGATTCTTTTAGTCAATCCAGCTTTCATTTTAAATTGACAATATCAAATATGCCAATGCAAAATAATTTGGGGACCTAAACTGGAAGATTACCCTTAGGCCTAATTGAACTTAAAATACTATAGCTAAGTACATCGCAGGACAAATACCAAATCTATCTCGAAAAATCTATCGACCTATATTAGACTACCTTCGTGGAATTGGACACAATTTAAGTATTCGAATTTAACATTACACATTTTTTTATAATTATGTATACTTCGTGATACACTTAAAACTTTCTATGATAAATCGTTGAAATCGCTGTTTTGATGATCGCTATTTTATGCAGTCGCTGTTTTGTGCATCGCTATTTTGTGATCGCGGTTTTGACGATCGCTGTTTTGTGATCGCGGTTTTGAACGTAAACCCTGTAGGCTACATATCAATTTTCGTCACTTCAAGATTATAGAATGGTTTATAAGCTGATATCTTAAGGATTCATAACAATTTAGGATTGTCAGGCAAAGGAGATTAATCATGAGATTTTAGATTAGTTTTACACTTCTAACCTCCTCCATTTTCAACGATCCTTGCCACTGTCCTCTGGTTCGCTTGTCGAAGACACTTGACGAAATTTGTACACGTTGTTTCGTTGAAGGGTCTCAGAGCGTACAAAATCTCAGCGTTCTTATTTCGATTTGAACGTTGTTGCTGAATGATGCGACACTGCTCTCTCGTTATGCAGTCTAAAGACGAAAGTAAGGCTAATAATTCGTCATTCGGCTGAATATTTTCCAAGAGAAAACTACGGTTGCTTCTGATGATCGCAGATATTTTGGTAGTGTCTCCATAGAAATCTAAAAAAATCAATGATACTGCTTGCAATGACGGCACTATAGAAGAAAATTTTAAAAAGCTACCACACTTGGATCAGGAACTATAATACATTGGCCATCCACGATCTCTGCCGTAGTGAAGATATTTTAATAATGCAGAATTCGTTTAACCCTTTGGAGGTGAGGTGAAGCATTCTAACGTTTGAGTTGAGGTGGGGTCTGACATACCCCAATACATATAATTAGGCTACTTGCAAGTCGCAATATCAACTAGGCTACATAACATAAATTGTGAGCTAAACTATAGTTATGTAACCAATTATCGGCTAAACTGGTGATTTCCAGGAACAAATAACAGTTTTCAATCATAATTGATATGGCCAGCGTGGTGGCGCTCAAAATCAAAGCGGCTCTTTGCAGTGGCATCTTCGTGGCCCTTGAAACATGTAACATTTGGGAACACGTGACATAATACCCGTAATAATGTATCAATATTGCATCGATGTAACACTATATTATGCAGTAATATCTTATAATCGCACAATTTTTTTGGCACTGTGCCGTTACTTTTTTTAATTCATTAAAATCAATATGTATACGAAAAATTATAATTTCACTTTAATATGCAAGAAATAAAAAAATGGCGTCCAAAAGTACCTGCTTGCTCCTTAGCGGAAAACATGCCAGACCCGCTATTTGACTTCTCGACCTATATGCCTACTCCCCTATTAAATTCGATAGGCCTACCTCGGCCGAGGAGGTTATAAACATTAGTTCGGGCATCCGCCTATCCCACAGTAGGGGATTGGATGATATCGACCCTTGTATTGCCACTGGCTTTCTGACCCATGTAGCCCATCCTCTGGCAGAAGTCATTTACTGCTCGTTCAACAACGGGATTGTTCCCCGGGCCTTGAAAGCTGCCAAAGTTGTGCCTATCTATAAAAAAGGGGATAAAGATAGCGTTGCTAATTATCGGCCTATTTCGATTCTCCCGTATTTCTCCAAATACTATTAAAAACTTGAGTATAGCCGACTCTTTAACTACGTCAACAGTCTTAACATCATTTTCCAATCTCAGCACGGTTTCGAGTCTGGTCATTCTCCCTATATGGCGCTATTAAGTATGCAAGACACGATCTCCAAAGCTATTGATAACGACGACTACTCGGTGGGGGTATTTTTTTATCTTTCTAAAGCGTTCGACACTGTCGACCATAAAATACTAATTAAAAAACTTGAAAATTATGGAGTTAGGGGCATTCCTCTCAAATGGTTTATAAGTTATATCGAGAATCGCACTCAAAATGTAATGTGTAACGAGGTACTTTCTGAGGAAGGGATAATTAGGTTTGGAGTCCCTCAGGGGTCTATTCTTGGCCCCTTATTGTTTCTCCTCTATATCAATGACTTAGCTAACGTCTCCTCCACAATTTTCCTGATTCTTTTTGCTGATGACACAAACGTATTTTTCTCCCATAGTTCCTGGCAAGTCCTCCTTTATACCCTAAATAAAGAATTATCTAATATCGCTGAATGGTTCTGTGCAAATCGACTTACTCTTAACCTTGACAAGACCAACTTTATTTTGTTTAAGTCGCACAGGAAACCACCCCCCACCGAAAAGCCTTGTCTGCTTGTTGGTGATATTCAATTGACCCAAGTGGAATCCACGAGGTTTCTAGGTATCGAAGTATATCAGCATCTCACCTGGAAGCAGCACATTTCGTCTAAAATTGCTAAGAATAACGGTATACTCGCTCGTACTGCTTTTCTATTGCCTGCGTCTATAAGACTAAACTTATATTACTCCCTGGTATACCCATACTTAACCTACTGTACCATGATATGGGCATCAACATATGAATCTAGGCTGTCTAAGCTAGTTGTGCTTCAGAAAAGAGCAGTACGTAATATCGCGGGCATTCGTAGGGAAGAACATACTGGCCCTCACTACTATAAATATAGGCTTCTTAACATTAACCAGATTAGGTGTCTTCAAATAGGTGAATTTATTTATCGCCTAAAAAATGACCTATTCCCTCAAGTATTCAACAACTGCCTTCAATTTGGCTCTGACATTCACACTCATTTCACAAGAAACGCTAAGGCGTATCGTTCTGTTACAATTCACTCCAACATTCGTCGGTTCACCATCAAGTCATTTGGCAGTTCTGTGTGGAACTCTATTCCTACAACGCACAAGACGAGAAACCGAGAAGGGTCCTCTCAATGAACGATCTCGAAGAGGTGTGAGTCTATCCAACTACATCATCTGAGATAATCTATCAATTAATCTCAGAAATCAAAGAACTTGAGAGACTCTTTCCCTCTGGGAAGTGACTGGAGGACTTATGAACTCTCATCCTTCCATCTTTCACGTTCCTCTCCGTTCCTTCTATTTCCTCACGACGCTCGGTAACAGTTTTTTTTTATATTTACATTTGTTATTTTTTCACACTGATCATTTGTGTGTGTGTCCTGTCTTGGAGTTAAAGTCAAGCTCCATGGAACCTTAATGCACTGAAAGAAGGAACTGGGAATAAGAATGCTTAATCTTTCTCTGATGTAATGTTACAGTACACCCATAGCAGTTGAAAAAATGGAAAAAAGAAGCTAAAAAAATGGCCTAACCTCTCATTGATGTCTAGTATTGCAATACACTGTTACACCTCAGCTATTCAAGTGTATTTTGCTAGTGTCTTGTGTCTACGTGATAATTAACTTCACCTTGGATAGAGTCACAGCTTGTGTTTTTATTTCTCTTATGATGTTGGATACAATTCTCTATATGAGAGAACTCGATTAAACACATGAATGTAGCAGCCTACAGTCTACATGTCCATGTTGTTGACATTGCTAAAGGATTTAACTATTTTCTAATATTTCATTAAACAGGCTGCTTCATTTTCTTTCATGAGCTCTTAAACATTTCTTAAATTGAGATGGATCTCCTACATGCTGATACTATAGCAGGGTAAATAGTTATGCATCGAGATTCCTTATGATTTGTATGATACGTTTGCACAGGATTGTTGCTTGTATACATTTGAGTTTTGGAAAGTGGAAGTTCATGCTCGATACCATTGAATGTATTAGAGTTACTACTTCACCTTTTTCCAGGAGTCCTTACTCCTTAATCATTGCTTAACGGGAATGGATCTCCTAAGTGATCTTACTATCGCATGGTAAATGGTTATGCATCGAGATTCTTTACGATTAGTATGATACGTGTGCACAGGCTTGTGCTTGTATTCATTTGAGTTTTAGAAAGTGGAAGTTCAAAGCATTTGCTCAATACTATTGAATCTATGAGTTAGGCTACTGCTTCATTTTTTGTCATGAGTCCTTAATCATTGCTTATTTATAAATTGAAACGGATCTCCTACATGCTGATACAATTGCATAGGAAATAGTTATGCATCGGGATTCTTTTTTGTTGAATACGTGTGCACAAGATTGTTGCTTGTAGCCTATACATTTGAGTTTTTTTAGAAAGTGGAAGTTCATTTAATTTACTTAATACCATTGAATGTGTGAGAGTTACTGCTTCACTTATTTCATGAGTCCTTAATCATTACTTAAATCTAAATTGAAACGGATCTCCTACATACTGATACAATTGCATAGTAAATAATTATGCATCGAGATTCTTTGCGATTTGTTTGTTTGATATTTATGCACAGGTTTGTTGCTTGAGTTTGAGTTTTGAGTTTCGGAAAGTGGAAGTTCATTCTATTGAATGTACAAAGAGTTGTCTCATGAGTCCTTAATCTATTGTTTTTCCTATCCAATGATCCTTTCATTTTGTTTGAGGCTCCAAGGCTTGGAGCTGACCCAATCATTTGGAGTTGTGAGTTATGCTATGGGAGTTGTGTGTTAAGCAATAGAAACTGTCAATGCACTACATTTACAGCATTGAACTGATTTGTTTATACTGATATGAGTGTACTCAACACGACCTTATTATATTTTATTTTCGTCCTTTCATCAATCCCTTTCGCGGTTGTTCGCTTTATCACTGACCCTATCAGTGACTGTGTCTGAACTGCTGAGAGACTCTATTTACCTATAGTGTTTCTTAGTTAAGTTAGCGTTTTTTAGTTAAGTTAGCGTTTATTAGTTAAGTATTTACCTATCATGTTTACTTGTATGGCGTGTGGCAACATGTCCCATTGCAATGGTTGTAAAGTAAAAACTTCTGATGCACCTAGCTCTGAGCTTTGCCTTGGGTGTATTACTAATATCTTCCCATTTAACCAGATAGAGAAAGACGTGGATTTCTTGGAATGTGCATCTGGCTTGGATAATTCAGGAGCTGATTTGAGTGATGATTTGGAATTAGTACTGGCTGTGAATGACTGTGACAGCCGTTCCCTATTGAACAAAAGAGACATTGATCCTGACCTTAATTATTTTACTGATCTGCCCTTCAACTGTAACTATTCCTCTCCACTTGCCCTGGGACTGAAGCACAATTCTTTACTACCATATTTCTCTGTGCTCCATATAAATTGTAGAAGTATACGCCTACTATGCAAATTAACTAAAATAAAAAATTAATTGAGTCACTGCCATCTCGGTCTTAGCTGTATCAGAAACCTGGCTTAGGGCTGATTCGGAGGATCTTATTACGTTTCCTGGATATCAATTCATACACAAACCCAGACAACTAGGCCAAGGAGGTGGTGTGGGTCTGTTACTGCAAGAGGATATTGTGTTTCAAGAATATGAATTGTGTCAGCACAACCTCATGCACAATTCATATGAGGGACTATTTGTTCAAATTACGCATAAAAGGGGCTCATTCTTGATAGGAGTCATTTACAGGCCGCCTGGTCAGAACCTGGATCTATTCAATACTGAGATAGAAAGTCTGCTTTCTGAAGTTTCCCGAAAGAACAAAGAAATAATACTAATAGGTGATTTTAACAATGACCTCCTGAAAATCGACGAGCATAAGGCTTCCAACACGTTTTATAATTGCATAACTTCGCACCATTTTCTACCTGATAAAACTAGGCCTACCAGAATCACACCTCAATCTTCTACTCTCATAGATAACCTCTTTACCAATGCTTGGTCCACTATAATTGACTCCACCATTATTGCATCTGATATTTCTGACCATCTACCAATTCTGATCAGATTCAACTTTGAGTCCTTGAAACCCAGGTGCAATAGACCCTGTACCTCTAGGATAATAACTGATGAAAAAATGGAAAGCTTTGAGGAAACTCTCTCTCATTTGAATTGGTCCTCGGTTATGGAAGCATGTCCTACTGGGGATGTCAACAGGGCGTATGACCTATTTTTAGCCCAATATTAAAATGCCTATGAAAAAGCCTTTCCAATTATTACCACAAAAAGAAAGAATAAATCCTCATTTAACCAGCCCTGGATGACCAAAGGACTTCTAAAATCCACTAAAAAAGGCTTCTCTCTATCTAAGATACATAAAAAATCCTACATTGAGCAATAAAACCAAATTCACAATGTATCGAAATAAATTTAAAACTGTGAGAATCAAAGCTGAACGGAACTACTATGCTGCAGAATTTAGTAAATGCAATAGTGACCTAAGGCAGACCTGGAGGCTGATTAAGTCAATAGTAAAATTAGGCAGTTTAGAATCCTCCATTGAGGGATTAGTAATCGATGGCACTACGACTGATAATGCCGATAGAATGGCAAACAAATTTAACGATTATTTTGCCAACATTGCTAAGTCCCTTGCTGATGAAATACCCAATTCCTCAACCTCCTTCACAACTTTCCTAAAAACCCCACTCTCGAACTCCTTTGGACTCCTTCCAACATCCCCAGAGGAGATTATGAATCTATCTCGTTCAATCCGTCTAACACATAGCAAAGAGATAGATGATATAGACCCTTGCATTGCTAATAAGCATTAAGCTAGCGTTGCTCAGCCACTGGCAGATATCATAAATTGTTCCTTCACCTATGGCATCTTCCCCAAGCTTTAAAAACTGCTAAAATAGTACCTATTTTTAAACGGGGTGCCAGAGATAATTTTACTAACTACAGACCCATCTCCCTTCTCTCCTATTTCTCTAAATTCTTCGAAAAAATTATGTATGAGCGAATCAATGGCTTTCTCATAAAAAACAATGTAATATTCCCTTCCCAGCATGGCTTTCAAGCTGGCCATTCTCCGTCTATGTCTCATTGTCTCTATTAAGCATGCAAGATAGAATCTCTACTGCCATAGACAGAAACGAATACTCATTAGGTATCTTTTTTGACTTGGCTAAGGCCTTCGACACTGTCGATCATGGGATTCTACTTAATAAATTGGAAAGATATGGAATACGAGGCAACCAACTCCAATGGTTTAAAAGTTATTTAGAAAGCCGTTCGCAATGTGTCTATTGCAATGGCTCCCTTTCTGATCTAAAAGCTATCAAATTTGGTGTACCACAAGGGTCTAACTTAGGTCCCCTGCTATTTCTAATTTATATAAATGACCTCCCATATGTTTCTTCAAAATTGTACTTTATATTATTGTTTGCAGACGACACAAATGTCTTCTATTCCCACAGTTCTCTGGAAACCCTGTTTCAAATAGTAAATAAGGAACTCATACTAGCAGCAAATTGGTTCTGTGCCAATAAACTTACCCTGAACCTTGATAAAACAAATTATATCTTATTCAGGTCTCACAGGAAACCCTGTCCCCTGCAGTACCCTATACTAAACATTAATGGAACCCCTCTCCAGAGTTGAGTCCACAAAGTTTCTGGGAGTCTATGTAGACCAGCATCTAACATGGAAGGACCACATAAAATGTATCTCCTCAAAAATTGCTAAAAATACTGGGATCATAGCACGCACTGCATACCTCCTACCACCCTCTGTTCGCATAAAATTATACTATACACTTGTGTATCCATACTTAGCATACTGTAATCTGATATGGGCATCGACCTACACCACTAGATTGCATAAACTGATAATACTACAAAAAGGGTGATTCGCATAGTGGCTGGTTCTGCATATGGATCACATACTGCCCCACTATTCTACAAGCTTAACATACTAAAATTCGAACAAATCAAGCTTTATCAAACTGGTGAATTCATGTACCGTTATGACCATGGCTTGCTTCCTGCTGTTTATAAGGGCTTTTTTAGGCTTGCTTCAGAAATACATTCCCATTCTACAAGAAACTTTAGTAATTATAGATACATCTTTGCTCGTACTAACTCCCGTCTGTTCTCAATTAGAGCTACTGGACCTTCAATCTGGAATAACATTCCACAAGGAATTAGGCAATCTCCTTCATTAGTATTGTTTAAAAAAAAGCTACGCATGTATTTGATTGGTGTTACTAATAATGTTTCTGGATGAATCCTAATGTCTGTGCATAATATATACCTCCCACGCATGTGTTCTTCGGCAATGATTCATTTATTTTTAGTTTTCCTAATTTAGTTAAGATTCTGATTTGCCTAATTTGGTTAAGATTCCATCAAGTAATAGAAACTACCTACTGTCTTACTTAGTAAGCATTTCTAGGCCGTTGCATCTTTTTGTTTAACTTGTACATAGGTGGCCCTACTTAGTGGGATTAATGATCCCTTCAGGGCCCTTCCTTGTGGCCATCTCCTATCGTTTGAAGAACACATTGAAGAATCCTCTGATACGGACACTATGCGATTCCTGGAACTCCTCACGCAATTTGGTCTTCGTCAACACGTACCAGAGGCCACCCACTCTCTAGGTGAAATTCTGGATCTGGTCATCACTTCTGATGATGTCTCTGTTCAGGACCTGCTCATCCACCCGCCGGCGCTATCGGACCATTCACTGGTGGAGCTAACTCTCCCGCCCTTACACACTCAACCCATACACGCCATCCGTTTGGCTAGAGGATGAAAATCTCTGGATTATGACGCACTCAGGGAAGAAATTCGTCGCTCGAAACTTGCTTCCGACCTACCGTCCCTTGATGCACTCTCGGTGACGGACCTTTTCGACCTGTACACTAACACGATGAGCGAACTGTTGGACAGACTTCTACCTCCACGTAAGGTAAAGACGCGAATACGACCACTTGCGGCCTGGTTCGATGGAGAATGCCGCCAGCTTCGTCGTCGTACGCGATGTCTAGAAAGGCGTTACCGGCGTTCCAAAGAACCTACTGATCGCCTTGCGTGGATCGCTGAACTTCGGGCCCTCCATCGCCTCTATCGAAGTAAAGAGTCAGAATACTGGGAGAAGCTTGTAACGCGCGACGAAAAGAATCCGAAGCGTCTTTGGTCTACTATCTCGGGCCTGCTAGGTCGTGCTTCTCTCTCGACTTCGACACCAGTTTTCGCAGCCGATGACTTTCTCAAGATGATGAATGACAAGATAACCGGTCTTCGTGCTGCAACGGCTGGTGCTCCTCCACCGGACTTCTCTCGAACAGACTGTAAATTCGACGGTTTTCAGCCCATCCTTGAAGCTGACCTTCGACGGGTCATCGGCTCCTCGAACCAAAAGTCGTGCGAGCTGGACCCGCTGCCACCGTTCATCATTGCTAATGTGCTAGATGACATTATTGCATTTCTTGTGTATATGCTAAATAGGTCACTCACTGATGGATACCTTCCTGCATCCCAAAAACGCGCCATAGTTCTCCCAAAGCTAAAAAAACCTAACCTTGACCTTAATGTTTGCCAAAACTATCGGCCCATCTCTAACTTGTCTTATCTGTCCAAAACTCTTGAGAGACTCGTTGCTGCCCAATTTGTCCCTTACTTGGAGCAATCAGGGCTTTTGCCTCCCTCTCAGTCTGGCTTTCGAGGGCACCACTCCACAGAAACTCTCCTCCTCTCACTCCTGTCTGATATATACACGGCTATTGATAGAACTCAGCTGTCACTTCTTGCACTCTTTGACGTCTCCGCGGCGTTTGATATGGTAGACCACGAGCTCCTTCTGCAGCGTCTACACCTCTCTTTTGGATTATGCGGCACACCCCTTCATTGGTTCAAATCCTACCTTACTGATCGTACTCAGATGGTGGTCCTGGGTAACACTAGAACACCCTGGGTTAGGGTTGACTTAGGCGTCCCACAAGGGTCGGTTTTAGGTCCTCTCTTGTACATTCTCTTTACTGCAGACATTCCCTCAGTTCTGGCTAAACATCAAGCTAAGGGACATCTCTATGCTGATGATGTCCAAGCCCTTGTGCACGGTTCACCTTCTCAGCAGATCTCTCTGGTAGAAACGATTGGTTCACTATTGCAAGATCTCCATTTTTGGACGACAGCAAACAGACTTAACCTCAATCCCTCAAAAACTCAACTGATCTACAAAAACTTGATTTCCAATTGTTGGCCTCATTATTCCCAGACTTTACCTTTTCCTCCAGTGTTCGTGACCTGGGTGTCACACTTGATAGCGCTTTGACATTTACTGGCCTCCTATCTCTCCTGACCCGCTCTTGTTACTACCAACTGAGACGACTTAGAGCCTCCAAAGTCTTTACAACCATGGTTCATGCCTTTGTCTCCTCACGCATTGATTATTGTAACTCTGTACTAATTGGGCTTCCTAAGACTCGCCTGAACTCTGTTCAATCTGTCTTAAACGCTGCAGCCAGACTTATTGCACGCCTTCCTCGGTACTCTCACATCTCCACGTACATGACTAATGATCTTCACTGGCTCCCTCTCTCGGCTAGAATCAAGTACAAGATCCTGCTCCTAGTTACTAAGTCCCAGCAGGGCTTGGCTCCTAGGTACCTTTGTGACTTAATGTGTAAGCCACTATCTGCACGTTCTTCTCGCCCTCTTCGTTCTGCTGACCGGCTTGATCTTCTCGTACCTCGGTCGCGAACCTCATTAACCCAGCATCGGGCTTTCGCTGTAGTGGGTCCATCAATATGGAATGACCTTCCCCTGCAATTCGTAGCAGGATTCTGGAGGGGATTTCACTGGCATCTCTTCGCTGCTTAAAGACCTTTCTCTTTTCTCGGGCCTGTCACGCTGAGAGCGCTTCTGAATAGCTCTGCTGTGAGAAGCGCTTTACAAATGTTCAGATTAGATTAGATTAGTTTGTGTACTTTGCAACTCTGTAATTGTAAAGTGATTGTTTGGTTTGGTTACAAAATAAAATTATTTGATTTTATTTGATTTGATTACTGAAATTCGCAATGCATGCAATCTCCAAATATTAAAAAAATGGTATCGCTCTTCTCTGCTTGATAATTAGAACTCTTCACAACTTCACTGACTCTCGTAATCGTAATCGTAATCTCCAAATTTCTAAAGCGCCACTCGAAAGCCAAGCGCAGGGCACCAGCTTATTCACGAGCGCTCACTCCAACTCTATACAATCGATTGATCTGAGTGCAATACCGCGTTCCTTAGTTAAGTCTGTAGTTAAGATTGTAGTTAAGTTTTACAAATGACAATGTATTGCTCCTAGTCAATTCTGGATTATGGACTATTTTTTAATGTAGCTTATACCGTGGCTGTTTACTTTCCATGCATTCTGTGTCTTTATTCAATACCATCTTTCGATTGATTTGGTAATTTTCGTACTTAGGGTGTCCCTTCTAGCGGGATTTCGATCCCTTTTGGGTCTCCTTTTTGTAACCTTTATACTTTTCCTTTTAATATGTACGTGTGTGCAAATTGGTTGCAATAAAAAAAACTTGACTTGACTTGACTTGAAAGTGTCCTAAAGTGTCCGTATTTCACATTCACTAAGGTAGACAAAAATAATCCAAGCTGGTTCTACGTTTTCCGTAGAAAAAGCAGCTTATAATAGCTATTGGGTTTGTCATACCCCACCTCACCACCAAAGGGTTAAACTCGAAGACGTTCACCAATGTCTGAGTACTGCAGCTCAAAGGATAGGCTACAAGTAGAGAATCTGGACAGATTATTAGACTATGTATTTGGACATTTCTGCAATGCAAGAATCATCCTAGTATATACAGTGTGCATTTCCGAACTTTGTAAGAGGGGTAGTTCTAAATTTCTATTGTATTGCACATTGTATAAACGTTTTGGTTGTAACTAATCTTGTCGAAATCGAGAATAGCAACCACTGAAACAATTCAGAGCGCATCAGGGAAATACGACATGAAACATGTAGGTTCCAATTTCAGCATTTCAATGTCACATTCTATTGCGCCGTTTTCACAATCCAGAATCGGTTTTCGAATGAAGTGAAACTGTATTAAAAAATCATAATCCACTGGGTCAGTCCGGTCCAAATCTGATACATCAGCGAAATCAGACGTAGCAATATGGTTGGTAAGAATATTGAAGCGGATGGGTTTTAAGACATTACTGATATCAGAAAGGATATTATCGTATGATCTACTGTGGACCTATTCATAAATTCTTGTCATAAATTCATTCATTCATTCCGATAATTTATATAGCGCCCCTTCAAGGAACTTACTCAGAGGCGGCCCAGCCCAGCCACGACTAAACAGAGAAGACTTGAGAAGGCGGCAGAAAGCAGGCATATTGCTGCGAGGCATCAAGCGCAGCTCAAGTGGGAGCCCATTCCAGGTTGATGGCCAAACAATCGAGGAGGCTCTGCGCTGCTTAAGACATAAACTGGCCAGGGGGATAAGAAGCTCTCCCTTGGCCGAAGAGCGCAGAGCCCCACTGGTGGCTAGGTCAGAGACAGGACGACAGAGATCAGAAAGGTATGATGGAGCACAGCCAGCAAGGCACCGCCAAACCAAGGCTGCTATCCTGTAAGAGATGCGCTGCGAGGCAGGAAGCCAGTGAAAAACATCGCGCATGTAAGCAGAGACTGAAGAGTATTTCGCAATACGACCAATAAATGAGTACTTTGTAAAAAAACACCAGGGAATTAGCCGTTTGTATTGCCAATTGAGTGGCCCAAGATTTGTACTGCGAATTGAGTGGCCCAAGATTCCATTATCATTTACCATGTTCGAACGATAGGGTCTATGCAAATCAGTTCGCTTGCACATGTACAATTCGTTTCCTATTGGTATTACTAATAGGCCTACAGTAGGGTGACAGCGAAAACAGTTATTTTTTATAATGCGTGGGACATCCCCCAGTTCTGTTCGTATTGGTAGGCCCTAGTAGAAACTCATGTGCAAAATCATTTCAAAATATTCCATTATTTGGGGGTGCCACATGACAACTCAAATTTTGCATAACAATATGCATAATCGCAGCCGTAAAAATCAACTTTTTAATTTTTTTCAAGAGCTGGATGAATGTTGAACACCTTTGGCCTATTATTTGATTACTGTAATATGTGAGGAGTGTCGTGTACCACGGATAGTTGGACACCTTATTCTCTGATGATTGGTTTTATAAATAAACGATTAAATAATAAATATATAAATTAGAACGAACTGGAGCTGAGAAGTAAATAGGCCTAAATAGTGCAAGGCTGCTTCCATGAAAACAGACATTACAGGAATACAGGTTTTTTCATTTGTTTAAAGTCAATGGCAAAACTGTTCGTGAAAGTGCACGCATGACAGTTGGAACAGTTCCAGCCTTTCGGAATAAAGCTCACTTGCCTATGACAACAATGCAACATGCAATCGGGAAATAGATAGATATTCGTTTTACTTTCTGTTACGATAGAAAGAAATCATTAAATAATTAGAGGACAAAAACAGTCAGGTATATAGTCAGGTGAGACCTAGGACAAGCGTTTGCAAATTACACGTGGGGTAAAGTTCTTCACCTCCTTAGCAGGCAGTTCAAAGTCACGACCTCTTCGGCGGAGGTTAAACCGTCGTTGCACGACTGGCGGAAATAACCCTCGTAAAACATGGCATTCATTCTTTATTACTGCATGCAGTAGTGGCTCCTCAGCCGCACCCACCAACTCTTCTACTCCCGGCGATTGCGGTGGGAGGAAACCCATCCTCTGCATCGGAGTGGGGCTTGAGTGGAGGACAATGAGTGGAGGAATTCACAAAAGGCAGAATAGAGAGGTGGAGAAACAAAGAAAGTCAAAGAGCAAAGATTTGTTGAATCATAGGAGAAAACATTTAATACATGCATTCACATTCTGATGCGGAAGTGTTAAATAAAAATACTGAGAACAGAGAATTTCTGCAGGCTCAGCTTGGAGATGGAAGGATATCTAGTTCAATGGCACAAGTGGATAACAAGTTGAAAAACAAGATGAAGAGAAACTAAAGAGAGACAAGATGAAATTAAGGCCAGCATTGATCAAGAGACATTGAGACAATCTATTACTGCTACTCCAATGTCCAGGTCCAGTGGTATTAAAACAGCAGCTATTTGAATCTGAATCTTCAGATCATGATAACTGTGAAAACACCAAAGACTAAAATACCTCGCCATAAGAAAATTATCAGTCCGCAAGTAGCAGCAGCTCTTGATCGAATAAAGGTCAGCGATAGTAATGCGTGGAAACAGAATAGTATGTAGTTGTAGTGTAAGCAGGCTGAAGAAAGGTTGAGTGTCACAGTGATTGATAGGACAGAAACGGGAGTGGCACTGATCCCAGAATAAAAGCAAATGCTGACAAAGAATGAAGATCAAAAGCAGACCTTGTTCCAGTTGATGTCTGACCATCGAAAGAAGTTTACGGACCCCAAAAAGTCAACGGTCACAAAATGGCCACATAAATATTTTAATGTGTTAATGTTTTAATCAAACTGACAAGTTTGAATAATGCAGACCAGAACTTTTTAATTATTCTACTCGTAGGCATAACAATTTAAGATTAACTTTTTTACACAAAATACGAAAACAGTTTATTATATTATCACAATTATTGTGCTTACGATCCTTGACTAAAATTTGGAAAACTTGTCATCTCATGTGGCACACCTAAACGATGGAATATTTTTATTATATTTTGTACACTAGCTTAGTTTATCAAAAGGAACATAACCTGGGGCTGTCCCAGGAATTTACTCAAAATAATTTTTTTGAGCACCACCCTGGCCTATAGATCCGCTGAAACTATAAATCATTAAAACTCTCTGGTTAGAGCTACAATGGCAATGATAAACACCCCTAATTACACGTCTAATAATTACCCCAAAAGCATCCGTTATGCTCCGAAGTTTTCCAACGAACAACGTATTTAGTTTAAAATCTGTCTCAAAGTTTACATTTCAAACAGTATTAATTTAATTTAGCCAATCTACAATCGCTTCTTTTGCCACGCATGACATAATTAGGGGGGAGACTGCGGATGAATGTAACAAATTTCGAAGTTTTGGGGTATTTATAACAAGGATGACTGTAGGCCTAACCTGTTTGCATCAAACTATGGCCCAACATGTTAGCTATTATAATGGAAAAGTATTAAATGGTTTGTGCATCTAATATAACCAACACTATCAAAACAATGAGCATCGTCGGGTGTTACAAGCTACCCAAACAGAGGGGTAAGTTGTAACATGAGCACATTGAGCAGGAGCATATTGTAACGATATTGAGAAAAGTTAAAAAAATAAAAATTTTCTTCTTTGCTAAATTGTAACAGAAAAATTGCAGTAATAGCACCTTAAAAAATTAATAATTCACCATGCTATAGCTGGAGCTTATGGGAAGTAGGCGGTGGACAGCATAACGATACCATTTTGTTGGCATACTGTAGTCGATTTAGAGATACTACGAGTGATTGTCCAAAGCAATAGTGAAGGTCTTTCTTTTGAGGCTTTACAATATTTCTCTAAATGATTCAGAAACTGACAAAACTCTTTCTCTTGTATCCAAGGTGACTTATTCGCTGTCTCAGAACACCCAACTGGTCCATCTCTAATTAAATGGTTATAGAAATTAACTCTCCGAAAGTTGAATAGATGCATTTCCAAACGCATTCACTGCGAGTTGTATGGTAACTATTATAGCATACCTCCTTCGCCCGAAGTTTTCGCGCCGATTTACTTCAACCTCTTTCTGCTGCAAACTTTCAAGGCTTCAACACTGGGGTAACTCCGCTTTCGTCCATATTCCAAATGTCATTGCCATCAAATGACATTTTTTAAACGATCTCTAACGTTACTAATTAATTTTGTCTTAAAATGATGCACTAACGTTTTTATTAAAACCAATCGCTCTGTAAATGCTTATGCCTTCTGGAGTGTGCACAGAAATATAGAATTTCTTTCTAAAAAGACAGAGAACCTATCGGAGCCTGCCATTTCACACTTAGTTCTTAAGTCGGTGTTGAGATCGATATACTCTTTCAACCAAGCGCTTTCTTCGAATCGTATCCCTCTATGAATTTTTACGATCTTCAATCCTAGACTTTCGCAAAGCTTCAAATTGTTATAGTGTAATACATACTTCTCTTTATCATTTAGGTTTGGAATTAGTTTTAGTACATCCGATCCTGTAGGTTTCATACTCTCCGGAGCTAGGGGATAATCGTTATGTAGGTCATGCAATTCTTTAGGATATTCTAAATCGACTTCTAAGATACACGGCACTCCCCTCCAATTATTAAGCTCGGCGCCGCTCATCCATTCAAACCCGTGGGTCGGTAACGGTTTACTCATCGACCACCCGTATAGATTATTAGCGTCTAAATATGCTATAAATGATGAAGGCTCGCTATCATCAAACGAGGGCATGTACTTGTTATTCGCTCTCGCGTAACGATTCGAAATCGTACTAACCCCTCCTCTGATTCCACGCTTAATCATGAGTAGCATATCGTAATCGCACATCAGCTCCAACTGTACTTTAGTTATTTTCAACGCCGCGTCCCATGCTAGACCGGGAGAAGTGTAATACCACGCCGGATCTAGTCCGTAGTTGCTCGTGCAAACGTCTCTAAAGTTTTCGAATACATCGGCTAATAACAACACGTCTGAAATATTATACAATTCATGGTATTCTCTTAATGTCTTACAACGAAATTCTGTCCATACCGTTTTAGCATGGGTGTAATCTTCGTCGCTAATATCAGAGTCGTTTAGTTTAGAATAGAATGCGGATTTGGGAGGCAGTTCGGTTGCGTTCAATCTTTCGACGGACTCGGTGAATTCGTATGGGTAGACTCCTTTTTTGAGTAATAGATCGAGCTGCCTACCTTTATAAAATTCACCTACATTCTTACACTGCTCTTTGCTTAGGTTCTTCGATAGAGCGTCGAGACTCGAGGGCATGAATCTAAAACTATCGATAAAGCGTAGTTCGCGTTTGACCGTTATCTCTTTTCCCTCTTTTACAAACTTATCGACTACGACCTCTCTGCTAAACGATATATATTTTTCTTCGTTACACGGTATGCAGTTAATTCTTTCACCATTCTCACCTCGCAGTCTTTTAATGAAAAAATGACTATCGTAACAGGATAAGTTATGGAACACGACTGGGAAAAACTTGGGGATTTTATAGCTTAAATTACAACTGTTATGGGCCGCGCCTCTAAATTTACCAGTAAGATGGCAGTGATCTCTAACTCGATCTGTCGCCTAACTCTCCTCCGCAGATATGGCAGTTAATAGCTTCATCGAAACATTTCTTCTCAGTTACGCCGAATATCATTCGTTTAGGAAATTTAAACTGGTTATATATTTGTTTTATATTTGCCTCTAGAGTATCTACGAATATCTGGGCTACATCATCGTCTTCGTTTTCAGCTGTGTACGATACAGGATCTTGGAAATAAACGTCGTCATCGAAACATTTTATGTAATAACAAAACGAGCTAGGAATGTGCTTCTGATATTGCTTAGTGTATGATACTGCTGGATTCGGTTGACATGAGTCTATAGGTTTAATGAACGATTCGAAATCGGCGTAGACGATAAAGGGAACTCTCATGGATTTAAAATAATGTTTAAAACTTAACATGGTTCCTGGTTCGGGAAGAACTATTCGTTGAGCGTCTTGTTGCGAACAGTACTCGGTATGCTTAGTAAGCGCTTCTATTCGTGTATAACCGGTTAAACATCTTCTACAATAGTGCATCGAATTATGGATTTTTCTGTTCGTGTCGCCATCAATCTGTTAAAATTCTTGATCCAACAGTAATGCTTCTTTTCTCCGTCGGAAATAAGCAATAGATCTACGCAGGTATCGCTTTCATGCTTCGATATATATAATGGGTATAAATCTGTTTCATAGCCGAATACGTTAACGCTAATGTTATTATTACGCTCGAATTTACCTATTATTTTAGCATCAGCAACAACAGGGAAATGGATGCCACTCCAATCGAGCTTCTCAGATTGTTCTTTTAGATCTCTCGTGATTCGATGTGGATTGTCTTCTGTTGGATTCAGCGCTCTAGTGATGCACCACTTGAAACATTCATCGTCGTCGTTGTTTTTCAAATTAATAATAGCCTTTTTATTAGCTAAATACTCAGGAAGTGGAATATAAGAACTACCTTTCAACGGTTTATATTTTACCGTATCGATATCCAACTTCGCAACGGATTTAAACCGCCAATTACTACCTCGCATCTGATAACTCGCCATGCTCTCCTTTATTTTTTCCACTGCGCCGTTATATATTTCACCCACGTCGGTTGCGTCTAAAATGATCTCAGTCTTCGATTTAAAATTAGGTTCAGCCTCGACTACTTCCCCAGATTTCATATCTACTTTCTCCATCACACACATCAGATTGAATTGAACTTTTACCCCTCGATTTTTCGTTAGCAGACTGACTACCTGCGGTCTTACAGCATTGAGGAAAGATGTGCAGTCGATTCCACCAGTTCCTTCAATCGTGTATCGCTTAGTAAATCCCTTAATAGCAGTCGCGGTCTCTAGGATTTCAATCTTCTTTTTATTGAATTCACTAAAAATACTCAAAACCTTTGACTTCAACGATTCTAATTTTTCATTCACGGGTTTCTTTTCTCGAGGAGCTACGAAATTAACCACCCAATCCGAAAAAGCGTTAAGTTTCGACCTTACCTTATTCTTCGCTTCTGTCAAAACATTATTAAAACGAGATTTCCAAGTATTAGATGGTGGTGTATACTTACCTGGAACAAGCGTTGGAACCTTAATGTCTGGAACTGGAGCGTCTAGCAGATCGCTTCCGTGTCCGATCTTAACGCTTTGCACAAGTCTCGATGACACGAATTCTATGAGATCCGCTTTTAGCAACCTCGAATAACCCTTCATGCCTTTCTCTTTGGCAATATTTCGTAATTGTTTTACTGATTTCGTTGAATAGTCCATTTTATATACAGAAGATATTTCTTTAAGCTCTTTTCTTTCAAATTCAATTTTCGTATTCATTTTTGAGTAGTCTGTTGTGTATACGAGGAATTCGTTTTTTCACACGAGCTTATAATAGACCAACAACCTATAGACTCGCGGTATTACCCTAACTATTACGCCGGTGACTCATCGATCGATACTACGAGAATATTCCCAACTATTACGCTCATAACTCGACGGGTGAGGCGCTTGAGATTCCTATGCGATAAACTATTTCTATATCTATCCATTTCTGATAATCGCTTAGTTCGGTCCAACAGCTAGCCAATTTCTTTTCATGGCGTTTAGTTTTAATATTCCTAAACGGACCTGTATAGTTAGAATCGTACTCCCACGGAGTCATTTCAGACCAGAAATAATAAGTAGTTTTCCACGCTTCGTGGAGAAGAAATACTTTACGATCGGTTCCGAAAGAATCGCCCGATTTATTTAGTAAATGTCCTATTCGCGTTACCATTAAATCGGCTCCGTACGTACCGCGTTTCAAAACTTTAAATTTCCATCCGAATACCGTACATATAGCGTTATTCACTTCGTTCGCTATTTCGTATAAAGTTTTCCCATTAGTATGCGTGTAATCGTAATCGTAACAACAGTTCGCCGTAAGAAACATGTTTACTTTTATTTATAGAAGATATTTCTTTAAGCTCTTTTTTTTCGAGAATTCAATTTTCGTATTCATTTTTTAAGTAGTCTGTTGCGTATACGAGGAATTCGTTTTTCACACGAGTTTATAATAGACCAGCAACCTATAGACTCGCGGTATTACCCTAACTATTACGCTCGATAACTCGACGGGCGAGGCGCGCGCGATGACTCATACGATCGATACTGCGGGAATGCTCCGATCGATTACGCTAATGACTCACAGGCGTGTGATCGTAAATCGCCTTGACGTACAATTACTACAGGATATTATTCGAGGATTGCTTCACAACGCCTACGCTTTATTGACTCATACGACTGATACTGCGGGAATGTTCCCGACGATTACGCCTATGACTCATACGATCGATACCGCGAGAAATAGCCTAGCTATTACGTCGTGTGTCATCAGCGCGATCGATCTTTTCGAAACCTTGGGGGATTTCCCGATAGTTTCGATCGATGAGTCATAGCGAGAATGTGGGTATTATAGAAATGTGGTTTCTTATAGGTTCAATTTGTAATAATAACCAATAGTTTGGGTGGTTATTACAAATTTAAAGCATCGGTTGGGTGGTTGTTCCAACTGCCGATTATTTACACTACTCATGGACATAGGTAGACTGCTTACTTACCAACGTGTAGTACGGCATTGAAGACATTCAAATAATTTACCAACCTAAACTACGGGATAACCGGGTGAGCTATGAGAAAAATAAGTAAAAAAGCCGAAACTCACTTTTGCGCAAAAAAATCTATTTGTACGAATTCTGTGCAGAAATTTTTTCACGCTGATTTGATCTACCTTTAGATAAGTATAAGCTGGTTCCATGCTCTCCAGTAACGGCGCTCCGATGGTTGTTACATTAACCCGTGTTACTATTTTCGTAGTCATGGATTGTTTTACGAATTTAGGCCTACGGTTTAGCGCCAACGACAACACAACGAAAGGAAAAGGAACCGGAAGTGAAACGAACATAGAAAACTGAAAAGGAACCAGAAGTGAAACTAGCATAGAAACCTGAAAAGGAACCAGAAGTGAAACTAGCATAGAAAACTGAAAAAAAACAGAAGTGGAATGGGTATAGAAAACTGACCGTAGACTACAGTAGGGTTACCATTCAAAAGTAAGTAAGAAAAGCACTCATGTTTTATTTTCAGTTAACTTTTGTTATTTTTCAGTTTTCGTTTTTAAGTTACTATTACAGTTTCAGTTATTCAGAATTTTTCGGTTTCTGTTACAGTTACAGTTAATTGCAAGACATTTTTCAGTTATTTTGCTATTTCAGTGACAGTTAGAGTTAATAGAAATAACACTGGTTATTACCTCAGTTAGGCCTATAGGCTAATATCCTCAGAAGATAATAACGTCAAAAAACATTCTACCTCTCAGCCGGTGCCACATTCTTTTCTTGAACCTTCGTCTTGTTATTCGTTGAGACCAACAGAAGTGTACTGTGGCCAAAGCTCTGATGGTTTCTTCATCTCTTCGGTGCGGTGAAGAATTCAGCATCAAATGCAGAAATGATTTTTCTAGGATGATATCCAACAGCTCCAGAGGAAGTTCACTTAACTGAAATGAATATAGCTTTAGCGTTGCAAATTCATGACATCGTTTACTCTCGTATAGTTTTTGTTACGCATAACGGATTCGTTTAACTTTTTTACAAACTTAAATGCCAATAATGAATGCAGACCGATAAGCTGTAACTGTATTGACATCAGTGCGAACGGAAATGGTTGTCCTATGGTCTACTGCTCATAATTATTATAAACTTCTCTTTCGCCGGTGTATGATGCAAGAGACATCAACAGATGGTATATATGAGCTCATATGAATCGGGCATTGCGTGTATGTCCAGCAACCATGGTGCAGTCTGCAAGTTGCAGAAACAGATTTTTTACATTTTTTCAAAGAAATGGCAAGAAGTCCAGTCCCAAACAGTCGTGGTAAACATAGCAAGGCCTCTATGCCATATGGTAGATATTCGGGGCAGCGAGGCAACTAGGTTTCACTGCGCAGAAGTGCGAAGAGTAACTGTTCTGAGGTCAGTAATGCATGAGACAGAGACACATAGCCATAATTATTATGAGTTAAGATGGTGTACAGCCTGTAAGGCAGCTAAGCATTTTCGTCGTTACGAATTAAATTAAGTTTTTGGCGCAAGTACTAGCTCTGTTCCTCGTGTCCCAACCTAAATATATCGCCGAACACCCGATCCGCAGCACTTAATATAGGCCTAGTTGCGTTCCAAATTCTCGGGCAACATTAGGCAACAACGAGAACCCTACACAGGTTAAACCAAATATTATCCTTTTCGAAGGCAGTGGCTGCAATTCTGAACCACTGACGTTCCACAATTTACTCATGAAACAGAGACTCTATCAGTTAAGATGGTGCACAGAACGCCTCAGAATCTGTCGCATGATGCACTATTGTTTGTTTAAGTTGCGGCTGTGTCAGCTTGATTTTTCTTCTAATAAACGATATGTGATGATGATGATGATACTATTATTAACCCTCAGGCTACCAAGGTTTATTTTGCGACATCGGCTACCAAGGGGGGGGGTTGAGACGACCCCCCTGGATTTCGTGTTTGGTTTCACATATCATAACTTGTAATACAGATTTGGATTCAGCATTCATTTCTGCACAGAATGGTATATTTAGTTGTAGGCTACATTATGTGAATGCATCTCGAAATTACATCACTTTTAACAACGAAACACCATTAATTAATTAGCGATATTTTCTATCATTGCGTACATTTTGTACTTTTTGGATAAAAAAATATAAAATTATGTGTGTTTTGAAACTGATCTATGTATTGTAGAGACTACTGTTCGTCGCTCTTAATGCAAAACCCCGGTTCTGGGGCCAGCTGTAGAAGACTCCGTCTACCCCGCTTCTGGGGTCAGTTGTAGAGGACTCGTCTACTCTTGAATTGTCCACTCCACTTCTGGGAGCAGTTGTAACAAAACGTCTTTCTGCCCTCTAACTCGACACCGTTGATGGGCTCAATGGCGTCGCAGGCTTGCCCCTGTCACGGACCACTTTACCAGGATGGCAGGACAGCAGGCAGCAGCAGGCAGCAGCAGGCAGGGGGCGCTTCCCGTTTCCCCCTGGACTTCCACGTCGGTAGGACCTCCGTCGTCTATCAGAGGGTTTTGTAGAACACACCCGTATACGACTAATGTATTTATTCAGCAGCAATCAATGGACAGCAGTCAATTCAACGTCTTAAATTCAACAACTACTGACACAAACTTCACGGGTTCTAACCCCGTCAAAATCAGACCAAAAAGCTTTTTAACTAGCAAAAACAGGCCCTTATATACCTGAAAACAGGGGAGTTCAAAGGGGCTTACCGCTAATGCAATAAAGAGACATCAAGGAGGGCTTGTCACTAATGCAATGAAGAGCCATCAAAGGGAAACCCACTTGATGCGCGTCTACTAGGCTGACGTAAGCAGGGTAGTTCTAAGGGCTCGCCGCTAATAGTGACCCGCTAGAAAGCAATCTTCAAAGGCGTGCTGACATCACAAGTAAACTGGTCACAGACACACGCACGCATACGACGAGAGAAACTCCCACAGACAGGCAAACAGACACGCACACTGTTAAACGTGTAAACACGTCACTGACGCACGCACACATACAACGAGGGAGATTCCCACAGACAGGCACACAGACACGCACACTGCTAAAAGTCACTAAGTGCAGAAATGAAATCGAGCCTGGACCGTTCGCCTACATCAAAGGACAGAATCCCTTTGGTCTCCAGTTCAGCCGGCGAAGAGAGGCGTACTTCAAAGCTTATCGCTCGACGATCGACGATCGACCGAGCTGCGTTACCAAGGCAACCATTATTCTATGAAAGCGGCGGCTTAGTTCAAAGCTTACAACCCATTACGTCATTCTAGTTTCTCTACAAATTCTCCCCTCACTGGTAAGAGAAATGCCCCCATTTCTTAACAAAGCAGGACCAACCTAAAGGGCCAGGGTCACATACAACAGTCAGAAACAATCTTAGCTAACAGTCAACACATTAACTATTCTAGCGCCTAATCAATCAACTTATGCAATAGCAATCTTATCTTCTAAGCAATAGTGTCTCATATTTTCGTTCATCATTGAATCTATGCAATAAAGTTCATGTGTCAATCATTGACAATTTTCAATTAACAAATTACTTCGTCCATCATTATCTCACAATTTCAAGGCAAAGTCCTTCAATGTCATTAAATCAATTCACTCAGTATTTCAAGGCAAAGTCTTTTTTTACCTCTAATTCAATGCAATCAACTCAATTAAATCAATCAGCTCAATGCATCTAAATCAGTTTAAATCAACTCGATTAAATCAACTTAATCAATTCAATCGACACACTTAAGTCAGTTCAACACAATTAAACTAAATCAATGCACTTAGAATCAACCAATGCAATTAATGTAGCCAACGCAATCAATGCAAGTTAATCAGCTATCACTGCAATTAAATCAACGCAATCAACTCGATTGGGTCAATGCAGTTAAATCACTCAATCAATGCAGTTAAATCACCCAGATTAATGCAATGGAATCAACTCAATTAGATCAGTTAGTTCGATCAAATCAGTTCAATCACAAAAGAAAAGGCGTTCTTTACACAATAGAAGAATCATTCAAATGATCATGTTAAGGCACCAAAACGTGAAAGAGTTCAAACGATCATCAACTTACAAAACAAATCAATTGTTCTCACCAAATCTTTCTATGTTCTCACCAAAGAAATCTTTGCTTTCAATCTTCGCTAGAATGGTCAGTACAGAAGACTTCCTCTGCAGGATCGTTCAGGGTCAAATGGTCCATGGATGTCATCACCTCTGCGCATAAGTCTTCTACAGGGACATGGCATCCCCAATAAACTTCAGCGACCATCCAAGACGGCCATCGTGGATTGTACTGTTGAACGTAGGCTTGGAATCCCTCCAGAGTATAGTGCTCAGCCAAGCGTCGTCCAGCCTGGACGAGGAAGAAGAGGTCCCCCGTGAGGATGCGAGGACCATCGTCAGAAGCGGCCAGATTCACCAACAGATCCACGTAAGTCTCTTGATCCAGAAGTTCCAAGTCCCAGTCGCCTTCATCAAAAGCATGCTCCGCTGACGCCGAGTCAGCAGGAGAGGGCGGAGGCGCAACAGGAGGACTGTCTTCCCCTGTCGGACTGTGGCGGGCGCTCAGATCAAGAGGTTCGCATGCAACCATGTCGTCGTCCCACTGGTGGACATTGTCATCAGTTTTCAGCGTTTGGACACTCGCGAATTCTCTCAAAGTCTTCATGTAGTCGCTCAGGGCTTTCTTCGTCTTTTCCATCTCAGGAACCACTTCGGCGACAGGAACGCTGGACAATGCGTGTTTGGTGCTCTGATGAAGTCGCAGGGCACGCCGGGTGTCGACCCCAACGAAGGATACGAAACAAAGTCCGCATCTTCGCGTCTCAAAACTAGCCATGACAAAGTTTTCAGTCAGCGTTAATAACGTCAAGTACACAACGTCTACAACGTTCAACGTCCACAGCGCAAATGAACGTTGCCAAGCAGTGCAGCGCTCTCTTTTGATGTCGCCGCCTCTTTGAAGTTTTTCCTTTGAAGTTGCCGCTCAGTCGACATCTAGCCAAACAGCATCCTCGTGATTGGTCGACTGAAGCACCGCCCACTTCCATTCAAGCAGGGCAGAAACTGTCCATCTTTGTCGGCTGCCGACAAAGGCGTCTATTGAAATCGAATCGGCCTACGCGTCGTGCGTTTAGGCCGCTGGCTAACCACGTCGTCGTCACGTGATTGGTCGGCGATATCTTCTCTCTCCGTCGTTGACTCAGGATTGTGACACAACCGTAGTTTGTCAACGTGCACCAGGAAAGGCTGTGAGTTCACGGTCTTTTGGATGCGATAGTTCACGGCTCCACTGCGCTCGACGACAAGGAAAGGGCCCGTGTAGAGTCGTTGCCATTTGGGAGTCCTTCCTTGGTATCGACGAGGTGTAAAGTACCATACGCGATCGCCTTTAGCGAATTCTTTGGGTCTTACGCGCATGTCGTAGGTACGCTTTCTTCGTTCGGCGGCAGATTGCAGTTGCTCGCGTACCAGTCGGTACGCGGATTCCATTCGATCGGCCAGGTCAAGGACATAACTCGAGTACGTGGCAGTGGCAAGATCAGCGTCGGGGGGTCTTCCGTAGACAAGATCCAGCGGAGCTCTCAATTCTCGGCCGAATAAGAGGAAGTTGGGTGTGAATCCCGTGGTATCGTGAAGCGAGGATCGGTAGGCAGCGAGGACAGAGGGTAACATTTCATCCCAATCCCTTTGATGGCTGCTTACGATTTTTCCCAACATAGCATTGAGCGTCCTATGGAATCTTTCAATTAACCCATTCCCACTAGGGTGGTAACTAGAGGTTCTGACCTTGTCTATGCCTAACAATTTGCAAAGTTCCTTGAACAAATTCCCATCAAAGTTAGTCCCTTAGTCCGTTAGAATTTGGAGCGGGGCCCCGTATCTAACAATTACGTTATCTACTAACGCCTTAGCGACTGTAGCGGCCTCCTGATTGGTCATGGGTATCGCTTCCACAAATTTAGTGAAATAATCCATAACGGTCAAAATATAGACATTTCCCCGTCTACTCCTAGGGTGGGGACCAGTTATGTCTACGCCAAGACGTTCCCAGGGCTCCCCACAAGGTAACGGTTGTAGTGGGCCTTGTCGAGGAGGTTTGCCTCGATGGTATTGGTTACACTGCGGGCAACACTTACAAAACCTCTTAACCTCACCCGACCAACCTACCCAATACGCACGTCGCCTTACTTGCCATCTGGTACGTCGGACACCTAAGTGACCACCAGTCATTCCTGTATGAGCGAGCTTCAAGAATTCCTCTCTCAGAGCCTTTGGCATTAACACCTGTTCTACTCCATCGGGTTTCTTACGGTACATTACTCCATCACGTAGATATAACCCATCGCGTTGATGCCAGTATGTCTTAACGTGCGCGCTCTCATACAAAATGTTAACTAACTCAGGAGCCTGTGCACCATCTCCTAACCAGGTTCGTACTATCATAAGGTCAGGGTCTTCGCATTGCGCTTTATGCATACGTTCTTGCGATCCATCCACCGTGTTCAATGGATTCCCATCTGCTATCGCTGTGACCGCAGCAACCATACTCCATTCTTCAATACCGCACTGACGACAAGGCCTACGTGAAAGGGCGTCAGCATTTCCGTGCTTCAGGCCAGGTCGATGCACTATTTGAAAGTCAAATTCGGCCAAACGTTCAAGCCATCTGCCCTGTTGGCCAATCGGCTCTGGTGTGCGTTGCAGCCACTGCAATGCAGCGTGATCAGTCCGCAGCACAAATTGTCTTCCTAATAAATACTGTCGGTATAGTTTGGTGAAATATACCACTGCCAAAAGTTCCTTTCTAGTGACGCAGTAGTTGCGCTCAGCGGCGGACAATAGGCGGCTACCATAAGCAATCACCTTTTCCTCACCTTCAATGCGCTGAGACAACACAGCCCCAATTCCTATGTCACAAGCGTCGCAGTCCAGTATGTACACTCCCTCCATTTGAGGCAAAGCTAGAATCGGTGCGCTAGTCAAGGCAGTCTTCAAACTGTCAAATACTTCCTGGCAGGCTTCATCCCAGACAAACAATCTACCTTTTTTCGTGAGGGCGAATAAAGGAGACGCTAGGACCGAGAAGTCGCGTATAAATCTTCTGTAGTAAGAACATAAACCCAGAAAGGCACGCACATCCTTCAATCTTTCTGGAACGGGCCATTCAACTACATCCCGAATCTTAGAGGGATCTACCGTCACTCCATAGGGCGTAATCACATGTCCTAAAAAGCCTACGGTCCTACGCAGCAATTTACATTTACTGGGCTTCAACTTAAGATTGGCCTCCCGTAATCGCTGAAACACCTGCTTTAACCTGTCTAGATGTTGGCCTGGAGTTTTCCCGAAAATAATTACATCGTCGAGGTATACCAAGCAGATTTCAAAGTTCAGACCGGACAAAACTATATCCATTAACCTCTGAAAAGTGGCGGGGGCGTTACATAACCCAAAAGGCATCACCTTCCATCGAAAGATACCTCTGCGCGTAACGAATGCAGTTTTGTCAGCATCCTTCGGATCCATGGCAACCTGGTGGTAGCCACTTCTCAAGTCTAAAGTGCTGAACCAGCCTCCTTCAGACAAAGCGTCTAAACACTCGTCGATTCTAGGGAGCGGGTAGGAATCTTTCTTAGTTCTTTCATTCAGCTGTCGGTAGTCTATGCAAAATCTCATTGTACCATCTTTCTTCCGCGCAAGAACGACATTGGCAGCCCACTCACTCACAGCTGGCTCTATAATCTTGTCGGCAAGCATCTTATCTAACTGCTCATCAACAGCGGCTCGGTGCGGAAGCGGCTGTCGTCTCAACGGCTGTCGCACAGGTCGTGCATCGCCCGTGTCGATCTTGTGGGTACTTACCGACGTTCGTCCTAAATCTCCTTCCGATACAGAGAAAACATCTTGATATTCTAGCAATAATTTCTCTAATTGCGTTCTCGTCTCAGTCGGCACATCCTCAGGTAAGTCAGCTAACAGCATCTCGCAAGGGGACATCTCACTAAGAGTTTCGACATCCCGAGCGCGTACAGTATTTCGGTCTACCTGTACCGGGTGTAATCCTCCTAACGGTAAATCTTTAGCAAACCTTACCGGACCTTCGTTCAAATTTACTACTCTAACTTGAGTCATATCGGCTTTATCACCAACTACAACTCGAGCGAGATGAACTCCAGGCTGTATCTCTTTAGCCTCCGTCATCCAGGCCGGTGCGACCGTGGATAGATCTCCATACAGGGTTCGAACGGGTATATCATATTGGCTTTTCGGGGATACTTCAACTTCCTCAGCGACGATTACTCGTCGGCACCACATAGAACCGTTACCTTTAATAAGGTTGAGACGTCTACGGCCTACGTACAAGGAACCCGAACCAAAACCTAAACGGCAGCGATGCTGTCGCAACCAATCCATACCCATCATTGGCTCAGTAATTTGGTCTGATACTAAAAACGTCGTGGAAAGCTTAAAACCAGGGCGTACCTCAAGCGGAACTGTTACTTCCCCAAGAACCCTAATTTCAGTACCATTTGCAGCCATCAAAAATCTATGACAGGGACTTAGTTTCACCCCTTCGACGACAAAAGACGGCACCAGACTCACCTCCGATCCGGTGTCAATCAAGCACATCTGCGACTGCCCGTTGATTGTTCCTCGGATGAAGATCGCGTTGTTGCTAGCGCGATTCGGCAGTCTCGGTCTCGCAGTGTGATTCAAGACCGTGGCTTCTTCAGACGTCGCTGCTTCGGCGGCTGTCTGGTTGGAACGGTTGCCGGAACGGCGTGCTTGGCGGCAGTTACGAGCGATGTGACCGGCTCTACCACAGTTGTAGCAGGTTATCGTCCGCCTCGTTGCTTCTTCGGTGCTGTTTCCGGGCCGACCGGCTCGGTTCCGGTCGTCATTCGTCGGAGTCTGGCTTCGCATCTCTCGTAGGCGTTGGTCGATCTTGTTCTCCAGCGCGCGTTGCCAGTTCTGCTGTTCCTCGCGTTGCTTCGCGAGAAATCGGTCTAGCTGGGCTTGGATCTGGGAAGACGTGTCGATCTCTTGCGTTGCTCGGACTCGATTCGGCGGCCGTCGGCGATCGTCCAACTCCGTCGTTCTCTGGTAGGCTTCTAGGCGAAGAGCCGTCCGGTAGGCCTCATCTAACGTCTTGGGCTCCCGCTCACGTACTTTTAGCGAAAGTTCCCGGTCACGCATGGCTTCCAAGAAGGCGTCTCGAGCGATTATCTGCGTAGTCTCGTTGGAGGGAACGGGATACGCGAGGACCACCAATCGGCGAATTTCATGCAGAAGATCGCTCAGGCTTTCATCGGTGCGCTGACGTCGGTAGTAGAGTTGCGCTCTGAAGGTCTCGGCTTGGCCTTCAGTGCCGTAGCGCTGTCTCAGTCGCTCGACCAGCTCTTCATAACTCACGTCAGGCTGAGCTCCAAAGTCCCATAGCAGCTGAGTGGCGGCCTTCTCCAAAGCGCAGCGGAGGAAATCGACTTTCTCCGTCTCGGTCCATCGGTTATGTCTCGCACACACTTCGAATTGAGCAAGAAATGACTCGAGCGAACCTGTCCCATCAAAGCGGCTAGGCTTCATCTGCATCGGTCGACTTTTCAGCAGGCCGCCGATGTTCTCCAGAATTCTCGGCAAAGACGTCGTTTCTTCCCGTCTTTCCCATTCTCTCGACTGCCTGTCTCTTGATTCGAACCGGAAGTCGTCATCCATCAGGTGTTGCTGAGGCTGCTCGTCCATTGCGCTTTTTCTTCTCGCGGCAGGCGTTGAAGTCGCGGCTGTGATCTCGGCAGCATCCAAGACCGTAAAAATGCTGGTTTCTTCGTCCGCCATCAAACGTCGTCGGTCGTTGATACGGTGTTCTCAATTCACAACTCCACTTTCCGGGTACCAGTTGTAGAGACTACTGTTCGTCGCTCTTAATGCAAAACCCCGGTTCTGGGGCCAGCTGTAGAAGACTCCGTCTACCCCGCTTCTGGGGTCAGTTGTAGAGGACTCGTCTACTCTTGAATTGTCCACTCCACTTCTGGGAGCAGTTGTAACAAAACGTCTTTCTGCCCTCTAACTCGACACCGTTGATGGGCTCAATGGCGTCGCAGGCTTGCCCCTGTCACGGACCACTTTACCAGGATGGCAGGACAGCAGGCAGCAGCAGGCAGCAGCAGGCAGGGGGCGCTTCCCGTTTCCCCCTGGACTTCCACGTCGGTAGGACCTCCGTCGTCTATCAGAGGGTTTTGTAGAACACACCCGTATACGACTAATGTATTTATTCAGCAGCAATCAATGGACAGCAGTCAATTCAACGTCTTAAATTCAACAACTACTGACACAAACTTCACGGGTTCTAACCCCGTCAAAATCAGACCAAAAAGCTTTTTAACTAGCAAAAACAGGCCCTTATATACCTGAAAACAGGGGAGTTCAAAGGGGCTTACCGCTAATGCAATAAAGAGACATCAAGGAGGGCTTGTCACTAATGCAATGAAGAGCCATCAAAGGGAAACCCACTTGATGCGCGTCTACTAGGCTGACGTAAGCAGGGTAGTTCTAAGGGCTCGCCGCTAATAGTGACCCGCTAGAAAGCAATCTTCAAAGGCGTGCTGACATCACAAGTAAACTGGTCACAGACACACGCACGCATACGACGAGAGAAACTCCCACAGACAGGCAAACAGACACGCACACTGTTAAACGTGTAAACACGTCACTGACGCACGCACACATACAACGAGGGAGATTCCCACAGACAGGCACACAGACACGCACACTGCTAAAAGTCACTAAGTGCAGAAATGAAATCGAGCCTGGACCGTTCGCCTACATCAAAGGACAGAATCCCTTTGGTCTCCAGTTCAGCCGGCGAAGAGAGGCGTACTTCAAAGCTTATCGCTCGACGATCGACGATCGACCGAGCTGCGTTACCAAGGCAACCATTATTCTATGAAAGCGGCGGCTTAGTTCAAAGCTTACAACCCATTACGTCATTCTAGTTTCTCTACAAATTCCAAGATACACATACATCCCTACATATGTTTATATACGTATAAATATACATCCATACACATATATCCATACATATATATCGGTTTACGTGGTGATGCTGTATTCAGCCGTTTTCACACAGATTACGCGTATTATTATTTATTTTGATCACTGCCGGTTTTAAAAAGACAAACATTTAAGTATGCAAATGAAGCCCTACATTCCCTCTAAAGAATGGCATATTTGTTTCTCTTCCAGGTATATAAATGAATACGCTACCAACAAAAAACTAAGGGGGAGTCCTTCCATTCAGCCATTTTTCACGCAGATTACGCGTATTATTATTTATTTTGATCACTTCCGGTTTTCAAAAGACAAACATCTAAGTATGCATATGAAGCCCTACATTCCCTCTAAAGAATGGTATATTTGCTTGTCTTTCAGGAAGAAAAATGAGTACGCTATAGACGAAAAACTAAGTGGGTGTATCAACCCCTCTGGTACCTCGGGTATATCGGGTGTAACTTTTGAATGGCGTGAGATATCACAATGATGTTTACTCAAAATGTGCGCAAATTATCCTGCTACAGCTACCTAAATTATCAAAATTATGTTCCACATGGATCAAGTTTTCGAAGCAAAAAACCTGGGGGGTCGTAATAACCACTTGGTAGCCCGAGGGTTAATCTCACTCTTATTATTCAAGACTTCCTTCCGGTTTATGCAGACGCTCTACTCCCAGTATTGTTTTGATTTTTGAAGCATAAGTTTTCTTATTAACGGTAAAACTGGTTTGTATGAAACAACATGGCTGAAAGTAGGGCCCCTGATATAAAAAGCTATAAAAATATTACCCCAAAATTTCAATAACACATACGTGACATACCCAAAGTTTCAAAGAATTAAAATCAATGAAAAATCAACATTTAAATTGTCATTACAAACTGCAGTTGGGAGACCAACTTTTTTACCGGCGCTTGATGAGAAGAAATTTCATTTTTTTTTCATTATTCTATCTCCAAAAGCTAATCAAGGCTGTAGGTAAGATTTCAGAGGTAGGTTGACATTAAACTAAAGTATAACAGGGGACGATATCGTAAAATGTGTTCAGCAGTTAAATAAAACAGTTTCACAACCTTACCGTTGTCTTGGAAGGCTCTTTATCGTTTTCTGTTTAAATACAGAAAGAAATCCAATGGCGCTGCAATATTATTGTCCGAATATGGTTTTTACAATCAAATTCACTTTATATTAAGATTCACTTAATATAATTTTACACACACTGCTAATTCCTCAATCCACATGAATGAGGCTGTCATGAATTCTAGGCCACGCAAACATAGGGCGCGGTGGTGTAGAGGTATGTTCGGTGCCTTACAGCAGGAGGATTGCGGGTTCGAATCCACCTCAAGGGGTATATTAGGTGCCTTGCAGCCGGAGGGTTGCCGGGTTCGAATCCACCTCAAGCCGCCGCGTAGGGACCCTGGGCAAGTCCTTCACTCGCAATTGCTCAT
This sequence comes from Aporrectodea caliginosa, assembly GCA_020284085.1. Lineage (NCBI taxonomy): Eukaryota > Metazoa > Annelida > Clitellata > Crassiclitellata > Lumbricidae > Aporrectodea > Aporrectodea caliginosa. Next base: position 383,519 of record JACEVL010000605.1, on the reverse strand, counting down.
GCGCTTCGGCGTGAAACTCCGATTCAGTGTCCGCGCTGTAGTCGGGAGCGCCTCTGAGTAGAAATCTTGAAGGGGCGCTATATAAATATCTGAAATGAATGAATAGCAGTATCGATTGATTTCTAACATTTAAAATGGAAAAAAGTGTTCTGTGCGATGATCTAGTAGCCAGCTGCAAGCCTGCAACCCGAAAGTTCGGGTATCCAGATCCGAACATTTACAAACTTAACACAATCAAATCTATTTTCCGATTTCACGGCGTAAGTATTCACTATTCATCTAAAACTTAGTTTCCACAGGCTAATATTGAGTATGTTTTTCCTAGAAACAAGAAGCTTCTACTGGAAGAGGAATGTCTCAAATTGTAATCTATTATCTAATATGGCACAGTCTGGTAACTACCTATGACAAAGCAGTTTTTTCGTATGAATCCGATCTGTCCGCTGCCCAAATGTCTCACCATCCACCATCCGACTTTGTCGCTGCACAGAAATATTAAATTTAAAGTCTAAGTTAAGCTTTTTCGATTAAAGCTCTTTCCCAATTTTTCATCGCATTCCAACATTATGATTTCTTTTACAATACAATACAATAGGCCTACAATACAATACAATCAGACATTTATAGCGCGCTTTAGCAAGACAAAGTCTTGCACGAAAGCGCGTTTGCGCTGTGTTTTTAGTCATAGTGTAATGACAATAGATGAGTTTTTTATTTTGATTTAAATTGGGTAACAGATGAACATTGACGGATTGTACCTGGGAGACTGTTCCATTCTCTGGGTCTAGAGACAACAAAAGCACGATTTCCAAACGTCCTCTTGGTGCGAAGAACGGCAAAGTCCCCTCGCGTGGCCGATATGAGTCCTCTAGTCAGGGCCGTAGCAAGCTATAATTGCGCCCTGTGCCGAGCGTAAATCTAGCGCCCCACCCTCAAAGATCAACTTATCCAAAAACGACCAAATTTGTTAGAGGTCTAGGCCTATCTCGAATATAACATAAGGCTTTGTCTTATAAAGAAAATAGAAACGAAGTTTATGTGCCTCTATCAACATTTCATGTTAGTCACTTCAGATTTATTTCGTTGTTGAAAGGACCTTGAGGACAGGGAGGTTTTAACAAGTTCCATGAGGAAAGGATTCGACTTCCATCGGGTTCATTTTCCCCACCGTAAGCCATAGGTGTCCCATCATGTAATCAATACGGGGTTTATGAAGCAGGCAAACTCATCTAAGAGCCCCTTCTCAGTGCCTCGCCTCGTTTTGTAGACTACGCTATACGCCCGTAAAGAACCGAGTTCTTTCGCTCGCCTTTCCACCAATCATGGAGCAGTATCGCAAGAGCCCTTTTCCGAACGTAAATATCCACCAATCACGGCAGTTCGCTCTATATATCTGGCTTCTGCGCCCATTTCGGTCTATGCCAGATTTACTAAATTGGTATGTAATGTTAGTACATTTATTTCATTTATAATGTATAGGCCTATTTTATATTTCAAGATCAAGTAATTTGTTATTAAATCGTTCCGTCTCAAAATTTGCGCCCCCTCTTGAGTTGCGCCTGTGCCGTGGCACCGGTGGCACATTCCTCGCTACGGCCCTGCCTCTAGGATTTGAAGCAGAGTATGGCACGACCATGGGTGTCATATATGAGGCAGAGGTTCCGGTATGGATATGATACATGAGAAGGGAGATTATTTTGAAAGCGATACGGGCGCGAATGGGAAGCCAGTGTAGTTGTTAAAGAGATTGTGTGATGTGGTCTCTGGGGCCAAGACCTTTTATTAGGCGAGCGGCGTGCAGAACAGATGTTAGAGGTTTTAGCGTCAATGTGGGAAGGCAAGATAGGACGAAATTACAGTAGTCGATGCGAGAGATAACAAGAGCTTGAGTAAGAATACGGAGGCAGGTTTCATCCAGGCAGCGTTTCACTTGTCTAATTCGGCGAAGGTGGAAAAAGCAGGCTCTGGCAATGGAGGAAATATGTTGAGTCATGTTTAGATTGCGGTCTAGCAATACTCCTAGATCGCGAACCACTTCTGAAGGTGGAAACTAACAACTTGAGTCGATGTTAAGTATTTTCAGTGATTTATCATCATCTAGACTGTTCCGACGGTCGAACCAAATGAGTTCTGTTTTCGTAGTATTTAGTCTCAAACGCATACATACACACCCGGATTGAATATCACGGGTGCATGCTGCGATTTTGATTTTGATGTTTCCGATGTTTCTTCCAGAGAGCTTTATGTAGAGTTGGGTGTCGTCAAAATATAAGTGGATCAGAAGACCATGTTGCGAAGCAATGTTGACAATACTGGAGGTGTACAGAATGAAGAGAAGTGGACCAAGGTTGAATCCGTGGGGTACGCCAAAGAAGACCGTGAAACCTTTGATGAGTGTCCACCAAATGTAACACTGTGAGATCTTGAGGAAAGGAACGAAGCAATAGCTAAGGCAGTAATACCGAATTGTACTTGTAGAATTTCGAGAAAATTTTTATGATCCACGCAATCAAAAGCGGCTGAGAAATCCAATAACAGTAGCGCGGTGATGAAACCATAGTCGAGAGCCAGGACGATGCCGTTGTAGACTTTAATGGCAGCGGTTTCAGTAGAGTGATGACGACAAGCCAGATTGAGTCGGTGGAAGCAGATGATGAGATTCAAGAAATCTGATAATTGTTTGTCTGTGAATAACTCGTTCAACCAGCTTCGAGATGAAAGACAGGTTCGAGATGGGACGATAGTTGACCGGGTCTGTTGGATCGAGTCCCTGTTTCTTGATGCGTGGACGAATGATGGCACGTTTGTGTTTAGTTGGTAGAGACGCCTGGGTTAAGGAAACGTTGATGAGGAGGGCAAGGATCGGAGCGAAGACGGTGTGAAGAGACTTAAGCAGCCAGACGGGAGCAGAATCCAGTTCGCACTGCTTTGTTGAAGAATCACTTATGAGTTTTTCAACTTCGGCGGTTGTGAGTTCATCAAATGTGCATAGAGAATGGTCAAGAGGTGGTAGAGTTGAAAAATCCGGCATCGGCGTGTCTTTTGTCAATTCCCGAATCATGTCAATTTTTTTCTCAAAATAGTCGAGGAGTGTATCTGGGGAGATGTGTGAGGAGGAGTCTTAAGGTGGCGTGAGTAGAGTGTTGTCCTGAGGTTGAACAACATATCCCTTTAAGCAGAAATACGACACAAGTAATTCACAAATGCACATCCTGTTTGCGTCTTCGACAATAACTACAATGATGTGAAACAGCGCCGGCCTTAGTATATTGCGGGCCCTGTGCAGAGTGAACTGTACGGGCCCCATGACACAAGTAAAATTGTTTTTCATTGCTAATCATTATATATATATATTATATATACATAATGATTAGCAATGAAAAACACATTTTTGTGTTAAATAATAAACCCTAAAAATCCTCGAAAATCTAAAAGAAATAATATAAAAATAATTAACAAAGGTACCATGATACACAGTTGCGTTCAACAGTGGTTTTTGAAACTTTTTGGACCAGAGACCCTTACTTTTTCTAGGCATAGCTTGCGGACATAAGTATATCCTTTTCAAGATATAAAATTTCTCACTTAAAATTTAAGCAAAGTATAACTATTTCTGGGTTCAGAAATGGTAATCATTTTTGCACCCAATCATGTATCTTTTGCGACAACATAATAATATTATTTCAAAAAATTAAAATAAAATGATTTCAACTTGGTACCATTTGACTTTTATTTTTTGACAAAAGAGAAGATTAAATTGAAACCATGACATTATTAGTAGGGTGTCTTGTTCATGTAAATTTTCTGTGACGCTTTCGGGCCCCACAATATATAAGGGGTCCGAAAATATCAGGTTTTACTGTGAGATTTTCGGGCCCACTAGTAGGGACCCCGAAAATGTCGCAGAAAATTACGTTTGTATTTTTTTTATAAAAGAGAAGATTTAATTGAAACCATAATAGGCCTATTATTATTAGTATGTCTTCTTCGTGTTAATTTTCTGAGATTTTCTGGCCCCTAATTTGCGGGCCCTGTGCAATTGCACGGTTCGCACAATGGTAAGGCCGGTACTGTGTGAAACTCCATTTAAAATAATTCATTGTCAAAAACAGGGCACGATGTGAGCTATTGTGAATTACTCGTACATAACGCACCAGGTTAATAGCCGCGGCAAAGAAATCAAAGACTGATACTTCTTTGTCTGTGCCATCATAAATGAAAACGTGCTGGCTTTCAGATAAGTTTTAACCAATTGCAGATTAAAAGAACAATCTCGAGTATCTGCTATAAAATTATAAAGTTACCCGATACTTGCAGGAGGAATTGTCTCCATTTTGTCTCCTCTTTTGAATGTAAGCCTCACTGCATTAGGATTCAGTTCTTCTTCCTCTGAGTCGTAACTTTGAAACGAATCACTTGACATCGACCGATTATGGCATTGTCTCTCTTCATATTTCGCTTCATAAGAATACATTTCTGCTTTAGAATAGGAACTTTTGTAGAAACGAAGCATCGAATAAGGATTTATATTCTGAAATCTTGTTTTCAGCACTTTCAATGTTATTAATTCCTCCTTCGGATTAATGTTTTTGTCCTGCCTTGATAGGTCCAATTTCTTTAATTCCTTATTATATTCCCAATCGTATTTCTCTCCGTCATATTTCATAGCATTATGCTTTCTCCTTTCAAACTTTTCCAGTTCATGCTGATGTCTCTTTTTTTGACATATTGTATGACCTTCTTCTTGCTTATATGCTTCATAGCTCTCATAATCTCCAAAAAATTCCAGCAATCTTCTTTTCTTTAAAAGAGTGCTGAGTTCTATTTCCTCTCTTTCATTGACTTGCTTGGGATCAAAGTCATAAATTGCGCGTAATATCATTTTTTCTGAAATTATCGCACACCAAAAAGCCACTTAATACACGCATAACACATTCGTAACCATGATGACAATATTATTCATAACTTTATGCAAAGCGACAAAGATAACTTCTCGCTTGGAACTTTTGACGTCTCTTCTGCTTTGATACGATGGATCACGAAATTCTGCTTCAAAGATTACAGTTATCCTGTGGCCTTTCTGTTATTCCCCTTCTTTCGTTTAAATCCTACCTCACTGACCGCACGCAGATGGTTGTCTTTGGAGACTCCAGGACTGAGTGGGTTGGTGATAAATTTGGCGATCCCCAGGGTTCGGTACTCGGACCCACCCTTTACATTCTCTTTACTGCCGACATCTCGCTCTTATTTTCTAAACACAGGACAAATGGCCATCTTTATGCAGATGATACCCAGGTTTTCGTTCATGGTCCATCATCTGATCAACTATCACTAGTCCGTTCTACTGATTGTCTTGCTTTTGATATTCACTACTGAATGTCGACTAACCGACTCTGCCTATATGCTACAAAGACTCAGGTGATCTGGTTTGGAACTAAACAACAGCTTTCCAAACTTGACTTTCAGTTGCTGACTGAGAAATTCCCTGAATACACATACTAGTGTCTTCTAGTGTCCGTGACTTGGGTGTCACGCTTGACTTCTCCCTCACGTTCACGGAGCACATATCTAACCTGAACCGCTCCTGCTTCTTTCAATTGAGGCGGCTCAGAGCCATCAGACGATCGGTCTCTCCCTCTGTCTTTACCACCATAGCACTTGCGTTTATCTGTTCCCGACTTGACTACTGCAACTCACATCTTATGGGCCTCCCGAAACAGCGTCTTCCCCCTTTCAGTCGGTCTTAAATGCTTCAGCTAGGCTCATAGCCCGACTCCCTCGCTTTTCGCACTTCTCTACATGTATGCTTGATGTCTTGCACTGGCTTCCTATCACTGCGCGCATCTATTATAATATCCTCTTTCTAGTCTCAAATGCGAATTTGAGCAGTGCACCAAAGTATCTTTCTGACAATTTGCGAAAGCCATTATCTGCGGCCTCAATATTGTTATTTGCGCTCTGCTGATTGGCTTGAACTTTTTGTTCCTAGGACTAGGACTGCCTTGGCTCAACGCCGGGCATTTGATGTAGTTGGTCCCTCTACTTGGAATGACCTTCCCCTCATTAAGGGCTGAACTAATGACTAGTTTTTCCTCTTTGGTCTCGCTATTTAAAGACGCTTCTTTTCTCCGGGTTTTCGTGCTGAGAGCGCTTCTGAATAGTTATTCTGAGAGAGGCGCTATATAAATCCTTAGATAAAATGCAATACAATAACTTCGGTGATTGACACATACGCTGCTTCTGAATAAAATCTAGATATATGGTTTTCTAGGGCGCTTAATACTTTAATAAAACTTTTATTTAGGTTCATGTACAGAGACCCGTTACAGCTTTGTTTGAGTCATCATTGTTTGCCAACATGACTTGTTACTTCTTAATTTCAGGCTGATATAAATACATCCCAGAAATATCATACACGAAAATATTAATTCCCTATTCCGAGCAACTGGAAATTGAACCTATCTTTAATTTTCCGTCTGCTGAACACAGATGAGTGGCAATTGGAGCCGATGCGATTTTCTGTCTAACATTAACGATCGTCAAGGCACCGTTGCTGAATGATGCATTCCATGGATATGAAGGGCTTGTATTATAGGTGTTCACTGGTTTATTTCGGCTGTGCTGTCTTGCCGATCTGAGACGCTGTCCAATTTCCTAAATAATTCACCGACTGCATTTACAGACTAATGCTGACATCTTGCAATAAGACTAAAACTTCCCAGATAGACGATGCTCACATTAAGTTGTGCTATAAAGTTTCTTTGTCGAAATTTAACAGCACGTTGCAATGGGAATGTGGCTCATAATATTATTAGCCTACCTGTCATTGATAGCATTAGTTGTTTCTTCAGCAAGTTCTCAGTCTTTTCGGATTTTTCAGAATGCCTGTTTTATACCTCATCGACTGATTTCTTCTGCTAAATGTAAAAATATGCATATAATATTATTACTACTGTAATGGGGTCCTCCTGGGCCTCCCTGAGTTCCGTCCTCATCAACTTCAGCTCGTTCAGAATGCAGCAGCCAGACTTCTCGCTGATCTACCGAGATATTCACACATATCTGACTACATGCGACGTGAGCTCCACTGGCTTCCAGTTGCTGATCGTGTGCAATTCAAAATTATTGCTACGCTGGTTTGGAAGGCTACGACTGGTACTGCTCCGGACTACATTGCTGAACTGTGCCTTCCAGTTGGCACTCAAACTGGTCGGCGGGCTCTCCGGTCTGCCTCGCGAAATGACTTGATGATACCTTCGTTTTGAACCACCACCTGTGCTCGTCGGGACTTCTCAATTTCGGCGCCACGGATCTGGAACGCTCTTCCACCGTCTGTGCGTGCTGCACGCGGCTATACAGTTTTCTCTAAACTCTTAAAGACGCATTTTTTCAGCTGTTTGATGGCCACGTGTTGAGCGCTTCTGAGAGACTCTTAAGTGGCGCTTTATAAATGTGTTGTTACATTACATTACATTACAATATTTGAACATAATAATCATCCAAAACCCACGTTGTATTATAGTATCCACGTTACAGGGTCTCCAAAATTGACGAGAAGCTTTCGTACCAGAGACCTATTCTGAAGTTCACATTACGAAAGCACCGTAGGGATCTTAGGTTTTATTCCCTTAAAAGGTTTCCGCTGTTCAAAACTATAAAGTTAAACTGTCAAAGCTTTAAAGAATTGATAATACTAAGAATTGAGTAAATGAATCCACATAATGGAAATTAACCTATTAGTAGTCTGGTTGCAGGGTTCAGCGAGATGCTGAAGACAGTAGCAAATAGTTTATATCTTAAAATTTTATGTTGAATCGACATAACAAATAAGTGTGTCAGTGACCCGAATTTCTACGGCAAACTGTTCCAGACAATAATTAATCTTCTGTGTGAAACAAATCTCCTAACGTTCTAACCTTTCTCTCCATCATCAGTGTCTTCTAATGCGCCTTATACATGTACCATGAAATATAGTTCAATTGCTGAGTGGCGCCTATAGAAACTTATTACGCACATCAGCAGTGGTGCCGATATGAACGGTGTGTTGGACTGTTGGTGCGATTAGCGTCCATGTGTCCATGTGCATACGACTCAGAGAATAGCGATGCTGTCGCCTCTTTGTCATTTATCTGTCCAGACAACCGAGTGTCAGTAGTTTTTCGTCGGATTCTTTCCAGTACACTTGAGAGTAGTTGAGCTATGCAGTACAAGTGCAGCTGAACGTGACTATAATTTGTTCAGACCCAGAGCTCCAGGAACAACATGGTCAGATCGGCTCTCAGCAGAATAATACCGAATTGGCTAAAATATCGGCCTAGTATTGATATGTGCAGAGGATGAAACATTTGAAATAACACAACAAGAAGAACACCAATTCGTGTATTTATCCAAAAGGATCCTGCCAGCATTGCAAAAACACATTTTTAAGTTGAATAATTTTCCTGCAGAGGTTGGTCAATAGTCTTGTGGTTAAAGTGCTGAATGTCTATAAGTCGAAGGTTTAATATCCCTACCAGAGCAGAAATTTGTTCAAGATTTCCGATCAACCTGCGCCCACTAGTCAATTCACCTATTAATGAGATTAATCAGCCTAATCTTGACCCAAATCTCTGCAAAAACTGTCTTCCTATCTCCCTTCACCAACCTGTCTTTTATTTCCAAAACCTTTATCTTGAATCATCCCTTCTCACCAATCTCGATTTCGGGCCAGCCACTCAACTGAAACGCTTCTACTTTCTATGGATGTGGTCTGATTTCTTTTCAGATATTGATAAGTTCCAAGTTTCCCTACTTTCTCTCTTTGATGTCTCATCAGCTTTTGACATTGTCGACCACGTAATCTTGCTTCAACGCCTTAGTCTTTGCGTACTCTGTTTTCTAGAAGACTAACACAATCCAAGGTAATTTAAAGGTCAAAACTTAAAAATCAAGGTCAAATGCCCATAACTCAGAACCACTTTAACGAAACAACATTTGGTTGATCTACGGTCATATTTCCTTGATTTTGACGTTTTGACCTTGAAATAACCTTGGATTGTGTTAGGCTTTTAGCACTCTGTCTTCTGGAATGTAGCCCTGATCGGTCTGAGCAAACAGGCAAAAGAATAACTTCAATAGAGCAACATTTTACCGAGTTAAGGCAATTTCCTCGGAATGTTTCTCTGAACTTGACCTTTCTGTCCTTAAAATAACTTTCGATCGTCTTACATTTGGTATCCTTTATTCTTATAACAGGTAACCCTTATCGTGACGAGAACCGCAAGAAAGAGTTTACAAATTTCAACAATTATTGGCTGAAATCTGATAATTTTTCTTTGTTTTTTGAAAGATTTCGTTTTTATGACCTTGAAATTACCTTGAATGACCCTGAATTTAATTCTATATGTTACCTGGATGTAGCTCTCGTCGAGACAAACAAATCTTAAAAAGTTCATCCAAATCGGACTCTTCTTTAATTTTTGTGATAATAAGAGTAAATCAACAATGGACCGACATTCCAAGACCCAAGCATGGGCGCCTCGAGTTCTGGGAGTGTAAGTAGGGTATGTTTGGGCATCTTTGAGGGACCTCAGGATAACATATTAAAATTCTGTAAAAAATATTTCTACACAATATATGAATTGAATAATGGGGGGAAATAAGGAATGGTTGGTTTCTGCGATGTATCATTTTTATGGACCCCTAGCAGACTTGAAATATTTTTGATCGAAACACGTGCAAATAACGAGCATTTTACGCTAAAAATGAAGACTAAAGCTAAGACCCTTTGGGGGATCCCTAAATAGCATCAGAAAAAACTTAAAATTGTCCACCAACATTACCATCTACCACAGAAACGTTTTTGCTGGTGAGACCCAGGACTTTCGACAAAAACGTTTTTCTGGGACACCCTACCGTACACTGATTCAAAGCACCTTTACGCTTACTAGTTGATCACTTTCGGAACAGGGCATAAAGTAAACTGGAAATACGTGCGATATTAGGTATCATTAAAATTATTTCTTTGATTTCGAAGATATTAAGTTATTTTAAGTTATTAGGCCTAAGTTCATTTTGGGTGGCTAAGGTTAACGATATCAAATTCTGCATTAAGCCCATACTCTGCAGTTTCACGATAAAATGAAGATAATGCAATGAACTTGTAATCGTAATAGCAAACTCCTAATGCACTACTCAAAAGCTCACACATGGCACCAGTTTACGAGTGCTGCGTGACATCCAGAGATCGATTTTCTGTGTAGACCCGATTCCGAACTGATCCAGGCCCAGATTCCTGCACAATACTTTTAATAATCGACAGCCCGTTTGAACAGCATACTTTCGAACGTTTAAGAAGTTAGCTAACCGTTCAACGACGTTGGAAGGAATATTGCGAACTATAATGAGATGACCGCTAGAATGTACTATCGTTCGTGAATAAACTGGTGCCCTGTGCTCAGCCGTAGAGCAGTGCGTTAGAAATTTTGAAAAACCATTGAGCAAGGAATGAGAGAATAGACTTACCTCTGAGAACTCTGCTTTTCAGCTATTTGTTGTCTCAGTGAATTTTCCAAGCTACTGTATGCAGGCAATTTATCTGCTCAAAGAATGATCGAAATATAGCGCTTGGAGAAGCCTATCGTCTTCACACAATGCATGCGGTTACGATTCGATTAGTAAATACAAAGAATAAGATTCACTGCGTTCACCAGCGCCTATTCTATTGTATTCTTCGCTCTGGTGGGCTACTGGCTTTCCTAACTCAGCGCTACACAACATGACTCACGTTATATTCACCACAGCAATAATAATCTTAGACCGGTTTCATGATATAAAGTCTCCCCCCGAAACAGTCTCCCTCTGGCTGAAATAATATCTCCCCCCCGGAGACTCTGTATTAAAACAAAGTCTCCCCCATTATAAGAGTAAATGTAGAACACCACTAGAATGTCGTTACGTTAATATCGTTTATTTAACGACTCCGTCGTATCGAAGATGATAGGCGTCATTATCAAGTTCATATGTACACTTATGCAGGATACATAATTGGTCGTAAACGACTGTTCTATATTATAGAATGTTCACGTTTTGCTGCTCTAGGCAGTATTTAGGTCTGTTTCTGTAGTAGTAATAATAATAATAGTAATAATAATAATAATAATAATAATAATAATAATAATAATAATAATAATAATAATAATAATTTCTTATATTGAGGGAATGTTTGGGCATTAATGGGTTAAATATAATATTTTCGTTTATTCAAACAATCCGGTTGACAAACCGCAACCGGTTACAGTGTACAATTATGCAATTGAAACAAGCAATTCACAAGAACACAAATGACAGAAGACATAAATCTTAACTACTAACAGAACAGACAGCCTGCAGCGCTAATAGCAGCCAGCAAAGCAAATCCGCCCAACGGGGGCTCGAACTCGGTACCTCTCGGTCTGTGTGCCAGATGTTATCCAATGCGCCACGGGCGCAGAAGTTGGATGGATGAAACTAATTTTGATGAAGTAAAAGTTGAATTGATGGAAATAGTTTTTGTGAAACCAGAAGTCAGATTGATGAAAATAATAGGCCTACTATAATATTAGCTGTCCATGATAATTTCAATTTCGGCAATATGTATGTCCCACTTTAACTGTCATCAATCCAACTTCTATTTATGCAAAGAATTTCTTTCATCACTCGAACTTCTGTTTAAACAAAGAATTAGTTTCAACTTCTATTTAAGCGAAGAATTAGTTTCATCATTCCAATTCCTATTTAAGCAAAGACTTGCTTTTATAAATCCTACTTCCGTTGAAGCAAAAAACTTCTTTCATCAATCCAACTTGTAGTTAAGCAAATAATTATTTTCATCAATCCAACTTCCAGTTAAAAGCGTGTGACAAGTGCAACAAAAATGTGACGCCAGAGGCAACACCTGGGATGGAATAAAAGAAATAACACACAAAGTACAGGAGGAGTAAGCCAGAGTCGGGCTTACAATAAATCCAGAGAAGACCAAAATCATGAAGATAGGGAAATGGCAAGAAGTGGACAAGATCATGATCGACAACAAACCAATCGATGTGGTAGATGACTTGGCAGTACATTGGCGGCAGACAGTAGTTGTGTCAAGGAAATAAGGATACGTATTTGGAAAGAAAATGCGGCTTTTGGAGATTGGAGAAGACATGGGAAAGCAATGGATGCAGCGTGAAGATCAAGATCCGGTTATATGAGGCCGTAGTGATGAGTACCCTACTCTATAGAGCAGAGACGTGGCCAATGACGGTAGCAAATAGGAAAAAACTGGAGGCAGCACAGTCATCAGAGGTGGCAAAGAAGAATTCTGCACATCTTCTGGAAAGACAAGATCACAAATAGAACCAGCAGGGAAAGAACAGGGCAGGATATTCAATTCAATTCAATTCAATTTGTTTATTGGTCCCAATAACAAAAAACAAAACAAGTAATACATGTATTTAACAGTAGTTAGACACAAAGCATGATCAATTATACAATTATCACAGCATAAACAAGGGAGCAATAGGCTCACCCGAAGGGAATAATCCCGCTGAATTGGGGCCTAATTACAAAATAATATCAACAAATCTTAGTAGTGACAAGTACTTAACACAGTGGCAGTAGCTTGGGAGCCCAGAAATAATGGCGTTGAGGTAGCCTCCCTCCGCCTTAAGGTAAAACAAAAGACAATAAAACCAAAAAAGAACTGAATAATTGCAATGTTATTTAACATTATTTATTTAATTAACATTTTTTATTGTGTGTGCACGGATTTGAATTTTAAATGAGGCTAGACTCATGGCTGCGCGAACACATTCTGGTATGCTATTCCATATGAGGGGACCCTACGTATTTCATAGAAAACTTTCGGGTATTTGTTCTGGCAAATATGCTTATGTAGACTATATTATTTCTAATGGCCTTGTCGAGTAAGTTTGGTTTGAAGTAGGCTGAGAAAGCTTGTGGGAGGAGGTTATTCTCATATTGGTACATAAATATACTAGTTTGAACAAATTTAATCTGAGATATTTTCAGGACGTTAAGTTGCAAATACAGTGAGTCAGTGTGGGTGTTGATAGGAGATTTGGTAATGATTCTTATGGCTTTTTTCTGTAGTATGTTTAGTTTTAGTAAGTGAGTGTCATATAACATTGTAGCCTAGATGTCCAGACAAAATTGCAATAGTATAAATAAGGATGTATGAGTGTAAAATATAGATTTTTGAGTATGTGTGTTGGAAGCAGATAGGATAACCTGCGAATTATTTCAGTGTTTTTAGAGATTTTTTAGCAATTTCGGCAATATGTATGTCCCACTTTAAGTGTTGGTCAATGTAAACCCCTAGGAATTTAGATGAAGAGACTTGAGGAATTAACTTATTATCAATTGTCAGAGCATTGTCAGGAGTTGGAACAGGTTTTTTGTTAGACATGAAGATGATGTAATTTGTTTTAGATAGGTTAAGCGAGAGTTTGTTGGCTTTAAACCAGTCATTAGCTAGTTCTATATCATTATTTGCTATTTTAATTAATTGGTCATATGAGGCATGTGAGTAGAAGGCATTGGAGTCGTCTGCAAAGAGAATGTAATGAAGAAGAGATGCAGAATTGGGAAGATCATTAATGTATATTAAAAAGAGTAGAGGCCCAAGTATTGAGCCTTGAGGAACCCCAAAGACTACGTTTTGAAAACTTGATCGCTTGCCGTTACAAGAAACTTGCTGGCGTCGGTTATTTAGGTAGCTTGAAAACCATGCAAGTGCAACTCCTCTGATTCCATAAGTTTCAAGTTTGTATAACAAGATTTTATGGTCAACCGTATCGAATGCTTTGGCCAAGTCGAGAAAAATACCAATGGAATATTCATTGTTATCCATGGCTTGAGAGATTTTATCTTGTATATCAATTAGTGACATATATGTCGAATGCCCTAGCTGAAAGCCATGTTGGAAGGGGTAAAGGATTTCAGATTGGCTAATAAAAGAGTATAGCCTGGCATACATAACCATCTCAAACAACTTGGAAAAAGGTGATATAGGCCTAGAGATAGGTCTGAAGTTAGAAACCTCATTTTTATTTCCTTGTTTATAAATCGGTATTACTTTAGCTAATTTAATATCAGATTCTCCAGTTCTAATCGAGCAATTTATTATTTCGCTTAATGGAGTTGCTAGTATATCCATAAGTGGCGATAATACATGCGGATTGAGGTCATCAGGTCCAGTGCTGTGAGTATCTTTAAGGGTTTTGTTGATAGCAATTTGCTCATTATTAGGAGGAAGTCGGTAGCATAGCAAATGAATTCAATGAGGTGGCCGGCATATAATCTTGATATGATTTTTTGATAGAGGTAACTTTTATTTTGTGCTAGAGATTTAGGTAAGTTCGTAAAATGGGTATTAAATATATCAGCTATAAGTTCAGAGTCGTCTATTTTATTGCCATTAATTACTATTTCTTTTATAATCGTATCCTTATTTTCAGTATTAACGATGAATTTAATTAGTTACCAAGTTTTTTGATGTCATAGTTATATTTAGCAAATTCATTACTATAATAGTCTTGTTCCAGTTTAGTACGTATTACTTTATAATTATTTATTACGGTAAGCGGTAAATATGGCTTTATTTTTCAGAGTAGGATTTTTACAAATTTAATGTATAGTTTTTCTTTCTTTTTTGTAGAATGTAATAGTCCTTGAGTCATCCAAGGATTCTGAGCTGCTTTTCTTTTATTAGTGGTTCTGGGCCTTAAAGGAAAAGCTTGGTCATAATTAAGCTGTATTAATTTTATAAATAAAGCATATGCCAAGTCAGATTAATTTTTGCTGCAAAGTGATAAAACTGGTGACCAGTCTAGTTTGTCTAGTAATAGTCTTAAGTTAGAGGTGGTGGTATCATTTACGGTCCTTACTAATTGAGGATTACCTAATTTATTTGGGGGTTTAGAAGTATTCTCAATCCAGGTTATAATGGGTAAGTGATCCGAAATATCAGATATTATTATAGCAGAGTTAGTGACAGAGGTAGGAGAATTAGTGAAAATGTTATCAATTAGGGTGGCTGTAGTGGGTGTTATTCTAGTAGGTTGGAGGATAATGGGGAGAAAGTGGTGTGAGGTAAGGCAGTTGGTAAAGTCAGCAGTGGGATTACGAGTCTCCGAAGCCAATAAGTCGATGTTAAAATCTCCAGTTATAAATATCCTTTTATTTTTATTTTTATAAATGGTTAGCAAGCCAATTAGAGATTCAAATTCAGTACTATAGAAATCTAGATTAGTACCAGGTGGTCTGTATATGACTCCTACGACAATATCCGTATTTTTGTAGATGGAATGTTAATAAATAAGCTTTCAAAAGAGGTAAAAGAAGTGGGGATGATCATTTCCTTATAACTAATACCCTCTTTAGTGAACAACCCGACACCTCCTCCCCTCCCCTCCCCTCTATTCCTGTATGTAAAGGTGTAACCATGAATATGGACTGTATCAGCGGTGTTGTCAGATAACCAGGTCTCAGTGACAGCAAGAATTGAAGTAGGCAATTGTTGTAATAGAGTTTGAACCTCGTTTAGTTTAGAGATGATGCTTCTAGTATTAAGATGTAAGATGGCAAAGGATGGTTGATCAGTATGAAATCTATTGGATGCTTGTGAAGGAGCTAAGAACGCGCACTCCCTGACAAGGTCTACAAAGCAATTAATATCATAGTCTAAGTCTTTATTATTTAAAAGTGGTTTCCTGAGATCATCATTGTCTGTTGTGTTCAAGGAGTTGAGTTTAGAAAGTTTACCTATGTTTGAAATTTTAGATTGTAAGTTTAGTTTCTCATTAGATTCGTGTGTCCCTTTTAAACATTCATTACAAATCCACGAGTCAAAGTATTGTCTCTATTAGTAATACAAGTTGCATGATAGGATCTAGCACACAAGGAGCAAGTGTAGTCCCCCTCCCACTGGTTTATTATGTCCGTGCACACACAACAATAACCAAAAGTGGCAACTTGCCGAGAAATGTTATTCAGTACTAAAAAAAACACAAGTCAAAATAAGAAACACAAAAACAGTAAGACGTAAAGCAAGGGACGCAATCAAAGCAGTCGGCCAAAATCGACATTCACCATAAGTACAATTGGTATAACACAGTTAGAGTTTAAGTCATCATTTAAGTAAAAAGTATATAGTCAAGGAGGTCGTGGAATAGTTAGCAAGTGAGCAGTACTAGATGAGAGTAAGCTGAAGAGAATGATGAAAGATTATCGTAGAGATCAACAAAGAAGATAAGCGATACCTTATTATAATGGAGTCATAAGGATGTATTCTATGACTCATTATATACAATGGATAGCTCAACACTACTTCCATGCTTGGAAGAAATGACTCACAGTAGCAGCCTTCGTTATTGAATATTAATCCAAGAGTGAACTTACACAAGTAATGTGCCAGTTCTTGTGATCAATCAGTTATTAAGCAGTATTTCGTTGAGTGCTTAGGACCCTGCTAGAATGCCAGTAAACCTGTAATTATTTACTTCAAGATGACAGTAGGTCACAAAGTCATAAAAATCTACAATAGATAAATCAGTAATAGTTCCATAACACAGTAGGTTATAATTTTATCAGCATATCCATATAAAGATAATTGACTCGCAGAAGCAGTGATCCATATTATTCTAAGATAAATTATTCTTAAGCAATGCATCATTGCGTCCAGATGTTATTTATTTAACTACGGTACTTTATTGGAAATGCATTGCAACTTGTCAAATATTTAACCATCACAATGCAACGGGTTGTAGGTGCGTAGAGCAGACTGTCAATAAATAGCGAGTTGATGTGACATCGTATATCAAGTTGATGCAGTTGTACAACAAACAAATTAATGAATATGTTAAAGTAGAGTGATAAACACTCCCCTGTCTCATACCAGATGCCACTGAAAAGCAGAATAAAAAGCAGCTGCCCTAGCGCAGTGTAACCAGTAGTTTGCTATACCAGTTTTGTTAAGATAGAGATTACAGGAGACGAGAAAGAGGACCGATTACCAGTCATTGTTCCAGGATCTGGCATTGAAACAACTCCTGTCTGTACCGAGGATGTCTTCCGGAAACGGTCAGGCAATGACATATGCAATGGCATATGGAATAATTGAGGGCATCAAAGGGCTCTGTTTTGACACAACTTTCAGCAACAGAGGACGAAAGAAAGGAGCTTGCGTTTTGGTAGAGAAGCTGCTGGAGAGAAAAATGCTCTACTTGGCATGCAAGCATCATACCCATGAAATTCTTTTGGAGGAAGCCTTCAGCACCACAGTGGCCCAATGTTGTTGTGATGTTATCACAGATTACAAGCCTGGCGTGGAAGTTCCGGTCATTGCAGATGCACTCTGTGTTATTTCGGCTGAGGTCATGGACTTTCCACCTCCCAGAGTTTCCTTCATGAAACCGGGTGCCAACCCCGTGCCCGATTCATGGCAAGATTAATAAATTACACTTAAGATCTTCCTGTTCAGAGATTCAGCCTTCAAACTGATGAAACGAGAAGCACAAGATCTTGAGCATATCTGCGTCTTTTGTGTCGGGTTGTATCCCTGCTACCCATTGCAGCTCCTACTAGTGACTTGAAACAATTGAAACTACTCACGACATTTGACTCGTCATCATCCAAGGGTGTTCTGAAGTATGTGGGCAGCTTTGGTTTCTGAAGAGCTGATAGCATAAGCCTACTTTGACCAATGTAAAGGACTCAGTCAGGAAGGAAAGGAGGATCCTCTGAAGCATATTAATTTTCTCTGGACCAGTCCAAGGTTCCAGAATTGATTATGTAATTTGTGACCGCGAACATTCAAACACGAGTAATTTCTTTAAGAATCTTGACCTGGCAGATTCCTTCCCGGAAGTCAACCCGGACTCCCGGAGGTCTTGCTGTCAAATCCAGACTATCCTCAAGCAGAAGATGGTGTTCGAGCTTCGTGTTGTCGACGATACTGCAGAACGAGGGGTGGCACTGATGCAAGAATACAATGATTTGCTGAGAAAAGATGAGGGACATCTCAATTTGCTCTCCTTGTCATCAAGGAACACCGCAAGCTGTACCACGATAGCCACAATGCTACTGTCCTCCAGGGTCTCGCTTCTGCTTCGTACCACACTGCTGGGACTGGACTCGAAGAGCAGAATGGATCTGTACTATGAACTGAACGTAGTAGAATGCTCTATTGTGCTTGACCATTTAAACTACTACATTTGAATGATTGATCATACCATATCGGAAGCCTTTTGTTTGTGCAATTGCAGGAAATAAGCAACAATTTCAAGTGGATTGAGCATACCCTAAACATTGACCAATATTGAAGAAATTTTATACCAATTAGTTTCTACCAAGGGAGAACCTATTTGGAGGGTGGGACGGTGGAATTTTGAAAGTTTAAAAATAAGGACCACCCTAATATATACATGCCGTTATAAAGTAGTAGTATTTTCAGTTTAAGTTAACAACAGTGTGAAAACAAAGATCAGGAGCGTCGCCCTCCATCATCCAGGCCTGGGACTGGCACTGACCAGTCCCACGCGTGGATGAAGGAGGAGGCCGTTATAAAGTACCTGCCGCTTGCTTTTATAACGCTTGTTACGTGCAGAAAAAGAGTTCAAATTCAATTTTTACCCAGTTCAAAAGTCACCCCCACCTCTCACACAAGATCTGGTACGTACGTACATGTGTATTGTGTAATCTGACTTGGTCTCATTTAAATCTGTGTCTGCAGGGCGAGCGATGACGCATACACTGTGCTGCGTAGTTTGCTTGAAAGGTAAGCTTACGATATCGTAATCGCAGTATCGAGATAGCTACCGCGCACGAAAACGAAGTCGCTGGAACAGGCTTATTTACAGGCGCTCAGTAAAAAGCACAATCCATATGCAGGTATAAATGTAAAATGTTCGCAATTTTTCTATAGCGACCGAATATAGCCTCGACCCTGCTCATAATCATTGAATTGATCGGGTGAGATCCTTCACCACCGCTC
Organism: Aporrectodea caliginosa; assembly: GCA_020284085.1. Lineage (NCBI taxonomy): Eukaryota > Metazoa > Annelida > Clitellata > Crassiclitellata > Lumbricidae > Aporrectodea > Aporrectodea caliginosa. Next base: position 364,501 of record JACEVL010000605.1, on the reverse strand, counting down.
GCCCGTTTGAATGAACGCCATGCCATTTAAGGTCCCCGTGCAAGGACCGTGCTAGCCCGAGATTTAAATCGCTGAACCGCGATCCGCATGTTCTCTTTCACAGAGACGCATGAGACGCGCAGCTTATTGGACTAATCCAGGGTTGGCGCCAGACTATTTGGCGCCCTAGGCGAACCAGTCGCGCTGCGCCCCCGGTACGTGCGATAACTAATTAATATTAAATTAACTAAGTTAATTTTAAAGCTATCCATAATCACAGTAATAGTCTGGAAACTGCATTAGCCATGACTGTAGCCTATGCCGTATGGTCTAACACGTTTAATGGGTATTTAAAATCTAAATAGGCCTCCTAAATAATGAGACAGTGCACATTTTCATTTGAACACTTTGTAAGAAATCCGACGGTTACGTGTTCTAGGATAATTCATAATCCTACCTATCCTTGTGGATATATAAAGCCTGCGTTTTGTGAGTCCGACAGTAGGCTAATGAAATAGCGGTCACAGTGACATATCAGTTTTCCATTTTCTTATAGAAAATAATGTCCTCTAGACATTAGGGTGGAGTGAAAGTCTAGAAAAAAAGTTTTTTTTCAGCAAACCTTTTCTAATAGTGATGGAAAGTTGTCAGTATGTTAGAGTAAGTAAACTTAGTGTCCAAAATATTTTTGATTTTGCCTTTTGTCTTCTGCTCTCTACCGGCGAGGAAAGTTTACACTATAAAGTCTGTTGGAAACGTCCATGTAATGCATTAATTTTTCTTGAATTAAATATGAGGTGGCTTAGTGAAAATATCGTTACCCGGCGGATAAAAGCACCAAATTTGGCATGAAGATCCGTTAGGGTCTACTAATTAATGTCAAAGTAGGAGCCCTCTGAAATTAATAAGCATTCTTATGTAAAACACATAAAATCAAGGTCAAAAGGTCAAACTCAAGGGAAAAGGCCACAACTCAGCTATATATTATTCTCTTTTGGTAATTCTTTTACCTTTTTGATCGGACCAATAAGGGCTGCAACAGAGGAGACATAGAACTAGAAGGTTAACATAATCCAAGGTCATTTCAAGGTCAAAATATCAAAATTAAGAGAAAATTGGCAATAGCTAGGCCAAATTTTGCTTGATCTGGATGATTCTGAGTTATGTCGAGCGGTGGCAAAGTCATGAAATACACGTCTAGTCATGCCACCCCATCTCCATTATCAGCCTCTCCATGCCATTCGCATGTCTTGAAAAAAGCGGCCCATAGTAGAAAAACTTGGTCCTGCGAATTGAGAAAACCCAAACTTAAAGTCTTGTGAACTGAACTTATGGTCAAATTTGATGACAACAAGGTTTCAGGGCTCATCATTCGCCTTTACTTCCTATACACGGTCGACACTCCTATCATATTTCTAAACACACTCGTCAACAGGTCACCTCTATGCAGATGACATACAGGAATCGGTTCACGGCCTCCTTTGTTCAGCGTCCTCTTACTAGTTGCACTGCCTGTCTCTCTGTTTCTGTCTGTCTCTATGTCTCTCTCGACCTTCACCTCTGGATGCAGCTCATCTGGTTTGGCACTCGCCAGCAACTTCTCGAGCTTGACTACCTTCTTCTTGCTGAGAGATTCCTGCCCGCTGCTTTCCACTGGACAGCGATCGAGATCTTAGTATAGGCTACAGTAATCCTCGACACCACGCTTACCTTTATTAAACGCATCGCTAATCTTAAGACATCGTCCTACTTGCAATTCTGACGGCTCAGAGCAAGCTGACGCACCTCTCCTCCTCCGTTTTTACCTCTGTTGTTGATGCCTTCATTTAATTCCGAGTTGATTATTGTCACTCTCACTTGTTGGCCTCCCAAAAGTCTGTCTCTACTCTCTTCAGTCGGTTCTAACTGCTGTGGCCAGATTAAAAGCCCTACTTCCAAGCTTTTGCCTTCATTGAATCTGCCCTATGGAATCAGCTCCCTTCATTAACACGTTCCTCCTCATGAACTGGTGGTCCAAGTGTCTCCTTTCGTTGTCTTAAGGCCACTTTCTTTTGTGTTGGTCATTCACACTGGGTGCGCCTCTGATTGGTGAGCACTGCGAGAGGCGCTTTATAAATATATTCCAAATTCCAAAAGTTATCGACATTCACTAATGTAAAAATTTAGTCATTCAGAATGATGTGCGAACCGAGATATTTTGGGGTCAAAATCCTTGAACTCTATCCTACAACATAAATTACATTTTACAGTCTGTTCTTCGCTGCATGGTGCATTAGTGAGCTAAGGTTTCATAATATTATATAGAATATTGTATAATAGCAGTAATCTGTTGTGACGAAATATAATGGCTTCTATGCGATTTTTACCGAAAAAATTAACATTTGAAATATTGCATTGGTGGTAGAGGGCAGAAGATATCATTTGAAATTTAAAATTTTGTGTGTGTTTCTTCCTCTACCCAAGTTGCAACTTTTGCCCACTATTAGAATTCATTTATTAGAAAAAAGTTCTTCCACTCCACCCTACTAGACATTGCAAGGTATCAGCTGACTGTTTTTGTTATGTGTGTGGACATTATGTTGGTCCAACACAAGTAAAATGTACTATATCGAGAGACACAAAAAATTAGGCTATACATCCCATATGAAAAGTACTTCGGCATGCCGATTGACGCCCAGGACATGTCATGGGCACCTCATGTAATCGGTGGTTGCTGCAAATCAACGCTGAAAGGATGGATATCTTTTAAAAAACCTACAAATTTAGTACAAAAACTTAGCTGTACTAAACCAATATTTCATTATTAATTAATTATTATTACAGCTTCTACAGTCCTCTATTCTGAATTTCAATCATTCTCCATTCAGCTAATTTACGTTACTGTTTAACGCCATCATTTGAGAATTAAATAGGCCTAGCACAGTACAAGAAATAAAATTTAAAGAAGTTATTTGAATTTCTAAGTTATCCAAAATACGAAATGTAGTCTTCTTAAACGGTAACCATCCCCGATTGATAAAGTGACTGATATTACACCACATCGACCCGTGAAATGCGTACCTGACTGGTACCTGATCTACGGGTCGGGTGCGGGTAAATCGGCGGGTACGGGTATCATATATATATATATATATATATATATATATATATATATATATATATATATATATTCGTTTAATGTGAATCAGATTGACAAGCCGCAACCGGTTACAAGGTAAAGTGTATACCCGAATACCCACTAGTACTACAACCCGTGTTCTTGTGACTCTTCAAGCTATCTATGCACAAACAACGTGGCGTTAGAACACGTGGAACCCAACCGATGGATTCCCTTCCAGAATTGATAAATAACAACGTGATCAGAGTTTTTGCACCAAGCTACGTTTATAGCAGCGAAACCTCATTGATGCATGCGTAGATAATAATTGTCTCATATGTGTCAGTAGGTTGTATGACTACCTGTTAGGCCCTACTGACCTTCTACGTCACTAAGTATTGACGGGTATTGCCATGATCACGAATTGGTTTTGTCGCGCTATCGGTTGATACCTTGTGCATGAGACATTTTCGCCACTGAAATTGCTAGTTTATTCGATAAATCAGTGGCGGCACTACACCAGGGCATGAAAGTGCAAATGCCCTGGTAAAAAGCCTTTGCCCTGGTCGTTACCCTGACAAACATTTTGGCTGTATTATACATAATATTATACAGCCAAATATTTTCCTATACAACCTGTATAACCTTTTTTTGACGGATACTTCATGAATCATGATACTGATACACGATACACAACTGCAAGTCCATAGACGTATGCATGTGTGGTGTCTGTCTAAGTCACCTACACACATGTCAGAGTTCGTTCTGATGATGGTAAAGTCAAATAGGCTACTATCTTAACTATTAAATTCTCTTTGGTTCGAGGCACATGCGTGTTTGGAAACGCCTCCTACCGCTCTTTCTGTCATTCCACGTGTAAGCTCTTCGGTATGACAAATGTAATTGTACGGAACAACATTGAAAAGCTTTCGTGTTAGATGTCTGTGGATGCCTATCTCAAGTGAGTTGCCTCTACGTGTAAGCTCTTCGGCCTAACAAAATGTGATAATTTTTAATCCAGGTTAGCAGAGTACGCTAGGCTGTTTTTGAAACTCTGACAATGAAGTTCTTTCAAAGCCTCCACAAAAGGGCGTTCCTGTACGCTCAGTCCTTTATGTAGGCTGTTTGTTGCGACAAGAATAATAATATGAGTTGCCATCGATCACCTCGTCTCCTGACTACAAATGAGTAGCTTAGTTGGTACTGTTTGTATATGTCAGTCTTTGTTTGTGTGAATATCAGTGTGTATGTGTGCGTATGTCTGTCAAATTCAAACTGTAACCTCTATTAATTTTATGTCTGTGCTGTGTGTCTGTTTATTTGTTCGTCCATCTGTCTATCTGTTTGTCTGTTTATATGTATGTCTATCTACACTGATCGTATCATAGGTAGAGAGTTTAGATTGTCAAATTAAACACACACAACAGCAGCAGAAAACAGTAATACCTAAATCAATAAAATAAGCTTTTACGATGTTTAAAACATTACCGAATTGATTGACAACCTTTGTAAGTAACAGCTCTTTATACAGCAGCGGCTACCTTGTTCGAGATGCCACCGATTGCAGATAGACATTGAAATTGCTAACAATAGAAATTAATTACCTCAAATTCGATTCTTTATGATAGTCTAAGCTTGCAGAAGTTTTACAGGACGTTGATATTGCTATCCATTCCTGCACATGTTTACGTTCAATCTTCTAGAGACGCTTATTTTCTGGTCGCTAGTTCTTTCTCTGTGTTTAATATGGCCGACGTTTATTCAACTTGTACGCCTAGCCAACCAATGGAATTTCACTCTGTTGGTCACAGTAAATATTATTGCAAAATGTAATAGGTCATTTTTCAATTTGAAACACATGTATCACTATATATTTCAAACAACTTTTGTGCAGAAATTAAGATCTAAGAGACGCCAAAACCGCATTAGCCTATATTAATTGGCTCCCTATTCAATTTTAGTACACTACCGTAGTTAGAGTGCTAGCCAAGGTGCACGACATGTCATTGTATCCAGCACATGTTTACGTTCATGCGCTTTGTATAGACCCTAGTTCTGTTCGTTGTGTTGTATAAGAGTTTTCTATTACTTGGCCTACGTACGTTTGTTGACGTTTTGGAGTGACGCCCAGAGTAAATAAGGCGACACTAATGCTATGGAGTTCTGCTATGTTGGTCACCCGAAGAATTAGAGTATATAACAACGACGTGGCTGTGTTGCCTCTGACAAGCAAGATTTCGAGCGATAGTCACTGTTGTCGTTATTTTGCTCTAACTAAAGAATGGCACAGGAAGCGAGCAGTTGTCTCTCTTTTCGCTTTGTCTTTCTGGTTTTAGCTGTGGCAGCTCTGGCTCAATCAAGTCTGGCTGATAATGAGCTTCCATTTGATCGAAGGATGCTCAAAGCTATGGCGTCCGAAGTGTCAGATATGAGCTGCATACTAAAGGATTACGACCTTTCCATAAAAAAATCCACAATCAAATAAAATCGTTATGGAAATTGTGGACGTTAGCGCTGATCTCTACACAGAGAAATTGAAGGAAGCACTGGGGGCAGCGGTACAGGTTGTAGCACAGGACGAAATCCGAGCCAGAGTGCGGGTAAGACTCTTTCGACGTGATATTCAACTAAGCTAAGATATTTATTGGGATCTGAAGCGATTTTTATGTATTATAGAAAACGCTCTTCAGGTGACTCTTGAATTCGCTTTCAAAAGTTTATCACTGTTACGACTTAGGCCTACCATTTAGCGGGAGATTGAGCAGCTCAGAGGTAAGTAGGCCCTAATCTCAATATTTAGTGATTAAAAAAATTGCTTGACAGTTCCAATGGCGTAACAAGGGGAGAAAATTAGCTTTCAGTGGTAAGCAGGCTATTTCGCGACAGAAATTGTATTATTAAACCCAATGATTCAATATATTAAATTTTAAAATAACCACAACTTGGTTTTCAAAATAAAACTTTGACCCTGACTATTACAAGACAAACGAAGTCCAGGATGAGCCATGGTAGACGATTAAACCGGATCGGTGACGGGTTATTGCCAGAAAACACGGTAAACCGAATGACAATTCCATCTAGGGATTTTAGGCAGACAGTAGGAGAGTCCAGTAATCGGAAGAGAGGAGACTACAGGTCACACAAGAGCAAGGAAGAATATTGAAAGGATGACGAGTTTGTTCTGTTTTGGGCTAGAAAAATTTGTTGAGATCTACAGAGGAAACATATTAAATAACGAAGTAAACAGATGAAAAGAACGCTCAAATGTATATAAGGAAGGTCACTCTTATGAACACGAAAATAATGTCTGAGGAAGGCGATGAGTCGACTTTCAGGAATGACACAACTCAACTCATCGCCTTCCTCAGACATTATTTTCGTGTTCATAAGAGTGACCTTTCAATCAGCAAAAGATTTACCTCTCAGAGACCGGACTTGATACAGGTTTCCACTTTACAAAGACAGACTAAGTACTATTGCCGTCCTCTATAATCTTTGCGATATGCTTGGTTGAACGTTATGCCATGTTAATGGTTTGAACTTAATAAGAATTTTTCTTTAAATATTAGGTGCAGAGCGGAGAGAATTATTGTGTGCAGTTCAGACTTTTGAATGCCGTAGATGACGAAGTGAGTGAAGCGTAGCCTACTACCATCAGACATTCAATATGATATTATTACAGAACCTCTCCAAGAACCTCTCTACTCACAAGCGATTCAAAAGCAACCTTATCAGAATTGAAACTTTTAAAGATTTGGTATAATATGCATATAGTGCCTCTGATAAGACGAAAGTTTAAGATAAGTCCATGTCCGACCACCTAGAAGGCTGAATGATGAGGTATTATATTACGTTCAAATGAGAAAAAATTTCGAGATCAACCGAATTCAAAACTTAGTATAAACCATTAATTACGATAATTCCTTTCCAAAGCATAGCCTAACTATCTGCAATCGTAATCATAAACACCAACTCTGGTATTTCTAAAGCACAACATGAAGCTAAGGTATGCGGGATCTGAACATCGGGCAGAGAGGTTAAGGACAACACGTAGATCTAATCAATAGGTCACGGTGCACAAGGCATTGGCTTGTATCTGTGTCTATATGAGTGATATTATGAATGCCTGCTCAACCAAGATGCCTTTACACCTCCATTTGAAATTTATTATCTATCCATCTATCAATGTAAATTACATAGCGTCCCTTCAAGTTGACTACTCAGAGGCGCTCCCAACCCAAGCCCGGTCAGAGAGGAAAGTCTTAAGTAGCTTATATGCCAGACAGGTCCCGCGGGAGAGAACGCCGGTCAGAGGTAAGGCTATACAAACGGAAGGACCAAAGATCGAGAAAGCCCTGCGCTGTCTAATGGCAGTGCGAGCATGTGGAACCATAAAACCACCTCTGGAGGCCGAGCGCAGTGATCAGCGACCAGAACAGGCCGATGCTAAGGTAAAGAGCTCCCGAAGATAAACAGGTCCTCTGCCAAGGACACAGTGCCAGAAGAGAGGGGAAACCTTATTATTGATTATGGATGCGGTGCTGGACCGGGAGCCAACATAGACAATATTGTAGCATCAAATTAGGAAACGACTGTTGAATGCTTATCGCGCCATCGGTTGATGTCTTGTGCATTAGACACCGGCGCAATAGAAGTTGCTAATTACATTTTCGCACGTTGTAGACCTGGTCAGATTTTAGCTATAGAATTCTTAGACGAACTGAAGTCTTTAGGGCAATTGCAGTTAACAATAAGCACTATTATCTGACATTATATATTAAAGCAACGAAGCTGTTAATCCTTTTGGTGATTTTAGCAGTGTACCCTTAAACTCAGCACAAATTGTGTCTCTATCCATTCGCGACGCCAGTTCTTGTATTATACATTCAAGAAAACATTTAGGTGTTTTGACCGATGAGTTTTCTCCAATACAATGAAACCTAATTTTCTTATAATTAATACATGTAAGGTGACGTGTACCGTGGAAGCGAAGGCGCCTTCTTCCGAAGAAGAAGCTGTGACCATCGATCCTAAGAATCTTGATTGTCAATAATCGTTGCCTTGAAGTTTCACGTATGCAGGATCACTTGGGTGACTTCAAAAGGCCATCCAACATCTTTACAACAAAACTGTCATGTCATAATGCCCTTCTCTTTACTTGCGGATTTCTATTGTGTGATGTGCTTCATATTTCTTAGTAAACGTTTCAAGATAGGATATTTACTCCATAGCAATAAAACAAAACATCATTCAGGAAAAGTAAAACTGACTTTCTAGTTTTAGTTGTTTCAAGTTTGATTTTCTTAACGGAGATGTTTACAGTAAAAAGCATTTGAAGTGTATGTAGGCTACGATGCATAAAGAAAGTAAATTTTTAAAATTAAAGTTGAGAATTTTTCATAGATGTCAAAATTCGCTTTAATATTACATAAAATGAAAATATGGTTATCCCGTTGTTTACGTTGCTAAATTAGTTTAATGTCTTCAATGCCGCACTTGACGCTGGAAAATAAGCAGTCTACCAATGTCCATGACAACTGTCATCAATCCACCTTCCATTAATTTTTATCAAAATAATTTAATTAATCCAACATCCATTTATTTAAAAAATACTTTTCACAATTCAACTTCTATCTTAGCAAAGAATTGTTCTCATTCTTATTCTCAAACTGCTATTTACATGAACAATTATTTTATCAATCCACCTTCCATTTTAATGTGACAATATAAAATAATTTGTCAACGTAAACTACATATTAACCGAAATGATACTTACAATTATTGAAGAGATTGAACTGAAAACGTATGGAGCACAATTTGTTCTATGTAGTTCCTAGTTGACGTTGTTCTGCTTTTGTAGAGCCTTAACCCTGCTAACATTGGCTTATTGTTAAACGTTAGGCTATTGCTTATCGTTCACTTTCTGTAGAAGTTGTAAACTCGGATAATGTGCTTTTATTAAGGCCTTTTGCTTATTAAACATATCTGAAATTTGCGTCAGGTTGATTCCAAATTCTATTACATGTTCACGAAACAATATACGAAAAACAGCAGATAATTTGCTGAATTGAAAACTAAAATCGCCAATTTACAATGTATAAATCGTCGAGTAGGCGCTCCAGAGCTGACAACGTAAATGGTTTTCAAGAGTTTACAAAATTAAAGCAATTTATGTATGTATGTATGAGCACTTGCTATAGCGCCGCTTCAAGATTTCTACTCAGAGGCGCTCCCGACTACAGCGCGGACACTGAATCGGAGTTTCGCGCCGAAGCGCATGAGCAATTGCGAGTGAAGGACTTACTCAGGGTCCCTACGCGGCGGCTTGAGGTGGATTCGAAGGCACCGAACATACCCCTACACCACCGCGCCCCACGTATACAGTATGTATATGGCTATTTATGTAGCACCTTACAGGGACCTCATGAAGGCGCTAAACGTATCTATCTAACAGATATAAACAGATACGACTTAAGAAATTTCGAAATTTCTATGTTTAAAATGGGGAGCAAGGGAGTAGAATGGAATATCTTATGATTAATGGGGGTGGGACTGTATGAAATGAATGTCATGGCCAATAAACTCCGTCACGACCAAAATCATGCTAAAGACTGGCTGACGAGTTCAGAACCGACTGAAGGGAAGATAAGCGTACCTTTTGAAGCCCTGCAAATAATGAATGGAAGCACGGACTGTCACAGTGGTAGTGAACACAGTTGGGGAAACAGATCTTCTGATGGCTCTCAGGCGCCTAAGGCAGTAGTAGCATAAGCACGTGAGATGCAAGAGGTGCTCGGAGAACGAGGGGATGCCATAAAGAGTGACACCCAAGTCGCGGACAATAGATGACTATGTAATGTCAGGGTAGTGGAAACTGCCCTCTTGGCTCTCCTCTCTGAACCGTGTACGGCTCCCATTAATACTCACTACTGAGAGGACCAAAATGTTGCCACACATCAGAGTAAGAAGTCGTCGCATTCAGTCCTGTTCTAACGTACAGACATTCAAACGTTTTCAGATCGTCATTACTGACTACAGAGTTAAAATTTACTGAAAGAAACGCATTTTAGAGTTTCTTAATCTCTCCATTTTCAGTGTAGCACTGACTCCCATAGCGTCTTTATAATAACACTCAAGACTTCAAGTGAGCCTGTAGTCAGAATTGTAAAGCGTTGGACAAGTCGAAATCCCAGAAGTCTGGTTACCGTGGGTTAACAAAGTGAAAGCAGATGAGCATAATAAATAGTAGCTCCATTATCTAATTTTTCAGCATTAACCCCTTTACCGTGGAATTAAATTTTTCTTAACTCTCACTCAGCGTGGAATTATTTTAAAAAATTTTTTTTCGTGATATTCTGATATTTAGCATAATGAAGGTCAGGGATTCGATTTATCGTAGTGGCGATAGTGTCGGAATGTTACTATCCAAGATGGCGGCCAATATTGGCGCCAAAACAGAAAACAGTATATATCAGGTCATAGGTAAGCTACAATAATAAATGAAGTATTAAATTTAACATTATCAAGGTCAAGGAATCGATTTATCGTAGTGGCAATAGTGTCGGAATGTTACTATCCAAGATGGCGGCCAATATTGGCGCCAAAACAGAAAACAGTATATTTCAGGTCAGAGGTAAGCTACAATAATAAATGAAGTATTAAATTTGACATTATCAAGGTCAAGGAATCGATTTGTCGTAGTGGCGATAGTGTCGGAATGTTACTATCAAAGATGGCGGCCAATATTGGCGCCAAAACAGAAAACAGTATATATCAGGTCATAGGTAAGCTACAATAATAACTGAAGTATTAAATTTAACATTATCAAGGTCAAGGAATCGATTTATCGCAGTGGCGATAGTGTCGGAATGTTACTATCCAAGATGGCGGCCAATATTGGCGCCAAAACAGAAAACAGTATATATCAGGTCAGAGGTAAGCTACAATTACAGTTGCAGTGTCGAATATAATATTTTCAAGGTCAAGGAATCGATTTATCGTAGTGGCGATAGTGTCGGAATGTTACTATCCAAGATGGCGGCCAATATTGGCGCCAAAACAGAAAACAGTATATATCAGGTCATGGGTAAGCTACAATTACAGTTGCAGTGTCGAAATATATATATTTTCAAGGTCAAGGATTCGATTTATCGTATTGGCCGACATCTTGGATAGTAACATTCCGTCACTATCGCCACTACGATAAATCGAATCCTTGACCTTGAAAATATTATATTCGACACTGCAACTGTAATTGTAGCTTACCTCTGACCTGAAATATACTGTTTTCTTTTTTGGCGCCAATATTGGCCGCCATCTTGGATAGTAACATTCCGACACTATCGTCACTACGATAAATCGAATCCTTGACCTTGAAAATATTATATTCGACACTGCAACTGTAATTGTAGCTTACCTCTGACCTGAAATATACTGTTTTCTGTTTTGGCGCCAATATTGGCCGCCATCTTGGATAGTAACATTCCGACACTATCGTCACTACGATAAATCGAATCCTTGACCTTGAAAATATTATATTCGACACTGAAACTGTAATTGTAGCTTACCTCTGACCTGAAATATACTCTTTTCTGTTTTGGCGCCAATATTGGCCGCCATCTTGGATAGTAACACTCAGTCACTATCGCCACTACGATAAATAGAATCCTTGACCTTGAAAGTATTATATTCGACACTGCAACTGTAATTGTAGCTTACCTATGACCTGATATATACTGTTTTCTGTTTTGGCGCCAATATTGGCCGCCATCTTGGATAGTAACATTCCGACACTATCGCCACTACGACAGATCGATTCCTTGACCTTGATAATGTTAAATTTAGTATTTCATTTGTTATTGTAGCTTACCTGTGACTTGATATATACTGTTTTCTGTGTTGGCGCCAATATTGTCCGCCATCTTGGTTTAAAATGCCTTTTGGGGGGTGATCCCGTGGTCGGATTTTATCGGATTTTGGATATGTTATTCAGCAATGGAAACCGAGCAGGAAACCGTTTAAAAAGCTTCGGAAGCAATATTGCCCAGGTCTAACGGCAAATTGCCTGGACTAACTATCGTAGCCCGAGTTAACTCGGGCTCCACGGTAGGGAGAACGGATTACGCAGCCCGAGTTAACTCGGGCTCCACGGTAAAGGGGTTAAGGTTGGGTCACTTGGGTGGGCATGTTGACTACATGTCCGCCCAAGTGACCCATTATCATTATCATACAGTTTTCAGCTGACTACTAATTTGAGCATGGCACATCGACCCTGGTTTACTACAAGTTGATTGTCTTGTCTTCACGGTATTCCCATCATCCGATGCTCAATACGACCAGGGCCCCTCGTGTTTAATTAGCATGGGGTCCACCGAGTGGTTACTCCGGCCCTGCATGCAGTGGGAATGCCAGTTGATCGAATCCCGCACAATGCACCACAGATAACATTCGAAGAGGAAAAAGGCAAACCAAGGCTACGCTGGATAGCGTAGATTATGTAAATGAGGACATATTACATAATTGGACAAGTTGGACTAACAATAAGGGGAGCAATCGACTTCACAAAATATGACTGAAGACGATGCAGATAATTAATTGTACCTTGCACCACCAAATGGGTGTGGTCAGAAACCGATGATGATGATGATGATGATGATGATGATGGCAACGATGATGATGATGATGATGATGATGATGATGTTGTTGTTGACGGTTGGGTGAGTCTAAAGCCTAAATATAGTGGCCCAACATTTTTGGCCGGGGTTTTCCAAGTGTTGGCTATATCGGCCAACATATTCTTGGGTAGGCCTAATGCTGCATCGCTGAATGAGTAATTGTATGCGTCTCTATGTTTGTATGTTGTTGTATATGACTTCGAGTCTTGTGACTTAGGCCAAAACGCAAGAGAATCCGGGAAGATGATTCAACACGTTTAACATTAATAACAAAATTCCATTTATTAATTAATTTTACAACTAAGAAAGATATACTATTTATACGCGCATCTACATATGGCCTACCTATGTAGAGATGAGTGTTGTATTTGATTTTCAGTTTTATGACTTGGACTGAAACACAAGAGACTTCGGGAAGACGATTCAACGCATAATAGTAAGGAGTACAGACAAATTCTATTTAAGTGATTAAAAGAGTGTGTGTAGATTTACGGAAAGATCTTAGATTTAATATGGTCTATGTGTAGTTTCTTATAGGCTATAGCCGTATCCATAGTTGCCTATATTATCTTGAAGGAACAACTCAGACATGTGAGCACACAGAACAACCAGAGACATGACTAATTTCTCATGTTCCACACTTTAACTTAATACTCATGTGTTCCATCTTCGTTACTTCCTGGCTTGTCTAACTCATTTGATTTCGACCTGACTTTTAATGGTTTCAACGCTTTCACCTGAGCGACCAATGATTCACGCTATATTAATAAGTTTCGTTTATTCGATAAACTGGTTGACGGACCGCAACCAGGTACATAACCTACTATTGTAGTTATGCCGTCAGGAACAAAGAAATTTAAGTTTATTTGATATTAAAAGATAGAAAACTAATAATGTGTGTATAGAAACCTTGGGATGAAATTTCTTTTGTCCTTAGTTTGTAAACAGAGTCTTACGGTCTCGATCTGAGATTGTAGCCTACTGATGTTTGGCCTTTTGAGGGAATATTCGACACACCAGGTGCGAGCGACCCCAGATGACCACCAACAGCAACCGATCCTCAGCCACTCCTACCCTCTCCTACGCTCAAGAACCCTACGGCAAATTGAAATTCAGATTCGCGACCATAGACATCATATGTTAGATGTATGATGTCTATGTTCGCGACTATAAGGCCATCTAGCGATAGAATAAATTATTGTGCCGTTATATAATTATAACATGATATAATTATATACTTCTGTATAAATATGTAATTATCTTATAGGAAAGGGTTAAAATAATAATAATAATAATAATAATAATAATAATATAATAATAATGCTATACAGGCTCCACACGCCTCGGACTGGCTATTCGCCCTACCTCTAGCATCTCAAGGCTTAAGACTCAATGACGAAGATATGAGGGTAGCCTGGGTAGCGGTGTGCTTGAGATTGGGGGCGGTCATCTGTGTCCCACACACACGTGCATGTGGTACAATGGTTTCAACCAGAGGATCGCACGGTATGGCTTGCAAGTTGGGTTTCGGCAGACAAGCCAGACACTCTTCAATCAATGAAATCGTGCTAGATTCAGTTTGGTCTATACATACCCAGAATGTCCAGCGGCAGATTCAGTTTGGTCTATACATACCCAGAATAGCCAGCGGCAGATTCAGATTGGTCTATATAAACGCAGAATGGCCAGCGGCAGATTCAGATTGGTCTATATACATGCTAAATGGGCAGCGGCAGATTCAGATTGGTCTATATATATTCGCAGAATGGTCAGCGGCATATTCAGATTGGTCTATAAATATTCGCAGAATGGCCAGCGGCAGATTCAGACTGGTTTATATACATAGCAATAGCCAGCAGCAGATTCATATTGGCCTATAGGCCCTATAAATATATAAATATATATATATATATATATATATATATATACGCGCACTTAGCAGATTCGAACTGGTCTATATACACGTTATTTACCCAACATTCAGAGTGGTTTATATACGGTATACATAGCAATAACCAGCAGCAGATTCCTATTGGCCTATAGGCCTTATACTGTATATATGCAATTATATCCAACAGCAGATTGCGATTGGTTTATATACATAGCAATAGCCAGCAGCAGATTCATATTGGCCTATAGGCCTTATATATATTTATACGCAATTATACCCAACAGCAGATTGAGATTGGTTTATGTACATAGCAATAGCCAGCAGCAGATTCATATTGGTGTATATACATAGCAATACCCAGCAGCAGATTCCTATTGGCCTATAGGCCTTATATATATTTATACGCAATTATACCCAACAGCAGATTGAGATTGGTTTATATACATAGCAATAGCCAGCAGCAGATTCATAATGACCTATAGGCCTTATATATACACGCAATTATACCCAGCAGCAGATTCATATCGGTTTATATACATAGCAATAGCCAGCAGCAGATTCATATTGTCCTATAGCTATAGGCCTTACATAAACGATTATATCCAGCAGCAGATTCAGAATCGTCTATATACACGGGAATACCCAGCAGCAGATTCATACTTATACACATAGGCCTACATGTAGGCCTTCCTAATAGCCATCAGCATATTCGGTTAGGTCTCTATGTAGGGGAAACTGTTCAGCACCAGATTCATATAGGACTATGAATTGGCATACTTATACACATAGGCCTACATGTATGCTTCAACAGCCATCAGCAGATTCGGTTAGGCCTCTACCTATTATCTACCTAGGCCAGAATGGTCAGCAGCAGAATCACAATCACGGAGGTCTTTGCATATACATAGATAGCAATAAGCTGAATGAAGTAATTCATTCATTCATTATGGAGATTTATATAGCCCATTTAGCATGTATATAGATGAATCTGAATCTGCCGCTGACCATTCTGCGTTTATATAGACCAATCTGAATCTGCCGATGGCCATTCTGCGTTTATATAGACCAATCTGAATCTGCCGCTGACCATTCTGCGTTTATATAGACCAATCTGAATCTGCCGATGGCCATTCTGCGTATATATATAGACCAATCTGAATCTGCCGCTGGCCATTCTGCGTATATATCGACCATACTGAATCTGCTGCTGGCTATTCTGCGTTTATATAGACCAATCTGAATCTGTCGCTGGCCATTCTGCGTATATATAGACCAATCTGAATCTGCCGCTGGCCATTCTGCGTTTATATAGACCAATTTGAATCTGCCGCTGGCTATTCTGGGTATGTATAGACCAATCTGAATCTGCCGCTGGCCATTCTGGGTATGTATAGACCAATCTGAATCTGCCGCTGGCTATTCTGCGTTTATATAGATCAAACTGAATCTGCCGCTGGCTATTCTGGGTATGTATAGACCAAACTGAATCTGCCGCTGGCCATTCTGCGTTTATATAGACCAATCTGAATCTGTCGCTGGCTATTCTGGGTATGTATAGACCAAACTGAATCTGCCGCTGGCCATTCTGCGTTTATATAGACCATTCTGAATGTGCCGCTGGCCATTCTGCGTATATATAGACCAATCTGAATCTGCCGCTGCCCATTTAGCATGTATATAAACCAATCTGAATCTGCCGATGGCCATTCTGCGTTTATATATAGACCAATCTGAATCTGCCGCTGGCCATTCTGCGTATATATCGACCATACTGAATCTGCTGCTGGCTATTCTGCGTTTATATAGACCAATCTGAATCTGTCGCTGGCCATTCTGCGTATATATAGACCAATCTGAATCTGCCGCTGGCCATTCTGCGTTTATATAGACCAATTTGAATCTGCCGCTGGCCATTCTGCGTTTATATAGACCAATCTGAATCTGCCGCTGGCTATTCTGGGTATGTATAGACCAAACTGAATCTTCCGCTGGCCATTCTGGGTATGTATAGACCAAACTGAATCTGCCGCTGGCCATTTAGCGTGTATATATAGACCAATCTGAATCTGCCGCTGGCCATTCTGCGTATATATCGACCATACTGAATCTGCTGCTGGCTATTCTGCGTTTATATAGACCAATCTGAATCTGTCGCTGGCCATTCTGCGTTTATATAGACCAATCTGAATCTGCCGCTGGCTATTCTGGGTATGTATAGACCAAACTGAATCTGCCGCTGGCCATTCTGCGTTTATATAGACCAATCTGAATGTGCCGCTGGCCATTCTGCGTTTATATAGATCAAACTGAATCTGCCGCTGGCCATTCTGGGTATGTATAGACCAAACTGAATCTGCCGCTGGCCATTCTGCGTTTATATAGACCAAACTGAATCTGCCGCTGGCCATTCTGGCCTAAATATATATAGTCCTAAGGGAATTTGCAGATGGCTATTCCGACGAGAATATTATGTATATGTATGTATGTACATGGGCCTGTCTGAATTTGCTTATGGCCTAGATAGAGGTCTATACGAATCTACTAATGAATAGTTAGAGTCCTAAATGAATCTGCGGCTGGCTAATAGCCTAAGGTGTGTATAGAGTCCTAACTGAACCTTCTGATGGATAATCCGGCGTGTATAGAGTGCTAACTGAATGTTCTCATAGCTAATCGGGCGTATTATTGTGTAAATATAGGCCCCTATATCTCGGAATGTTATTCATCAGTAATATATCGGAATGTTATTCATAAGTAGTTTTTCGTAGAATATGCGAATACTTGCATGTATCTGTATAATGTTTTTTTTTATTAAGTTCGGGTTCTGTGCATAAGTTACATCAATACTTACTTACTTGCTTAATCCAACTTCTATGTCTTCGTTAATACTCAAATCAACAACATCGAATATGAATTTCAATACGAATATGAATTTGCCGTAGGGTTCTTGAGCGTCCCTCTCCTCGACCCCACGGCAAAGTCATAGGGAGGAAGCCTATTCATTCGAATCAGAAGTCTCTGGAATCAGCGGATCCATCGATTCGAATTTCGAAGCCCACCGCATTCTGATAAATAGGCTAATGTTCGTATAGAAATTCCGCAGTTAAGCTAATACTAGCATATACATGTACATTAGACAGACGTCGTCCGAGAATAGGAGCATTTCTAAGAAAACAATTGTGTATAATGCTTCAACCAGAATATTTACCGCCTGACTTACGACTCCCGTTTTCCACTAGATAAGTTGAGTTTCTCATAATTTTTGTGGAATCAATTTAAGCTTAGGTTATCATTGTTCGAGTCACATTTCCAGTCGTAGTGATAGTTTTCACTTTCGAAATTAGGCCTGATAATTATTTATAGACCAGCGGATTTTTCCGAAACAAAAACTCCTTATCGCTAAAATAACCGCCGACTGTCAAAGAGCCAAACTTCATGTTTACCGAATTCGTTGCTTCACGTCTTGCTAATGGAAATCCGAGTAATTCGGAGGAAATCAGAAAGTATTTGGCAACTTAGGTTGTGCTGTTAATTGCTTCAATCCTTTTCTATACTAAGGACTCCTTCACAACAATAGCCTAACGGTAGCATAGGCGTTCATCAACGAATAACTGCGCGCTATCGAATGGTCAGCATTGACAGCAGATCAAAACTCTTTAAATTGTGTTTGAATTTCTATAGCATAATTATTATAGAATTTGATGCCAATTGCAGTCTGAGACTTATATTCGTGTAGGGCCTACTGTAAATGCATTAGAATTCAGAGTTAACATTTGAAAGATCGGTCAGTGAACGCAACTGGCTGCTTTATAATTCGACCATTAATACAGACTTCGTAGGCCCTACATTCGTATGAGAATAGTTGCGAATGCATAAGAACCTTCATACATAAACACTTTCATGATAGTCCTAAAATGCGATGCATAAGACTTATGTTCTATTTCGTCTGTAGAATAATAAATTGCTCTATCTGGGGAAACTCTACCTGCATCTTTGACCAGCGATTGAAGGATGACACCTAAACTGGTTTTTGCTCACCGTGTCCGTATTATTTTGCGCTTCTTGCATCTAATGGTTTCTGAATGGACACGAAGATAAACAAAAGCCTTCCAATGACCTAGAAATATTCTTACGACACCTACGATTAACGCTGTTGCCCGCCTTATTGGTGATCTTCTTAAGTTTGCTCACATGACTGCTTTCTTTCGGGAAACTCTCCACTGGCTTCCTGCTCTCCAGCGCATTCAGTTCAAACTTCTAACACTTATTTCGCTACGCTCTGGTCGGGGTAGCTCTTTCATACTTTCAGACACTGTGCAGGCCTACCTCTGTGTCTTCACTCTCTGGTCGCTCTGCTCTCCGCTCGGCCACCAGAGGCATTCTGGTAGATTTCCCTTGCGCGGTGCCACTACTCGATCCAGAAGCTTTGCTTGTGTCGGTCCCTCTAGCTGGAACTATCTTCCGCTGAAACTGAGACTTGAGCTCCTCACCTTTCTCTTGCTCTGTTTCGGAGACGCCTGAAGACCATCTTATTTGTCGGTGACAGCCTCTGAACCTCTGAGTGGTGCTTAATAAATGTTCAATTACCATTACATTAATTGGATGTCGATGTACCTTTTTAACAGCATCCATATCTCTTAATTTGATGGAAACTTCGTTCTGCACCAGTCAGCTTCAACAAGGACTGAAAAGCGCATGTCAAATATGGATACGAGAATTTACATCTGGCCAGCATCTGTACTGATTGATTTATGATAAATTGTTCTTAACTAGTTATGGCTAAATCTGAGCCAACTGGGACGCATCTCCTTGCATAAGATGGCAGCCTTTAGGTTTCATAGGAAGCATCCATTCAGCGACTTTTAAGAGGTGCAATATGTATGAGCGCTCGATTCTTTTTCTTTTCGGCATTTTATTCATAAACTGAAGAATGAAAATGCAGCTGATTGAAATTATATTTGCCTTTCGCGTATATATTTGCAAAGGGGTGTGATGTGTTCGCATATTGACATATTTCTCGGCTAATAATTATATTTGAAAAATTGAGGAAAAATTCTTAATTCTGAAATCCCGAATATGAGATCTTGAATATTCGCAGTGTGTTGTTACCAGATCAATTTGCTTCTTTTTTGTTTAACTTAATATCAGTGGAAACAAGAAAACTCAAACGCTATCGTTTTTCTCATAAAGTTCATCTTTTTTCAACGAATGATGCAAAAAACTAAATGTTTGGAAAAAATTGGTGAAATGCAGAACACATTTTATGATGAAAACATTCAAATAATTTTGGTTTAAAATTTTTATATAAAGAAGAACAACAGAGACTGCTGAATGGAACTATGAAGCATAGTGAAGCTTCGTCTAGTACAACGGTAAGATTTTTGTAGCCTTTTATCTAAAACAAATAGTAACGATTGCGGTAGGGTTGAGTAACCAAAACAATTTAAGTCAATGTCTCGTAAAAATTACGAAGAATAGGGCTAAGTGGAGTAGACTTGAATGAAACTCATGAGAATACCTTTGAGATGGAAGCATGAATGTGGGACATCTTAGAACTTTAAGTAGGCAGAAAACAATACCATACACGTAGATGCAAGAAACTGACAGATAAGTTAGAGTAGAAATTAATAAGTACAAAAGCATGCAAAGTTTAGACTAGGCATAGTACGGGGTACCGTATTGTACTCTGTCAACGGACACCACAATGCCATGGGTAAAAATGCTGCTTTGAAAATTGTACGACAAGCTAAATCTTGTAAATTGCGCTGCTTCAAGTCTTCTCGTCTGTTGAAATCTATGCCAAGCTTATTTATTCGGTATCCTTAAGAAAATTCTAGACTAATTAATCATAATATCTAGACCTATCAAGATTTCAAAATTTATAGGGAAAACAATCAACAATCCCTGAAAAATCTTGTTTTTTGAAAACTTTGCCCTTGTAGGTCTAAATCCTGAAATTTTTGGTAGAAACATCTTCCTTAGATGCGGAGAAACCGCATTTTGTCCAGTGGGACATTTTCTTTGAGCCACTCTGTGATAATTATAATCTTATATTGTGAACGTTGCATCAATTTAATTTCAGCTATACGATCTTCCACTGGAGATGTTGGATATTATCTTACAATACTCCTATCTGCATTGGATATTGAATTCATTAACAAAGCAAAGAGACGAAGAAGTTATCAGGTCTCTCATATCAGTCGACGTTTGCTTCAATCGAAGAATTACCAGACAACGGTTCAAGAGAGCAATCTGGCGTTTTCTGGAAGGTTAGATGCCTTCCAAGCATTACTGTCCCACTTATTTCTCTCGATCACAAGGAATTACTTTGATACAATATTTTTTCCCCGATTTTGACGGGGCTCTTTTGGTCATTGGCGATTTTGACTGGAATCTTTTGACGGACTATTTTGACAGGGATATTTTGACGGGGTCATTTTGACGGGGTTATTTTTGACGCGGCTATTTTGAGGGGTGCATGCATTTAGATGAGTCAAACAACTTGGCTTAAATGTTGTTTTTCGAGTTGAATCAACTTCAGCACTACTGTCTGATCAAAGTCAGCAGAGGTTTCTATTTACTTCTGACAAAAATGTTTCGCTTATGATGAAGTGTTGTGATGTAATAAAGCTTTTATGCCATTTAAAAGCAATGATAGTTGTTTGGCTTTCTAGATTTCTATGGAAAAACCAAGAAAAATTCAGCAATCATTAGAGACAACAGAAATTATCTATTAGAAAATTTTCAGCCAATCGACGAGTTGATCGCTTCGCTGTTGTCTCTCAACTGCATAACGGAGGAGCAAAGTCGTTTTATTCAACGACAATGTTCAACAAGACATAAGAACGGCGAACTTTTGAA
This sequence comes from Aporrectodea caliginosa, assembly GCA_020284085.1. Classification (NCBI taxonomy): domain Eukaryota; kingdom Metazoa; phylum Annelida; class Clitellata; order Crassiclitellata; family Lumbricidae; genus Aporrectodea; species Aporrectodea caliginosa. Next base: position 342,999 of record JACEVL010000605.1, on the reverse strand, counting down.
CGTCATAAGATCCTTCGACGAGACAAAGTTATTAAATTTCGTGAAGTGTCTTCGCCAAACCAACCAGAAGACAGTGGCAAGAATCATGGAGAACGGAGGAGGTTTAAATTATAAACTTAATACATAAATACATACATACATACACACCTACATACATACATACATACAGTACATACATAAATATATACATACATACATACATACACACATACATACATACGACTCTAAATAATTTCAGTATTAACTAAATATGGTAAACTTGAAACTGGTCGTAGGCCTACTGCTCCGTGGTAGAGCATCGAGTTCCCTTGCTGACTATTGTTTCCACTCACACTTAATTCTGCCTGGTGAAAGCTATCATCATCTTCAAACTGCCAGTTTATTCCAATCATTCAAATAAACTACTGAGGTTTTGTGCATTTTTGCACACACAGTGCACAATATTTAATTCACTGTTTCAGGATTTGCTGCTCCCTAATCTTTTCAGAATGTAATTCGTTGATTGTGAAAATTGATCTATAAGGGTATTTGGGTTTTTACGCAAATTATTGAATTTGCGCGTTATAAACACCTGAGCAATGATGATATTCTATTTGAAGAGTATGCTAATGTTTTTTAATGAAAATGCTCAGTTGCGTATTTCGTTTAAATTAGACGAAACTTTGTATTGGTCACGTATCTACAGCTTCACAAATATTTTTCATTCAGCTGCAGTTATCTAAAACTACCTCTGAGTAAATGGTTTGACATTTGAAATACGTTTTTGCATTTAGGTGTAACGAAAATCGAAGTGCAAACTTGTGGCTCAAAGTGTACAGCGTCAATGGAGACACAACAACTTCATCAAAAAATCGAATATCTTCGAAACAGAACAAAACCAAGGTCACTTCAAACTGAAAAACTCATCAGTCAACTGAAGGATGAAGGCATAGAAATCCTCAACTCTCAACTGGACAGACAGACTGTGGTCGTTTGGATCTGGTGTCATACACAAGCAGCCCTTCAACATATTCAGAGGGTGTACGAATCGAATCAGCTGAGAGATGTATTCTTCGAAAATATTCAACCAATTATTCCAAAGATGATCAACATTGACAGGAATCAATTCCAGAAAACCTTTGGCAAGTTCTTATGAACTCACTCATCATAAAGAAATTTAAAACATATAATCAACCATATAGGTCGTAGATTAACGAAATGACCAAGACAGCGCAGGCTAACAAAATCAGGAGGACGTTGAAGCGGTCAAGAAAAGGCCGTTAATTTATTTAAATAGAGTGAAAATAAATGAAAATGTCAACCCAGAAAGAGAGTTTGGACAAATGATTGTAATATCTGTGGCAGAATTTGTCCCTGTCTTAGTAATTTAATTAATTTTGTAGGCCTAGCTTAAGCTACATGGCTATGATTTTGGGTTTACATAGGCAAAATTGAATAGCAACGTTACAGAACTGACACCGGTGACTATTTGAGATTGATACAGGACAAACTTACATGGAGACGTTGTAGACACTATTATTCAGCGTTGTAGTAGTATTAAGTATGCAGATTTTGCCTTTATAAACATTTTTATTCCAGGTTTTTACCATCGAAAATCTTTTGTAACAATCAGTTGACACTAACATTCACCTTTTTAGTAGATTTTGATTTTGAAATGATCTATTATTAAAATTATCCGTCATTTGCGCAGTTATACTTAATATTTTTTCCGTGCCATTTTGTCCGTGACATTTTGTCGCATGACATTTTGTCAGGCCAGCCTTGGTCGTCATGGTTTATCAGCCAAGCCACTTCTGACATCATGTAACTTAATGGAACCTGCTGTTACTAATACCTTAATACCACCAGCTAATGTTCGCGATTGGTTAAGCTACACCGAATGATAGGCTTATGCATTCGTTGCTGTTTAAGGACACTGTGTCATAACAACGATGATGATAGCTGAACTTATCTTGTACATTAGCTGGTAGTTTCAAATTATTAGTATCAGCACGTTGCATTATGTTACAACCCGCCAGTCGCCTATACGATTACCCAGCCATATAAATTAGGCCTAAGTCTCAGAGATGTTAAGGAGGCGGTTAGAGACTAACCAGCCAGAGCGGGATCTATAGCTCGGCACTTCTGCTGGACGGCCGTCACAGCGCAGTCGGACGGCAGTGAGTGTAGTCCTGCGATTCATCAGCATAATTTTAGCTGGTGAAGAAGCCCGGGGGACGTAAACAAAGCTTAAAATACCTTATGTGAATCATCAGCAAATATTCATTTAATAGAAATTCAGGTTGACAAAACCGCAAACTGAAGCAGATAATGGGTGTTTCCACTGCATGAATGATGTCTCTTGACAGCTGAATCGAAGCAGATTATTAATGATCAAACATGTGCCAGATGCACTTCAATTTTAATTATATAATAATAACAAGAAGAATACATAAACAAAGAATTCCTGAAAACAAATATAATAATAGCAGTTAATTATAATGCGAATATTAAATTATGAGTAAAACAAGAAATATTATTAGGCCCTATTGACAGAAAGTTGTTTGTGTAATGATTATTTTGTTTTTGTTTAAGTTGTGTATCCAATTTCCGTAAATTCCGTTCAGAGAATCGAGATACCAAGAAATGAATATGTCCACGGAGTGTCAAAACTGCGAAACGAAATCTGCGTCCTCTGTCGATCAGCTTCTGATAATCCAAATCTAATCCCTGTCTTTGAGAATCGAAATTCATTTCCGCTTAATAAGAAAATCGACATAAAAGAGATTAAATCCCCCGAAGACATTGGATCCAGTGAGAAAGAAAACTGTCTCTACGTCTCGGACTATGAAGAGAAATGCGTCTGGAAGATTACAGGAGAAACAAATGACCAGCACGTAATCAACAAATGGCTGACCACTGATTATCAGCCATTGACTCTGTCAATGTCCAGTGATGGTCATTTGTTGGTGATCAGTTATTCATCGTCCATTCTCAATGTCTACGGATCAGACGCAGAACTTCCTCGATCGATTCAGCTATCAAGAGACATCGAGAAACCAATTCATGCAGTGGAAACATCCATCGGAAATTTCATCATCCTTCACGAATGGATGGAAACGGAAGAGGAGGAAGATAATGGATTAAGTGGGAGACGGAAGGAAAAATGGATGCGGTGCATAAGTGAATTGACGAGAGATGGACAGATGGTCATCCGTCGTTTTAACCATCCTTCAAATGCAACACAGAAACTGAACTATCCTCGTTATCTTTCACTCGATTCAGACGATCGAGTGTTTGTGACTGACACATGGAATCATGGAGTGATTCTCTTGGATTTCAATCTTAAATGGAATCGAATTCTTTGTCCAACGAAAGAAAAAACGCGGATCAAAAGGCCACAGAGATTTTGTTACATCGAAGAAAACAAACAACTGATCGTCGGAGGATATTTAGAAGATTCCGTTGGCGGGGAAGGAGTTTATGTTTACACTTTGAGTCGTAATGAAACTCATTTTTTATCAACAGATTCTAACAACCAAATTTCCATTTAAAACTCTTCCGAGTTATGAGATGAATCTACTAATGAAATTAATGTATTATTAATAATATACTTGTGCTAGAAGAGAAATCTCATTAATGAAGTCACCATTCATGTAACGCAAACCGGACACACCTCGACGAGATAGGCTACTTGACTATAGCGGCGACAAGAGGAAAGGCTACAGAGGTGGAAGAAGGGAGGGACGTAGGGACGGTAGGAACGCAAAATCCGCCGAACGCAGACGAGTATCATCACTAGGGGCGACATCCGCCGCCAGGGCCTACCTTCCTGCCTGCTTGAAGACAACATCTTACCAGCCAAGAAACAGTAACTGTTTGACTCTTTCTCTAATGTGGATTGACCTAATTAATGCAATTCTAAAAAGTAGGTCTATCATTTTTAAAGAACACCAAAAGAGATATGACTAGCCTATATTTAGGCCCATAGTTGTAAAAAACGATAAAATCAAAATAAAAAACGGAAAAAAACGTCGTTTTATTGAAAAAAATAAAAAACGGGAAAAAACGAGTAAAAACGGTAAACGAAATAATTTGACTTTGCTACATCTTTTACTGCATTTAAAATTAAAAACCTTGTTTACACAATTTAATTTAATCAGCAAATAACATAACTTTATTAGTAGCCTAAAACACCAAATAACAGTAATCTACAACAATTATTTTCTTTTTCATAAGTTTGGCTTTAAAAAATTGAGAAAGTAAAAATATTGAAATCTTCTCAAATTTAAATTGCATACATAAGTCCATGCTGACATAAACAATTAAAAGCTAAACTTTGTAAGTATAGAGTGTAGGCCTACTTAATTAAAAATTGTAGATCTACTTACAATTCTGACTTATATATAAAAACTTGATATGGAGTAATATCCGTCAGTTTCTTTGTCAATCAGAGATTATTGAGTACAAAGACAACATTTCGCATTTTGGATAAGTTATAAATTCAAATAACTTTTATAAATTTTATTTCTTGGACTGTGCTGTTTATTTCTCAACTGATGACACTAAACAGTGACGTAAATTAGATGAATCTTTGAAAGGACGGAGACAACGTAAGGGATATCAGACAAAAATAAATTTAAACAAATAGGCCTACTAATAACTAAATAAAGTTACATATAAAAAATAAAAAACGGAAAAAAACGAGACGAGAAATAAAAAACGAAAAAAACGACGTTTTTTGGAAAGAAATAAAAAACGAAAAAAACGTTTTTACAACTATGTTTAGGCCTAAATAACAACAACTATTGAATGTAGACCTACTGTGTCAATGTATCTGTATCAGTTGAAGAAATTATTGTTCTTTTGTTACAATCGTCGACTAACAAAATTACTTTAATATTGGAGTGTTTGATTCGTTCAACTGTCAGAAATACCAGGCATGACATCTTGTGAACGCATTATTTTTTGCCAGCACTAAAGGAAAAAAAGTCGATGCAAGAGGACTTAACGCAGTGGCGTACCACGGGGGCGGGCGGGGGCAGAGTTACAATACAATACAATACAATAGTCGTTAATTAAAATTCAAAAGCTGACACAAACGCAACTTCTACAAAGTGGTTCGCGGCTTCAATGGGAGCAGGTGGAAAGTCCCGCCCCCCAAAGTTTTGACTGAGGCCTATCTGTCGCCCGAAATATGCAATATTCCGGCCCCGGAAAAAATCTGTCCCCCAAAGTTGTGTAGGGCCTACAGATTTTCGCCTCTCACTTAACGACCTGGTTTGCAGAGGAGGCGGCGGTATGCTGCACGACTTTATTATTATGGAGAGCTCAGAGCAGTAAGAAAATCCCTGCGCAGAAAAGTGTCTCGGCCTCTGAAGATGAGACATTCCTTGTTCACGCGGAGGGTGCCTGGCAAGGGATTAGATCGCATGTCATGGGACTGTTCCTGACGCTACGCTACTTCTCATCTAAATCACACAGGTTAGAACAGGCGCTACGCGAAGCTGTGTATTGTATTGTATTGTATTGTATTGTATTGTATTGTATTGTATTGTATTTGAACACTTGTTATAGCGCCTCAACCAGATTTCCCATTCAGAGGCGCTCCCGACTACTGCTGTATTCGGAGTTTCACGCCGAAGCGCATGAGCAATTGCGAGTGAAGGACTTGCCCAGGGTCCCTACGCAGCGGCTTTGAGGTGGATTCGAACCCGCAACCCTCCAACTGCAAGGCACCGAACATACCCCAAACCACAGCGCCCCAGTATATTTTGTTGTGTTGTGTGTTGTATTGTACTCCACGTTTATAATGCGACCGAGCCACCCGCAGTAAAGATCCGAGAAATTAATCTCTGATAAACCGACCCGACCGGGAAGCGAACCCGGGGCGCCGACGTGACGAGCGGGCACCAGCCCACTCGGCCACTCAGGATCCTTAAAAGAGGATAAAGTACGCCACCATCACTGGCAACACATGCCTTTTTGCCGTCGCCTTGCAGACCAGTGGCTCATGGAGCAAGGAAGGAAAAGAAGTCTTCTCGTGATTTGAACAACAACCAGATGCGCGCATCACAAGTAGGTCCTATTCGTCTCCCGCCAAACGGCTTGACCTAAGTATCACCTTAGTTATGTAGATTTCGATATAGCGGTTTGATATTGGGTGTAGCCTAATTGAATATCGTGAACCATAATAGTAATAGATACTACACCACGTCCTATAGGACCCCTAAGTAGAATCAAGTTTATGCACGTACAAAAACTAGACAGTTTTCAATTTCATATCGTTGACCATGTGTATGGAATTCGCTGTCGATTCCTTTGACTAATATGTGCCAACTTTAGAAATATTTAAAATGAAACTTAGACAGTATATCTCATTGAATTGGAATGAATTAACTGTAATGGATGAAGAAATACCACTGGATATACCATAGGTTCTACCCGATCATCTTTTCTAGGCCTACCTACATAGAAATTTAAGAAAAATGGAGCTCCCTGGCAGCGGAGCACTATTTCTCCTTTAGGGATAAAGGGATAATCCTTTGACACTAGGAAACTGGTTGTCTCATGGTAGAGAACGTTGCTGCATATGTAGGCCTACTTGATAATTGTACACTGTAACCGGTTACGGTTTGTTAACCTGATTGTTGAATAAACGAAAATATTATTATTATTAGGCTATACAGTAAGACGGTTAGGGTGAATTGTGTACGCGGTTTAATTGCATATTTCATATTAATGCGCTATGACGAGCAAGCTCTCCAATAGTATCTTCACTTCTTTTTTCCTAGTGTTAACTAAATGCAGTGGCGTAACCAGGTCTTCCATAAAATTACGCAGTTTTGAAGAACTCTGAGGGGAGGGGTCTGGGGAGGGGGCTGTGCCCTCTCCCCAGGGTAAGAAAAATTTTCATTTTGGGGTTTGTAATGGTGCATTTTGGAGACCAACTTTTGATTCAAAGTAATAACATTTTACATAAGTTCTTTGGAAAATTATAATTATAATTTCATAATTTGATTTTTAAAATGGGTTCAGCTGCAAAGTCCCAGCCACCAACGTAGACTAGAAACAGACAGACTCATCAAAGCAATTAACTAAAGCATAAGAAAATAAATTTATTTGTTGATTTGTAATGGTCCATTTTGGAGACAATCTTTTTGGTTAAAAGTAATAACATTTTACATCAGCTCTTTGGCAAATTATGATTCATTCATTCATTACAGAGATTTACATAGCGCCCCTTCAAGATTATCTACTTAGGAGCGCACCCGACCCAACTCCGAAGTCCGAACAGTCTTGAAGTTAGAATAGAACGTGATCTGAAGGGCTCTCGGCATTAGGCGTAGTGCCAAAGGAAGCCCATTCCAGATTGCAGGCCAGCAACAGAAAAAGCACGGCGCTGCAGAATAGAAGTCCGCGACCGGGAGACAAGAACCTCAGCCTGCCTAGAAGAGCGAGGAGAACCACGGTGCTGGATGCTGAGGGTGGTGCTCCTGTAGATAAACAGAGACCACGTCAGCGCCAGACCAAGGAAGAGATCCGGTAAGCGATCCACTGTGGGAAAGGAAGCCAATGCAAGACATCCCGCATATAATCAGTAACATGGCGGAATCTTGGGATGCAACCAATATAGCGTGCCGCCGAGCGTAAGACCCGAACCAAGCACCCAACCCGAGTCGCCGGAAAACCCACGCAGAGGGCGCTGCAATAATCAAGACGGGAAACAACAAAGAAGTGGGTAAGCATTAAGGCAGTATTAAAGGTTAAGGAACGGAAGACCTCTCTAAGCTGACGCAGCTGGTATACACAATCGCGGCATAGCAGGCTGATATGCCGCGTGAACGTTAGTTCAAGGTCTAATGTGACACCAAGGTCCCGGACAAAGGATGAGAAAGCAATGGCGTACGGAGCTGAAATGCCGCCCGGGGCGACGGCCCAAAATGCTGCCTTGGCCACTTAATTTTGGATATGTTATTTTCTCTAAGAGATTGCAGTTTTCATGACGATCGTCGATCTCATTACATACACGCCTATAATTTTATTTTATAAAGTTGATAGCCTGCCTGGATTTATCAATTAATTAATTTCTTTGCAACTGTGAGAAAGTAATCTGCGGGAACTCCTGGGCAAGGGCCTCCAAATCAATTTTGGCGAGCTGCTGGCGCGTGCCAAGCCAAATGAACTGGGTCTCAGATGAGTTTAGCCGCAGGCGATTGGAGGACATCCAGGCCTCGAGAGCCTCCATTGCCCGGTTCATGGCCCGGGCTTCGGTAATGGCTGCTGACGCAGGACAGTGCAAAAACGCCTGCAGGTCACCCGCATAAGATTAGTTCAGCAAAGAGCAAGGCTCAGCAAGAGGCCAGGAGAGGACCAGTATCAGCAGTATAAATAATATAATTAGAGGGCCCAGCACAGATTCCTGGGGCAGGCCAAACGGGACAGGAACACATGGAGTCCTAGTAGACACGTAGACCGCAGAGAAGGAACGGTGATGGAGGTAGGAAACAATCCAGTCAAGAAAGTTACCAGAAAGGCCAAACGAGGTAGATAGGCGCCTAAGAATGATATCGTGATCGACGGTGTCAAACGCCGTGCTGACAGCAAATAATGCTAAGAGGATGACCTGTGACCTATCAATAGCCCCATAGATATCAGAGAGGAGGCGAACTAACAGGGTCTCCGTGGAGTGGCCCTTACGAAAACCAGATTGAAAAGTCGGCAGCAAATTGTCCTTATCAAGATACCTTAACATATACAGAAACCAACTTCATAAAGCTGCTGCTTTACGAGTGTCGCAATAGTTTCGCCAGTGGTGTCAAGCGTTGGGAAAACTTGGGATGACAGTTAGGCCCTATAAATTGTTCTTTTGCCACATGCTGAGAACCGGGTTGTTCACGCTATCAACATATCGTATAAGCTGACCGATATCTGTTCTGTGCTTGCATCAAACAATAAAGTGTACAAATTAACCTAGCCGCACGACATTCTGCCACAATAATGTCTCGAACTCACAGGCCACACAGGTGGATCAGCTGATTTTTGAATCAACGGACTTATGTACTGGGGTTTGCGTGGACCAGATGACATTAGCTTACGATGATTTAATCTATAGTGTCGGTCTGTGATCGAAATTTCAGAAGTGCCACGAAATTTGCAGAGTCTTCACTATGCCGGCGAAGGGAAATGTTTTACTGACTGTACAGTTATAAAGTCTGCACATTAGAAATTCAACGAATAATAGTAATCTAGATTCTAGAATGTCAAAAAGTAATCTAAACGGTTAAAAAATTTTGAGAGCTGCTAAAATCTTTACGCATTTGCGTAATTGCGTAATGCTAGTTACGCGCCTGACTAAATGTGACATATTCCGATGTGTGAAAATGTTAATATTTTGCTATATTTTACATAGCCTAAAATCTTAGTAGATGAAACAAGTTTAAGTATATTCGCTAGATGACAGGATATAGGCCTACTTTACAGAACTCCATCCTAATTGTCATCATATTAGAAGAAGTCTTCAATCGTTCGCCATTTTGTACTGATGTCAGTACGAACATTTTATTGAGGAAATTCGACTTTAATGCCAAACCTGGTTAGATTTTTTAAAAACTCTTTGCATATAATTTAATGGACAAGGTAGACAGACACAATGTCATCTAATTAACGACAGCGGTAAACTTGCGCTTTAGGGGTCTCGAATAATGACACTCGTATTGTAGGGAAGTATGTATTACAAGAGAATACACATTGACACTAGCGTTTTTAATTATTTCAATGATTTTTATGATAACGCCTATGAATCCAGATTCGGTAAAGTCGTAGTTTACGTTGCTAAATTATTTGATGATTTTTCACTGTAAAATGGAAGCTGGATTTATGAAAGAAATTGTTTCCGTAAATGGTAGTGGGATTGATGAAAACGTTCCTTTGTTCAAAATTGAAGTTGGATCGATCGAAATATTTTTTCCAGTAAATAGAAGCTGGATGGATGCAATTAAGTTTTAGATTCAATAGAAGCTGGATTGATGAAAATAATTGTTTCCGTAATTAGAAGCTGGATCCATGAGAATATATCTTTGCTCAAATAAAAGTTCCATTGATGAAAAATATTTCTTTCATGAAATAGAAGTTGGATTGATAAAAGTAATTTTTTCAAATTAAATAGAAGTTGGATTGATAGAAAAATTTCTTAATGAAATGGAAGGTGGATTGATGATAGTTAACATGCACATAGGTAGACTTCTTACTTACCAACGTCAAGTACGGCATTGAAGACATTAGAATAATTTAGCAACGTAAACTACGACTTTACCCCAGATTCTATTGAAGCAAGATTCGGTAAAGTCGTAGTTTACGTTGCTAAATTATTCTAATGTCTGCAATGCCGTACTTGACATTGGCAAGTAAGCAGTCGGTAATCCCGTAGTTTAGGTTGGTAAATTATTTGAATATCTTCAATACCGAACTTCATGTTGGTAAGTAAGCAATCTACCTATGTGCATGATAACTATCATCAATCCCGCTCCATTACGTCAAGAAATTTTTTTCGTCAATCCAACTTCCATTTAATTTGAAACAATTACTTTTATCACTCCAACTCCTATTCAATGAAAGAAATATATCTCATCAATGGAACTTTTATTTAAGCAAAAAAATATTCTCATGGATCCAGCTTCTAATTACGGAAACAATTATTTTCATCAATCCAGCTTCTATTGAATGGAAAACTTAGTTTCATCCATCCAGCTTCTATTTACGGGAAAAATTATTTCGATCAATCCAACTTCAATTTTGAACACAGGAATGTTTTCATCAATCCCACTTCCATTTAGGGAAATAATTTCTTTCATCAATCCAGCTTCCATTTTAAAGTGTCAATATCAAATATTTAGCAACGTAAACTACGACTTTACTAACTACACGCTTTCTTCATCAATCCAGCTTCCATTTTAGCAAATAACTAGTTTCATTAGTCCAACAACCCCATTTCGGCAGCCAACTATTTTGTCAGTCCAGCTTTTACTGTTTCATTAAAGTAATCTTGTCTGGTTTCTGATCGCTAACTTCGGTCACTGGACCTATTACTGTTGTGGTGATACCTCTTGTCATACATAGTCACCTTGAATATGGCGATGTGCCAGAAAATCGGGACCTTAAAGCGCAAGTTTACCTTAATTTTCGTATTTTAGCGTATTAGGTAAAAGTGCATTTTAGCGCATTCAATTCATGATGCTGCCGCCCGAGTGTTTTAGCGTATTTTATTATTTCTCTTATAAATGTGGCTGCGTATACGAAAGGTGGAATGATAAAAATAATTCTTTGTCGAAATGGAAGTTGGATTGATGAAACTAGTTATTAGATAAAATAGAAGGTAAAGTCGTAGTTTACGTTGCTAAATTATTCTAATGTCTTCAATGCCGTACTTGACGTTGGTAAGTAAGCAGTCTACCTATGTGCATGTTAACTATCCTCAATCCAGCTTCCATTTCATAGAAAAATATTTTCATCATTCCAACTTCCATTTAATTGGAAAAAATTGCTTTTATCAATCCAACTTCTATTTGATGAAAGAAATATTTTTCATCAATGGAACTTTTATTTAATCAAAGATATGTTGTCATGGATCCAGCTTCTAATTACGGAAACAAATATTTTCATCAATCTAGCTTCTATTGAATCGAAAACTTAATTTCATCCATCCAGCTTCTATTTACGGAAAAAATATTTAGATCAATCCAACTTCAATTTTGAACACAGGAATGTTTTCATCAATCCCACTTCCATTTAGGGAAACAATTTGTTTCACCAATCCCGCTGCCATGTTAAAGTGACAATATCAAATAATTTAGCAACGTAAACTACGACTTTACCAAATAGAAGCCGGATTTGATGAAAAAGCGTGTAGTTTAGCTTCGTAAATGGGGCACGGGTAAAATGCTGATTTGCTTATTGGCTAGGAGTAAAATGCTGATTAGAAAATGCCAAATCAGCAAATCAAATGGTAAAATGCTGATTGAAATCCAGGCAAGTACTGATCACAAGTCAATACACTTTGTTGTTTTCAATATTGTTTTAATTAACAAATATGAAGCTGTTAATTAAGAGATTGAAGCCCAGGCAGGCAGTGACCAAAGAAGACATATAAACTTTGTTGTTTTCGAAATTGTTTTAACAAATATGAAGCTGTTAATTAAGAGATTGAAGCCCAGGCAAGTAGTGATCAAACAAGACAGTACACTTTGTTGTCTTCAATAGGGTATTTTAATCAAGCAATGCAAACTTTTAAAAGACTATAAATACCCCCAAATAAGTGTGTAGCTTATTATAAATTTAGAATTTTAGAATTTTTCACATACACTCGATAGGAAGAATTGCAGTCATGAGTAATATCTACGAGTGTTTTAATAGTCAGTCAGTCAGTAAATGCAAATGTTAATCGACCGACGGGAGGATCAATTCTTCATTATTCATGGTCAGAAGATTTTAAGAAGGATAATTGGAAAGTAGATAGATATCGTTGGTATTTGTGTGGAAAGAAAAAAATCATTGGAAGCAGTATGATTCATATCCACGGTGGTATCACAATGTCTGTGTTAAACAATTGTGATATGTGCATATAAGCAGTGTTTCCGTTAACGCCCAAATGGCCGTTTTTACATCTGTGATAAATGTCAAAAACGTCCAAATTTTTCGGTGTCATAGCCGAAAGCAATGCGCTATGTCCAAAAAAATTCCAGGTCAAGGCGTAAAATTAATACGTCTTCCTTTTGGACTTTAACGGAAACACTGCATGTAAGTCATTTGGCAATTAGATGTTACTTAAGACCTTAAACTAGATTTTGAATTGTTTAATATTTTTTCTAACAGCATTTTACCAACCAATCAGCATACATGACATTTTAATAATACATCTGTTTAATTATAATAATTTTAATAATAATAATAATAATAATAATAATAATAATAATAATAATAATAATAATAATGATAATAATGATAATAATAATAATAATAATAATAATAATAATAATAATTCGTGTAATAATATGTGTATTTGATAAATAATAACAGACTGACTGTTACATTCTGTTGTTACAATCAGCATTTCCTAATCAGCATTTTAGCCACCAATCAGCGTTTTTCTAATCAGCATTTTACCCGTCCCCCAATCAGCAAATCAACATTTACCCGTGCCCTCTTAAATGGCTGGCCATTCCATGGGTTTCAGCGTTGATCGAAATACAATTTGTATTGACGAAAAGAATTCTTGCTAAATAGAAATCGGATTGATGAAAATAATTTTACCTGAAATAGAAGTGGGATTGATGAAAGGAATATTGCGCAAATAGAAGCGGGATTCATTGCAGTTATCATGAAAATCATTGAAATAATTAAATACGCTAAAATACAGGCCTACCTCCACTATCAATAAAATACGCTAAAATGCACTTTTACCCGTATTTTATTATTTGCATGGCAAGTTATCTTGCATTTTGCGTATTTTACTAAATATTGTTTCTTCAAGTGAAAAGTAGTACCATATTTAATTATTTCAATGATTTTAATGATAACTGTTGGGATAACTGGTAACTGTCATGAATCCAACTTCTATTTACGCAAATATCATTTTCATCAATCTGACTTCTGGTTTCACAGGAGACTATTTTCATCAATCCAACTCCCTTTTAAATACAAAATTTCTTTTCATCAATTGATCTAACTTCCATTTTAGCGCAAAAATTCTTTTCATTAATCCAACTTCTATTTATGCAAAAAATTCTTCTCATCAATCCAAATTCTATTTGCGCAAGGAATTTTTTTCATCAATTTCAAATTCCATTTTAATGCAAACAATTATTTTCATCAATTCAGTTTCTAATTATGCATTGAATTATTTTCATCAATCCAACTTCCGTTTACTCAGCCAGATAAGAAAAATAATAAAATACGCTAAAATGCAGGTTTACCTATATGGCATTGGTTAAATTGTAGTTTACCTTGTTAAATGATGTGCATAAATAAGTTATGTAGAGTCGGGCCACTTAAGCAATCTCACACTTTACCCATACTTCTACATAGATGGTTTGATTTTGGGTACTTGTTCTATGGATATCGTCTAGGTCCATTGATACAGATGATCATGATTTATCTAGTCTACTGACTCAATGAACGACCATAATAATTAAAAAATTAAATGCTCAATTTATTTTCCACAGAGAGATTGTTGAAAGGAAATGAATGAATCAAATAATATATGTTTAATGTAAATGTTGTTGCAATTTTTATTTAATGATGTGAAAGTTGTATGTTAGCATAATTCCAAATGGAAAGCTGCTCGTTTTTTAATTAGAAGACGTTTAATTTAAGTTTTTCTGTTTGAATTTACTATATCTTTGTAATATTAATATATTGTTAATTTGTACAGAAGGAATTTTTTTAATTATGACTACATCATTGCCTAGGCTATACATGTCCGTAAAATTAAACATGCAAGTAATCTGCTTGCAATAGTGTACATGTATAAAACTTTGACATAAATGGTGTTGGATTCATCTGGTGAATTGCAACAAGTGCATGATTTCTTGACATGCAATTTTCCCAAAGATCTAGAATCAACGGAATTGGATCTTCATTTACTCAATGCGATGATAGATTTAAATCATTTGATATAAAATTAAACCATTCTAGGAAACATAATGATCTCATATCTGTTTAATACTTTTTCCAATTGTTTGTGATTATAAACTTATGAGAAGGGATGTATGATATAAGATTTTATTGTTTCCTAACTGAAAGATCTCTTTTGGAATTCTTCGGTCTAAATGCGGCAGTCAATGAAGATAAGTGACTGACGTTGTATGAGTGCATGTTGCAAGTGCAGATGCAAACACTGAAGGCAGAGTTTTGTGTTCTTTCAGAAAGAAAAACTTTCAATTCAACAACTGCTCTAATGGTATGTTATATAGCCACATAAAGGTGTTTCAGTCGACTTATGACGTGTATAATATTTGAAATTATTACCTATGGATATGTTTCAAAACTCTGTTGCACCTTGCAAATTGGTTAAATTCTAGTCAGTCTCAATGTGAAAGTTTAAACAGTAGAATAACATAAATGATGTTGGACAACAAAATATAAAGATTTCTAAATTAGCAGATTATTCAAACTTTTGTATAAAAATGTGCAAGACAGATTAAATTATCAAACAGTTCCAAGTTTGAAGCAAGTAGGTAATAAACATAATTCCAGTTTTACATGTTCTAAGAAGAAGAGAAGTTGCTAACCCTGAGAGGTAGTATGCAGTTGTAACAACTTCACTTTGTTACCAACGTCTTTTTCCTATCTATCATTTTTTTAGGTGAGTTTGCCAGCGCACATAGTGGAGCACTTAAGAAATTCAGGTTGAACGATTGAAAATTCTCATTCACCTAGCACAGTTATAGTTTACTATTTGGTCACAAATAGCAATAATATTTTTATGATGAAGTTGTGGAATTCATTCATTCCTTCATTCGTAGCATTTATATAGAACCCCATGAAGAACCTAGTCAGTAGCGCTCCAGGCCCAGCGACGACTAAAGAAGACTTGAGGGACTTGTAGAACCCTGCCAGATGGCTCACAATTAAAGAGCGGGTTTAAGCAGGAGGTAAGTCCAGATGGAAAGGCCGACAACCGAAAATCACGGCGCTCCCTAATAACCAAGCGAGCCCATGAGTAGGAAGGTATATACAACTCTGACTATCATTTTTACATACCTGCAACTGTCTCTATCATTTTTACCTAACTACAACTTTGACTATCACTTTTACCTGACATGTCGTCTATAAAATAATATGATTGACTGTTAAAATATTTACTCAGTCTTAGCTGCTGTGGAGACTTGAGAGTGTACTATTTAGAATCGGCATTATTTTATATGACTTTTCATGAAATGGTGTACTTTTTAGGCCAGGTGTTGGATCAGTCTGCTGTGAGACAGAGCTGTAACATTAAGGGTTTAAGCAAAACAAATTATTGACAGAAAGTTAAAGAATTCGTGGAATGTGCTTTGCCATTAACTAGTTGCACAACTACAAATGGAGAAAAGTCATTCTACTGTAATGAGCAGCAATAAATTATGTTCTATATTTTGAACCATGTTAAATATTGAGGTGTTACTATTTCTTTTAGCAAGTATATGAAGACGAGCCACATTCTGTTTCAGCTTCAAAATCCAGCTGTAAGAGAAGGTCCACATCTAATTACCGGTAATCATCATCAAGAACACTACAGTGGATTTTTGTGACTACAAGTTTTATGAATGTCAACTATTTCGTCTTCGGATAAAAGCTTGCTGAACAACAGCATTTAAGGTGCTGTATTATGCAAAGGTTGGATGCCTTCAATATTTCGTCATAAAGATTTATCTGTGTGACTAATTTCCTACTTTACTCCAAAACTAACTACTACTGTTGATGAAGCACGAACTCTATCGTAAGCAACTGAAATGCTAGCTTAAATGAAGTCACCAGAACCTACACGCTGCTGGAGTTGGAAAGGCTATGACAACAAATGCAGAAACATTTTATGCAGGCAATTGTTTTGAGGTGCAACCAAAACGTGTGCTTATCACAAGAGCCATACAATTCCAAATTTTGTCAAGAATCCGGTGATTGAAGACGCACAAACGAATTAGTTATACCCATCCGGATGTCAGTTATTTCAGCAACCATATGCTCAAGGTAGTAATCTGAGAGCTCAAAAAAAGCACCGGTACAGTTAGAAAGACATTGAAGTTATCAATTAAACTGAGTAACCTGATGGCGAATACGAAAACCCACACAGAAGAAAAACCGTACAGGTGCCAGATTTGCCAGAAGTCATTTGGTCAGGGTGGTAATCTGAAAACGCACATGAGAACCCATACTGGTGAAAAGCCATACAAATGTCAGTTATGTCAGGCATCATTTGCTGTTCATGGTAATATGAAACTGCACATGAGAACCCATACTGGTGAAAAGCCATACAAGTGTCAGATATGTAAGAAATCATTTGCTTGTCAGGGTCATCTGAAAATACACATGAGAATCCATACAGGTGAAAAACCATTCACATGCCAATTATGTCAGAAATCATTTTCTTGTCATAGTAGTCTGAAAACGCACATGAGAACACATACTGGCGAGAAACCATACAGGTGTCAGTTATGTCACAAATCATTTTCTTGTCATAGTCATCTGAAACCACACATTAGGACCCATACTGGCGAAAAACCATACAGGTGTCCGTTATGTAAGAAAACATTTGCTCAAGGAGGTCAAATGAAAAGTCACATGAGAACCCATACGGGTGAGAAACCATACAGGTGCCAGCTATGTCAGAAATCATTTTTTGATAGTGGTTATCTGAAAACGCACATGAGAACCCATACTGGCGAGAAACCATACAGGTGCAATCTATGTCAGAAACCATTTATTGATGATAGCAGTTTAAAAAAACACATAAGAGTCTATACTGGCGAAAAGTCGCACAAATGTCAGTTATGTCAGAAATCATTTGCTGAGAGTAGTCAACTAAAATCGCACATGAGAACCCATACTGGCGAGAAGCCATACAAATGTCAGTTTTGCCAGAAATCACTCGCTGATTGTAGTCAACTGAAGACACACATAAGAACCCATACTGGCGAAAAACCATACAGGTGTCCGTTATGTAAGAAAACATTTGCTCAAGGAGGTCATATGAAAAGTCACATGAGAACCCATACTGGCGAGAAAAAATACAAATGTCAGTTATGTCAGAAATCATTTGTTGGAGATAGTTATCTGAAAGTACATCTGAGAACCCATACTGGCGAAAAACCATACATGTGCCAGCTATGTAAGAAATCATTTGCTAGAGGTAGTATTCTGAAAACGCACATGAGAACCCATACTGGCGAAAAACCGTACAGGTGCCAGCTATGTCAGAAATCATATTTTGATAGTGGTAATCTGAAAACGCACATGAGAACCCATACTGGTGAAAAACCATACAGGTGTCAATTATGTCAGAAATCATTTATTGAAGCTAGCATTCTGAAAACACACATGAGAACCCATACTGGTGAAAAACCATATAAGTGCCAGATTTGTCAGAAATCATTTGCTAGTCATAGTCATAGGAAAACTCACATGAGAATCCATACTGGTGAAAAACCATACGGGTGCCAGTTTTGTCAGAAATCATTTGTTAATCATAGTAATCAGAAAATGCACATGATAATCCATACTGGTGAAAAACCGTACAAATGCCAGTTTTGTCACAAATCATTTTCTGATCCTTCTAGTCTGAGAAAGCACACGAGAACCCATACTTTTGAAAAACCATACATATGCTTTGTTTGTAATAAAGGATTCTCGCATATGGGAAGTTTAAATAAACACAGAAGAACTCATGCAACTGAAAGCAATAGACCTTACACCAAGAGCAGTTCTTCAACGAAACAGCTTGAACTCCATGCAGGAACACAGCGACAGGATATTACAACAGGAGGTGAAGTAATTGCTAACCAGTCTGATCAATTCATCACAATTAGCAGTACAGGCGTTATTGATAAATCAAATGAACGTTTCTCAAAGAAGATATATCCGTATTCTAGTGGAATTGCAGGTCCTTTACCGATAACTAAAGATAGAGAATGTCTCTATATTAGCGAATTAAAATCTCCTGTGCATACAAAACTGTCTTCGTCAAAGTCGTTTGGATGTGGCATATGTGACGAATTGCTTGAAATAGAGAACGAATTTGTAGAGCATTGTTCAAGCCATCGATTGTCTCCACCTGACGACTTAGTTGCTGGCCTTTCGTAGATTGTGATTAGTATTTCGTTGTGATTTCTACTAATTGACAACTTTATTATTAAATATTTTATTTAGCTGCATAAATATTTGTGGTGGCGTAGAAATTTAGCAGAGTGGTTTAATAGCTGTACGTTTTTTAGACTTTCAGATTATTGATATTTAGCCTTATGCCGTTGCAATTATATTGTATTAAGTAATAAAATTATTTAGCTTATTCCATTTTAAGTAGGTGTTGGAGGTTATGTGTTTGGTCATTATGAAAGATAAATGTGTAACAAGATTGTCATGTATCCTGAATATTTGGTGACTTTTATGATACACTTTATTCTATTCTTAGCCTTTAAGGATGTACACTGCTTGTAGTAAATTGCACATACTTATATTTCTGTGAAGAGAATACATGAGTGTTTCTACAATAAGCGTCCATTTTGCTGTCTGCGGTATTTAAAATATTTTTAAAGCTTCTGTGACAACATTGACAATCCGTAACGGCTGTTTGTTTCAGACAACCCAAATAAAACTAAAAGAATTTTAAAAATGGCACGTTCATAAATTATTCAGGTGGTTTTATTACCACACAGTCGAAGCATTTCAGTAGAAACTGTGTTGTCCCAGACGTGTACCGAAGTCGGGAAACCTGTTCATTTCCAATTATGTATATCGTCAAGTTGCCCAAGCAGATCATTTACTGTTCATTTTCGGTAACATATTGTTTACGACAGAAAACATGCTGAGTTTGTTTGAGTGAACAATTAAATTTTAATAGAGCAAAATCCAGTGTCCAACAACAAATTGTCAACTGCATGACGGCCACAAAATTCGTGACCATCTTGTAACGGCTAGTGTTTTTTACAGTATTTAGCAGCTTATTTTTGTCATTGCCAATGCTGTTGGTAAACATGAGAAGTTTATCTAGCCTTTAATTTATTACACAACAAAAAGTTAATAATATTGTTGCACCGCGTATGTTTAATTTAGGTCAACTCCGTGACGTAAATATTCAAGAATATTTAATTAGAACTTTCAATGTAATGTGCCCTTTTTGGAAGTGATGGAGTCCTGTCTTTGTTGCGAACATCATTAAAATTATTTTGTTTCGTGTGCGCCGGTTTTTGCTGAAAAGAAAACGATTTGTCAACTCCGTGACGGTCACCTCCGTGACGCGTACCCCCGTCATTCATGCAGTTCACAGATTTTCACGGAATGAACGTTTTCAAAAATCTACCAGCATTTAAATGGTATATAGGCCTATAATAGTGCCCTAACAAACATAATAAGCTTAATATGTTATCTGTATTGTAGTCATCATTTCATACCACATGTTTGATACATGTTTTTTGGTGATACATTTCTTGAGAAAGCTCATGCGAGTAAAAAGTGGTAAACAGAGGCATTAGGAAATGACAAGAAGTCACGAATTAGGGAGAAAGAAATAGATAACTAGGCTGTTGGTCCATCTACTCGTCTGATACAGGCTGACAGTGACGAGGATTGATACGCGCATCCTTATAAGGATCGATATTCAATGAGTTGAACTTTGATAATGATAATGTTTCTGGTGATGATCTCATTCATTTCTTCATGTGCTTTATTCTGCTTCATTACTTCTCCTTTTGCTCGTACAGCAACAATGCAGAACCGAACTTTTTCTGTGGCATGCCCAATGATCTGGAATGATCTCTAGAGTTGCGTTTACTCCCTGGGAGTAGAAACTTTTCTTACTAAACTCCTAACTGTTCTTTTTGGGCGCGTTGGAGTCGGGAGCGCCTGAGTAGTTTCCTTGAAGGGGCGCTATATAAATTCCCGAATGAATTAATGAATTTAGGGCCATTTAGCTGCTTTTGTCTTGCAATTATGCCTCTTTTTGTCATTAGTCTGCGAAACTGTACCTTCAGCTGACAATGACTGATTTATCAATAATGCCTGAAGACTCTTAAAATGTGGATGTGAACTGTGTGACGCAAACTCCGTGACGCTTGTCAACTCCATGATGAATTTTGAAAACAGACAGTTTCTCAATTTTTAACAGAAATATTGAATTCTGTCACAGAATTTCTGTGCATTGCTGCCTATCACACATCTTGATATTATTAGGCCCTAGGCCCTAATGTTCGTCAAAATCTTCATGCATAGACTTGGATTGGCCTTTCTCGAACCAGCGATAGGCTAGTATTCTGGTATATCAAACACACCGGTTTAATCATTTCACTATGTAGGCCTAAAGAAAAATCCAGTTCCCACAACGCATTAAACGTAGGCCTGCGATTCTCTCCGTAAATTTCAGTTTTTTCGCTTCTCTCGATTTACATGTAGGCCTATTTTGTACTATTACAAAACATTTGCACGATAATAGTCCTAGACATCGGCTTCCGGTTTTAGAAATTTCAGTAGGCCTAAGGTTTGTTTATTGTAATAGGCCTACTTTCATTTTAATTACTCGCGCCCCGCGTCTTCTGCAGAATAAGGTATTAATTTATAAACTTACTCGTTATTTCTCATTATCATTCGATAGATGGTTATAGCTGTAACGTTACAGTATTTTAGTAGCACTACATTTTATTTTGTTGGTATCCGATCACGTTGAGAACCTTGTGTGTGTTTGTCTTTTACTTCACTCTTTTTAACGACTAGCTGTGTGGTAACAAAGACCATTAGCGTCGCCCTCCTCCTTTATCCAGGCTTGGGACTGGCACTGTCAGAAAGCGAACAGTGGCGGAGTTGAGAACCGTACGTTTGAGAGCTTTTGAACTAGTTTAATGCGTCGCTGGAATTGGATTTGTTTTCACATTGTCAAGTTACGAAGGAATAGCTGTGCAAGCAGGCCAAAGACTTTGTCTTTTACTTCACTCTTACACAAATTGCAGAAATTTAGCAACCTCGGGCGAACCACTTAAATTAGTCCGCGGATTGACTGTTTGGACAGCACGGTGGAGTGTAAAACAAATAACAATTAGGCCTAAAAACGCAAGACTGAGCGTGGTTAAGCGAATGTTAACTGGAACAAGGTTTTGCCATTGTTGCTGGTCAGTCGCTGGAAGTTGAGTTTGCTCTCTCGAATTAGGGCCTAGTTAGGCGGGATTGTATCCGTGCACAAATGCCTCCAGACGAACAAAATAAAATAATTTGAGCGTCCTAAGGAAACAATATAAGCGCTGTTCAAATGGCTTTCTATGGTTGACGAAAATAAGGTAGGCTGAGAATTACAGCGTTTTGCCAAGTACGGAAAATGTGACACAATCATATAATGTCCCTTTACACAGATGCTTGCATGCATACACGCAGACATGCATGCATTCATATAGCATAAAAATAAAAATAAAATAATGTGTGTTGAACTGAACCAAATGACGCGTTACGCTGGATAATCTCTCAAACAACCAGATACGCGCATTGCAAGTAGGCCCTTGTCGTAGACAGTGGAAACATTTCGTGAATGATTGTCTTTCCCATTATATAGATACAAACATGCAAACATATTCAATTCCTGCACCTGTTCGTTCTGCTCCTATCTTATTTTAATGATTATGTATACTACGTCATACATTTGAAACTTTTTAATTAAAAAATCTGTTAAATTGCTGTATTGGTTATAACTATTTTGTGCAATCGCGTTTTTTAAATCGCTATTTCATAGTATTTTGTGATCACGGTTTTGAGGTTAGTTTTTTTTGATCGCGGTTTTTAACTTAAATGTAGGTATGTTTGTTTGTTTGTATGTAATGTATGTATGTAGGTATGTATGTATGGATCATGGATGTATGTATGTATGTATGTATGTATGTATGTATGTATGTATGTATGTATGTATGTATGTATGTATGTACATGTATGTATGTATGGATGTATGCAACTATGTATGTATGTAACTGTGTAGCCTATGTAGGCCTATGTATGATTCAGAGTGCTTGCATAGCGCCCTTGATGTTACTCACAAGGACGCCATAATATTATCATTAGCCCAACAAATAAATCATAAAGAACAATTTAGGAGTCTCGAAAAAGTGATTTCAACTTGAGTCTAGGCTATTTCGGTTACGGTGCGATTGGCTCTAACTTTATTGATAATGTTGCGACAGTTGATGTTTTAGTTGCAATTTATTATTGCAATCTGACATTTATAAAGAACCACTTATAAAAACTCATCAGCAGTATTATTAATCAGTAGTTTCACTGGTTAGGGTCGGGAGCGCCACAGGGGCACTCCGAACCAGAACCAGTGAAATTACTGTTGAATAATACAGACTACAGGCACTTGCAAGAAGACTGTGGAAGGAACAAGCTGTGTTGCTCGAGCCGTGGCTCTTGAGAAAAGCGATTCCAGCTGGTGGACCCAGCATAGACAAAGCCTCTGGATTGAGCTTTAGCATCGTGAATAAGATGGACAGTCAGGAGTCCACTGGCAGTCGACCCGGGTTCTTGTGACTTTTCAAGTTACACGTGCACAAATAACCAGAAAAAACAGCACGTGTAACCCAGCCGATGGACTTCCTTCCACAGTTAACAACAGTACTGACGACATGATCAGAGTTTCTGCAATAAGCTTCATTTTATACCAGCGAAACCTCGTTGATAAGTCGATGAAACAGCATCGGGGAAACTCTCGAACAGAACCACCGGGTCGGCGCAGAAAAGTTATTTGTCTCATGTTCCTCAGTAGGTTGTAAGACAACCTGTTACTGAGTCTAATTTTCTAAGTCACCAAGTATAATAATAATATTCGTTTATTGACGAAACACTGGGTTGGCACACCGCAACCCATTACAGAAACAGTAATACCAGTTACAAACTAGTAAATTATTCAATTTAAATCTGAAAGTAGCTTTTATGCACTATGCATGCATGTATGACGTACATGTATGATTGTTTGAATGAATGAATCAATGCATGTATGCATGTATGTATGTATTGTATATTTATGTAAGTATGTATGCAACTATGCATGTATGTGTGCAGGAATGTATAATAATAATAATAATAATAATAATAATAATAATAATAATAATAATAATAATAATAATAATAATAATAATAATAATAATAATAATAATAATAATAATAATTATTGTAATAGTAGTAATAGTAATAATAATAGTAATAATAATAATAATAATAATAATAATAATAATAATAATAATAATAATAATAATAATAATAATAATTGTAATAGTAGTAATAATAATAATAATAATAGTAATAATAATAATAATAATAATAATAATAATAATAATAATAATAATAATAATAATAATAATAATAATAATAATAATAATAATAATAATAATAATAATAATAATAATAATAATAATAATAATAATAATAATAATAATAATAATAATAATAATAATAATAATAATAATAATAATAATAATAATAATAATAATAATAATAATAATAACTTTTGAAATCAGCCAGAACTTGACCTAAGGAAAATAGTAATAATAATAATTATTACATAATAATAATAATAATAATAATAATAATAATAATAATAATAATAATAATAATATATATAATAATATAATAATGTTTAATGTGGTTCAGAAGACTAACATCTGTGTGAGAACCACCTCTAAAATCTGCTTGTCTCCGTCCGAGCCTGGCCTTGAAGATGTCGTATGTCTCCACCGAAACTCGTTCCAGGCGTTCACTGCTCTGCTGCTGAAAAATATTTGCTTAATAGGCCTACGTATGTACATATTGGTCTAGGGAGAAACTGTATATAGTCCCAGGTTTAATGTAAAGCAAATAATAACTGAATAAAAGCCCAAACATCAGACCAGATCGACCAAATTCAACCTGAACGAACCAGTAAGCTTAACAAAGACTTATAAAGCCGAGTTCACAGACAAAAACAGATGTCTATAATAATGACGACTACGATGACGACGACGACGACGAAGACGACGACGATGATGATGATGATGACGATGATTATGATGATGATGACGACGATTATGATGATGATAATGACGATTATGATGACGATGTCATCAATGTATGTATGTATGTATGTATGTATGTCTATGCATGTAGGCAATAGCTTCAGTAGCCATCCCAGGAAAATGCAATTCATAATTTTTGCGAATCCTTAGGGACTACATGTAGGCCTACCGCAGGCAAAAAGGTAATAGACTTGTTTCCATATAATTATATCTGCCTCCACCTATTCCATACCTTAGATATCGTTCCTGCGTCGTGTAAGATATAAATAAATAATACTGCACTAAAAGGTTAAAGTTTTATACTTAATCCTACAGCTTTGAGCTTAATCAGATTTGCATATCAGTGGATTATTATAGGCCTACAGGACACTGAACAGAAACTTTTTCAAACATTGGTCTTTGTCAAAAGGCCTGTTCCGTAAGTAATAACTGTCGCATCGTCTTAAGTAATCAGAAGGCCGTTCTAGCACGACAGCAAAATCATCATTTGCAAGCAGCGCCTTGAAATCGGCACTGCCTTCAGTTTACCAGTTTACCATAGCTATGCCTGATTGTTAAAGTGGAAGAACAGAAAACAAAATTGTCATGTCTAACACCAGTCAGTCCATTCTTTGGATATGTTAACAATACATGGGCTTTAGCCCGTTATCCTTATGCCTACAAGAATTACATCCACTTCAGCCACATTAATAGATCACTTAATTCTCAAAGTTAAAATAGTGGGAATTTTTTTGTAGATATGACTGATCATAATTATACATGTACCTAACTACATAACAATTTTTAAAAAGAAATTAAGCCGGTCAATGGATAGGCCTTATTTATAAAGGACTATCAAGTACCAAGAATAAATTGACCATTAGCAGCTTGTTAAAACATAATTATTAACTTGAAGAATAAAATTTCAAGTCAACAGTGGATCAGGCGTATGAGATATTCGATAAAGAGGTTGAACAATGCTTCAATTTCGCCCTTCCACTGTTTACAAATAGTTGCAGCTGCTCGCTTCATGGGCCATTTTGATGCAAAGAAAAGTGTTTCCACAAATCGACGACAAAAACGAACCTCTGAAAAGAGTCTGTTTATGAAATTGAACACACCCGTCGAATTGTTATATATGTTGTTTCGCGACACCAACAGAACTGCGTTCCATCGGCCAAATAATGAAAAACCGGGACAGATTGAGCATCAATAAACAGGCGTCGATGACAGCTGAATATAGCCCTGCTGATACGCAGGAAAGCAAATATTATACAGGGCTCTGTCAGTACATAGATGTGAATTGGTCTGCAGTTTAAGCCAATGTTGACATATCCATTGAGCTGTTTGAGAAACGAGGCATGTCAAAAACGGTTGTCATACAATGCAGTGTTAGTGCATTGCGCAGTCTAGTGTAACGAAATTGAGCGAATTGGCGCTAGGCTACTGAATATAGCTTTGATAATTATCAACAAGTAGGCCTACAGGATGCCTATGCTAACATAAAACGACATGACAGGAATTCGAAATTTTATACTCTGTGAAATTCCATTAATTAAAGCTAACTTAATTAACTTAGTAAGTTAGTAAGTTAAAGTGTCCATGCCTGCAATCTTCAATTAACGATATACAGTATTGCGTTGACTCATTTTACCGATATTTAAGTATTCTTTGTTGATTATATGACGAGATCCTACAAATAGACTTAGGTAAGTTATAGCCAAAGGAATTCATACCTGGTTGAAGATTGAGGGATATGTGACAGCTATAGCTTCTACGGCTCAAACTGCTATTGCCTAGAGAGTCTAAGGAGCGTCGTGAGTTCCCTATGCGTGGACAGGGCGGTCAGGTGAGGAACCGAGTAGCAAGGTTGACATGAGAAATGAGCATATTTGCAGACTATTATAGAGTATGGACAGAATAGTCAATAGATTGGGTGCACGGACTTGAATAAATTCCAGAACTGATGGTCTTGGTTTCAAGCAGACCAGAACCAGTAGCCCACAGTCAGTTACACAGAATGCTGTTTCTGGATCAGACCTCGCAAGTTTAGAGCACAGATAGTTCTTCCTGTGTACATGTACATCTATGCTACGGACTTTCTCTTCAAATGTTCTACATCCCATAAATGTGGAACTACAGACATTCTTGTTGACATCAGTCGTTTATTTTCATACTGGGACTGTGAAGTGCTATCTTAACTATCAAATTCTCACAGTACTAGGCACATGCATGTCTAGCTTGCCGCTACCATGTGTCTCTTTCTCCCATTCCACGTGTAAGCTCTTCGGTATGACAGATCTATCCGTGTCGGAGCACCATTGAAACACTTTCGTGTTTGTTACCTTGAGACAGTCATACACAGAGACAAGAAAGCTTTTGACTTGAGATAGGCATACACAGAGACACAGTTTTAAATTCAGGTCCGCAGTGTACGCTAGGCTGTATTTGAAACTCTGACAATGAAGTTCTTCACTGCCTCCATAAAATGACGTGACTTCACGCTAAGCCTATTTGAATATAGGGAGTTACCATAGACCTCCTGGGCTTCTGATTGCACCTGAATAGCTCAGTTGTTACTGTCTGTATCTGTCAGGCTTTCTGTGCATGTGTTTGTGTAGCAGTGTGGCTATCTCTAACCCTTCTTTGTATCTGTGTTGTGTGTCCATGCTGTGTGTCAGTTTGACGTCTGTCTGTGTCTGTTTTTCTGTTCGTCCGTTCTTCTGCCTGTCTATCTATCTCAAGCTTAGCTGACATTACAACGCACCTTTACTCTCAGAAACCTTCTGAATAACTTGTTTCTCTTTGAGGGTCCAGTTGCTTAGATCTGTTAGAAAGGTACAGAGCATTCGTGAGCTACTTAAATGCGTTGGAGTAAGTGTCCACTGTCCAGGGTGAGTTAGGAGTTGCAGTAAACGTCGTTAGCAAATGCTGATTATCATAGTAAACTCTACTGCTTTATAAGGAATGAGTGCCGGAAGAGACAGTAATAATCTATAGTCTGAGGCATTCCTTCCTCTAATTATGCTGATCGTGTGCATATATTATATATTCGTTTATTGAAATCTGAGTGACAAACCGCATTCATGGTACTTTTAAAGTACTCCTAGTCGTCTCTCGCTTTTAAAGTATGTTGAAGAACGTTGGGCAAACTGAAGTCAGTAACATTAAAGTCAGTAACATTAAGAAGTAGCCTTTTGTCAATCAACGAGCGTGAAATGACGTTAGTTGGATCGAGTAACACCGAACACAATAATGCTTTGTTGTAGCCGCCGGTGGCAAACATTAATCTCGGCTGACTTCTTCGGCAATTGGCCGAAGATAGTTTGGCAAGGCGTTCTCAGTCAGGCAGAACACGCATTCATGTCTTACGTGAATAATACTATTCAGGATCTGCTCGTATCCAGACTTAACTTGATGACGGCGTTTGACGCTATACTATAAGTTGGTCGAATGTTCACGTTGCCAGACCACATACCAGGCTGCTTTCTATTTTTTTTCGAAAGTGTATCTGAGCCGTTACTATGATGGATAGCACGACAGGTAAGCGGCACTTCTCCGTATCCACACATTGATAACAAACTGATACTTTCGAAAATGTTGCTTAAATTGAAGTTTAAATTTCATTTATAGAATAGTTCATCACACTATGATACCTGAAATTGTAAGCCCTGCCCTGGCAGCATTATACCCAAATCCCAACACGTATAGCAGTTCATAAATATAATGTTATAACAAAATTAGAAGTTTGGTAAGCGATGAAAACATGGTATTTATGCTGAATTATTGCAGTAACATTAAAAGTTGGATGAGCATATTTATAGCAGAAGCCGAAGCTGGATGAGCGATGAAAAATGATTTTGATAATAAATTACTGCAGTACAACTAGAGGTTGGTCCAGTTTAGTTGATTGAACGATTACAATATTTTTAAAGATTATGTTATACTAGAAGTAGAAGTTGGATGAGCGATGAAATCATGCCTAAAATATGTTTTAAATATTTACGAACGGATATACCGGTTGGGATTTGGGTAAATGTTCCCCGGCAGTGCCAACACTTTAAGGTATCTGAACATTCGTGATATTCATATCGGCTATCGACGGGAATCGGGTGGTTGGTTCCACGTGTGCGCGTGGGTACGCCACCGGTGACTTCCAGCTCACTGTGCATTGTTTTGTTTACTACCGTAATAGTTTCGTTCTTAGTGACTTCTTCGTTCTCAGTGACATTTAACATCATAGGTTAGCGCAGAGAGCTCCTCTGACTTGGTTCGTCCTTCGGCGGCGTAATATGAATAATGAATATCCGATTACCATGACCATCAGGTTTTAATCGAACAGCTTTAGTAATGGTGCCTTGAAGCGAGAGTAAATGTCGCGAGACTAACTATGCTCCGGTTGAAGCACAAGCAACAACAACCTGATGACCGATCAACTCTTCCAGCACCCATGTTAACCCTCGGGCTACCAAGGTTTTTTTTGCGACATCGGCTATAAGGGAGGGGGTGGCAAAGCCCACCTCTGATTTTGTGCATGGTTTTAAATATTCATTCATTCATACCGAACATTTGTATAGCGCCCCTTCAAGGAAACTACTCAGAGGCGCTCCCGACTCCAGCACGGCCAAAAAGAACGGTTTTTAAAGATTATGTTATACTAGAAGTAATAATGTAATACAGCATTTGATTCAACATTCATTTATGAGAAAAATGGTAAATCATGTGAATGCACTTCGAAATAATATAATTTTTTTAACAACGGAACCGATTCATAATTAGCGATATTTTATATCATTGCGTACATCTTGTACTTGTTGGATAGACATAATTATATAAGATCATGTGTGTTTTGGAACTGATCTATGTATCGGAGAACATTTTGAATATAATGAGACTTCATTTTGTAACATTATAGCCTACAAACTAGTCCATAGTCTGTTTTAGTTGCAGCGAAATCTAAAGGTATGCAGCTATATCAACATGAAACAAGACTTTACGTTATTGTTCACGGCAGTCAAATATGTCAGTGCAAGTTACTCCCGTTGTTTGTGCGAATGCTTCCTGTAAACTAGCTTCTCACTTCATCTTCAGTATCTGTTTCAGCTTATATGGGGGGGCGCGATAGCGCATTGGATAACATCTGACACAGAGAGCAAGAGGTACCGAGTTCGAGCCCCGTAGGGCGCACATGCTTTGTAGGCTGCTATTAGCGCCGTGTATTGCAGGCTGTCTGTTCTGTTAGTAGTTAATATTTCAATTGCATAACTGTAATCACACTGCGTTTGTCGGTTTGAATTAATAAAGAAAATGATTATTATTATTATTATTTATTATTATTATTAATATAAGTTCTAAATCTGTAGCTGTTGACAAACGTTTACGTAGAAATATCGGTTTATGTTATGATGCTGCGATAGCGCATTGGATAACATCTGGCACAGAGAGCAAGAGGTACCGAGTTCGAGCCCCGTAGGGCGCACATGCTTTGTAGGCTGCTATTAGCGCCGTGTATTGCAGGCTGTCTGTTCTGTTAGTAGTTAATATTTCAATTGCATAACTGTAATCACACTGCGTTTGTCGGTTTGAATTAATAAAGAAAATGATTATTATTATTATTATTATTATTTATTATTATTATTATTATAAGTTCTAAATCTGTAGCTGTTGACAAACGTTTACGTAGAAATATCGGTTTATGTTATGATGCTGCATTCAGCCATTTTCACACAGATAACGCGTATTTTTATTTATTAGGATCACTTCCAGTTTTCAAAAGACAAATAAGTAAGCAAGCAAATGAAGCCCTGCATTCCCTCTACAGAATGGCATATTTGTTTTTCTTCCAGGAAGAATAATGAATACGCTATAGTCGAAAAACTAAGGGGTGGTATCTATTCCCTCTGGTACCTCGGGTATATCGGGTATAACCTTTGAATGGCGCGTGATACCACCACCGTGTTTACCTCAAAACGTGCGCAAATGAACCTCCTACAGCTACCTAAAATGTCAAAATTATATTCCAAATGAAACAAGTTTGTGATGCAGATAAACGTGGAAGGAGGGTAACCACCCCTCTCCTTGGTAGGCCGAGGGTTAATACTCGACAAGTGAATAGTTCTGAACTTACGAGCATTATTTGGTAAATTCGTCAGTTGGTGATTTATGCATAAATTAACAATTCACTCTCATCTTGGCGGCGGCATCATCATAAGCGGCAGCAATATAAAGATTGACCAGAAATACATCGTGGTAACATAATGGTCATACCAAAAATGACGTGATCTTTCATTTGCGATGTAACTGTTATTAATAACTTATTATCAATATTATAACTGCGATGATGGAAATTACGACTGAGGTATACTGATGATGATTACCTGCTTTGCAGTGGAACATTGGTTCAGCACTTCTGAAACGCACGATGCAACAGGTACAGTGTATTTTGCATTGATTACATCCATTTTGAAATTAGGTTAATTAAAATTTTAACCGCTTACCAGTCTGTTTGGTTAATTGAAATCTTTAATGTCAAAGATCAAGTCCTGGATATTGCATCGCATTATGCTGTGACAGAGAGTTGGCTTAGCGCTCATTAAGAATTTCAAGGAGCTCCAACTGAGAACAGGGCGATGACGACGGCGTTGATGACGATGATCCGACTATGTTGTTCACCGCTGTTTGTGTTCATTTATTTTAATTTATTTCTCCACATGGCTTCTGGCTGTATTAAACGCTGACCAATATGTTAATCTGTTTCTCGACTTCGCATTTCTGTCCGTTAACTTGGTTTTCAACGTCCAGATGCAGGCCTACTGTTCTCTGCTGCTCGGATTGTTCTTTTTGGCTTAATTTTCACTTTTGTAATTATTATGATCTTAACTAATTTGCACATTAAATGATGTACATTTTTTGCAATATGAGCTTCACCATTGCTCTTTTTTATAAACTGATGTGTGTCTTTACATTGTTGATAGCCATATCCACTTTTCTTTGTAATTTCTTTTGTTCGAAAAAGGGTAGATAAGGTTCAGTCCTCTCTGTAGCCCAGCGAGGAGTCCCATTCTCGCTGCAATTCATATATCCTCGTATCTTCTCATCGTGCATCTCTTTGCATCTGCTGAATTTTTTGTGAAATACCCCCACAAGGACAATAATATTTTAACTTGTATTGGAATTTTGCAATCACCTGCTGAAGCTGTATATTTATTTAATTATCCGTGGATGCTAACGTCGAAATATAGGCTTGTATGACTCATCTGGACAGGTGGAACAGTTGATGCAGATTGTTCCCTACTATTATTGCTAAGCGCGGCTTTGTTTCTAAGAAGCATTGCCACTCCCTCTGGCAACTAGCTGCCTTCTTCTTACTATGCTAGAAGCTTGTGCTGATAGCGGTAGACTTTAATTTTCGGCAACACAAAAGTTGTTGCTGCAATCGACCGTGCAACCTCCACGGAACTGGAGACGCCGAGCGACCGAACGACGGGCTTTGAGCTCCCGGACTGTTACACGGAGAGTACGGGTTCGAGCCTCACCCATGCAAGACAGTTGCTATGTAAGGGCCTTGAGCAAGTCCTTCACTCACAATTGATGTTCTTTTGTATAATGGTCATGTGCACTTCTTTATTGTATTGTTATCGTCGTGTTGTTCGTCTTCTTCGTCACCTTTGTTGTTATTCTTTCAAAAGCTAACTTATTACATCCGTTGCTGCCGTATGG
Source organism: Aporrectodea caliginosa (assembly GCA_020284085.1). NCBI lineage: Eukaryota > Metazoa > Annelida > Clitellata > Crassiclitellata > Lumbricidae > Aporrectodea > Aporrectodea caliginosa. The sequence goes on along the minus strand of JACEVL010000605.1, from coordinate 310,555 downwards.
TATGCAGTAATCTGGGAGACGCCGATTGGCTAGAGCACCCGATCTGTAACACTAACTCTAGCTTCGCCCAAGGCAGTTGCTGCATTGGCCTTCAACAAGTCCTTCACTCAGTTGCCCTGCGCCATTGATGCTTTGTTGTATGGTCATAACTTATGCACTTCTGAACTTCGGGCGGAAGTCAACATCAAATGCTGTATTGTGTTTTTTATCGTCGTTTCGTCTTCGTCGTCGTCCTTGTTATTCGTTTAATCGCTACAATTTATTACATCCGGGCCTTTGCCGTAATCTGGGAGACATCTGAAGAGGCATAATTTTTCGTATCCCTGACCTTTCCATTCGCTCTCATAGCCATGTACTCATCCGGTATTTTCCACTGTTTCCACATAAGTTAATGGTCAGATCAGCGGTGTTGACTTTATGCCTTCGAAGGTAGGTGTCCCACTTCACTCGTCACGCAATAGGCTAAGCACGAAAGCGAGGATCCACACTTTCACCTAAGAAGCCTATACACTGGGATCCAGGTTGTACGTTGACCATTTATGTGTGCTTTATGATTTTGATGACTTGTCACGCTTTCATTTGCTTCATAAATGCTCTGTTACGGGCTAGTGGAACGCCTTGAATTGACACCGACACACAATACACGCACCACACACATACACCAAAACACACCAACACACACACCACCCCAAACACAGACAGACGCACACATAATTATATTCATGCTTAGCAGCGGATATCTGCATACGATTATCCAGTAGCTTATCCAGATTATGTTGATATAAACGGGCGTAAAAGTAGGAGGAAAATTGACAAAAGCACTCAGTTTCGCAGATGACCAGGCAATGCTGGCAGGTAGCTAAAAGGGGCTACAGAAAATGATGGATCGGCTAAAAATTATCTCGAAGGAGTACGATATGAAAATGAGCATCAAAAAGACAAAGATCATGAGGATAAGCACAGGAAAGGAAGCAACAGTAAAGATCACAATAGTTGGAAAGGAACTGGAACAAGTCGGAAAATTCTGTTACCTAGGAGTTATAATCACAAATGTTGCAAAGTGTCAATTAGAAATAAAGGGAAGAATAGCTATGGGAAAATGCCTTCTATAAAAGAAAGGAAATAATGAGAGGAAAGCTAAATAGGAATCTGAAGAGGCGAATTATCAAGTCTATGATATGGAGTGTGGTGCTACAATACGGCTCTGAAACAGCTCTTGCCAGAAAAATCCCAAGATTGGCCAAAAGTGTACAAGAAATCCCAAGTTACCGAAAAGGAAAAGGTTGTGATGAAAATAATATCAAATGCGTTTGAACTTTTAACAATCACAATTATTCACAAAAATGCCTGGCAAAGAACAAACCGGAGTATAACATTGAATTAACAATGTTTACAAGTAGCAATAATGGTAAACGTCTTTCTGAGCAATTTTTTTCTAATCTGATTCGCTGTCACTGTTGGAAAGTACAGTAAAACTAGTCTGTAGACCTTAGAAAAAACTCCCAAGATTGGTATGCAAAATCCCCAGATCCCAATGCGGACCCACAAATTCCGAAGATCTTGGAAAAATTCCCAAGGAGTGGTTAGATAATTTAGTTGTTTAATGTGATTGCTGTTTATGCACTGTAATTTTGAATTTGAATGCAAATGGTTCAATAAACTCAAACTAAGACTAAACGTCTTCTGAACCATCTGAACCCTTGTTATGCTATTATGTAAACAATATGGAATAAGCGCACGCGGTGGTAGCAGTCAAAATAATGCGGCAAATCACATGGCATGTAGACACGTTCTGTACTGATATCAGTTATAACTATCTAAAGCATTTTATCGGCCGACCAGGTTACAAATACCAAAAGCAGTCAACTTAAGCGGCTTCATGCTACATTTCGGCTGTGTGGGGTTTCCTTGAATGGCTTAGCTCCTTCATTAGAGGGCGTAGACTTAGTGTGGTTCATGGCCCCTCGAGGTCTAGATGGGCCCCTGCCTCGTATGGTCACCTCACGGTTCTTTCCTTGGTCCGCGCCTGCATATCATCTATACCTTTGGGCTTTCCACACTTCTGGCAGAGAGTGAGGCCCAGCTTTATGCGGATTATATACAGTATACACTATGCAGGCATATAGACCTAGCCACCGCCGGCCCGCAAATGCAAGAACATTTTGGATGAGTTGCTTAATCTGGGTGGATTCGAGATCAAGAAAAAGGAAATTAAAGTAATCGAGCTTGGAATGGACACTGGCGGTTGCGAAAGTGGATGCAGTTTGAAAGTCAAGCATGGGTCGAATGCGGCAGAGATCACGAACATTCATTAAGCAGGTGCACGTGGGGTTGGACATATGATTAGAGAAGGATGAATGTGGATCAAAGGTCACGCCAAGATTGCGCCCTGGTGAGTCAGAGGTGAAAGTGAGAGACACAGATTTGGTGTAATTTTCTTGATCTGGCATACGATAATTATGATAATAAATTCTGGTTTAGCAGGGTTGAGATACAGGAGTTTGGAGCAATGGTGGAGGGGAAAGAGATGGTGGATAAGGATATAAAGAGTGGGGTGTCGTCTGTCAGCCACCACATCACTCAGCTATCATTCGTGACATTCGTCGACTGCGCCTAAGACTCCATTACAAGACCGCCTGCATAACATCCACTTAAAGTCTCCTCCTCTCTGAAATTCTGCAACCGGTCCTTAGTCTAATACTGTCTATGTCTAATTCCATCAGATTTCGTTTACTCATCCTCCTATCTCGTCTGTCAATTTAACCTCTCCCGCTTGCATTCTTCTCTGCGGTTTTCCACTCTCGACTGAAAACCAAACTTCTCAAGCTATCCCATTCTACTCAGGCGCCACCACACGACCACAATCAACAACGGCTGCTTAACGAATTAAATACGGGGTCTTCCTTCTTAATCATCAATCAATAGCGACGGGAAAATGCTGCAAAATAGAGAGATACAAATGTAATCTCTTCAAAAGGTTGTTGATGAACATAGAAAAAGCTTGGCCATGAGCAACCGAAAATAAACTTTTGTTCACATGTCACTGGATGCCGCCAAGTGCCGTCCGAATATCGAAATAATTGTAAAAAAAAATGTTGTCAATTTTGAAACAATTTCAAGTAATTTTTCATAGCTTCGAAGTATTAGGCCCCTATACCTCAGCACCGATAAATAATTATATCTTTGATCTATTAAAAAATATTTTTTTTAAATTTATCTTTCAGAACTGGTATCCTCCAGCCTGATAGGAAACTTCAATGACACTACTTCACAGAAGCCACCAATAGTCAGAAAGTTCTTAGTCTGGCAAGACTATCTTGTTTTTGCGATCTCTCTTTCTTTGCCTCTGATGATCGGACTGTTCTTCTTCATCTCCAGCTGGAGAAAGAAGGCTTCAGCGGAGGATTTCTTAGTAGGTGAACGGTCGATCAACTTCATTGCTGTCGCCCTCAGTCTCCTGGGATCACTAATCAACGGAATATTTGTGATTGGAACTCCGGCAGAAGTTCGCTACTTTGGAATCAGAGTAGTATACGTATTAATCGGCTTTTTGATCGCTGTGGTTGTCGTTTCGTTGATCTTTGTTCCTAAATACCAAGGCATGAAATTTACGAGTGCTTACGAGGTACGTGTCTTCTCTTCTGTAGGTGACGTTAATTGTATCTTGTTATGTGTTGGACGCGGCTTTATCTGCTTTATAAATTTATAACAGCGCTGCAGAAATCTTAATGGCATGAACAATTTTATTTTCATTATCTTCCGTATCAATCTCAAAGTTTGTGACTTCAGCAAAGAAATTGATTTACGCGCATGACACCCGTAAAATAATATAATTTTGCGCCCTCCAATCTAGCGATATATCAATTTATTTGCTGAAGCCCGGAACAACAAAACCACGTGGGGATTTCATAAACTACATGTTGCTGTCTTCTGTGACACAAGGCAAACTGGATTGGCTTCATATGTTATGGATCCCCACAAATTATTGTTGCCCATTTAAAGCGATCCCCTTCCGAACCACTGCGACTGTAAGATAGTCTTGCCTGAGTGTTTGGCGCATGGCTCTGCACTCGGCATTATCCGGTTTCTGATGTTTACGAGGTTCACGTCGAACGAAGTTCACGTCGAACGAAGTTCACGTGTCGAGACGTCCACTGCAGAACGTGAAGGGCATGGGCTAGCGAGTCTCCAGCAAGGGAACGAGACAATAGAGTGGCTCTACGACGAGCGAATGAGGTTCCAACGAGCTACCGAGAGTTCAGCAAGCGAGCGAGACTCCCGTTTTTTAAGGAGCGAGACAGTTACGCGACAACCTCCCATATCAGACTTCCTCAGCGGTAGACTGATACATAGAGAGCCGGATATGCGACTTCACCACCATGTCAACTTTTAGGCGGATATGACACTGATAATAATTTTATATTGCTCTAGGTATTTCGTTTTTACGCTTGCAACTCGTATGAAAAGGTTTAACGTTTTCCGTGGATTGGCGCTGATGAGCCTATGAGGTTATATAGTCTAGACGTTCCTTGCTAGTGCAGCAATAGCAGAGTGAAATTTACTAAAACTACGAAAATGTTATTGAGGTTCGCGTGGAACAAATTTTCAAGTGTCGAGACAAAGAAATGCCCACCGCGAATGAAGCAATAAATTGTCTCGCCTGCTCCTCAAGACAACGTAGCTGCTGCTAGCCATATAAGAAAGGTGTTTTGAGGTATTGGATAAAACAAAACACTTCAAGGTCCTGTCGTGGGCCGCCTGGCGAACCAAAAGGCTTCTTACCAGGAGCAAGAAACTTTCGCGACATCCTCCCTCGTCCCAGGATGTCCTCAGCGGCAGACTGGTAGCTGGACTGCTATGATCATTATGTAAACTATATTTCTTTCACCGTGCCTGTGAATAGTTATTCTGTAAGAGGCGCTTAATAAATTTTTAGATACAATACGGAAATTATAATACATCAGAAAATTTCTCCTGCTTCACTATTCCATTAAACCTTCGCGAATGCAACACTCTAGCGATATGAGATTTATTTGCAGAATGTTCTCCTCTGAATTTCTAGGTTATTCTATTTCTATTTTCACATCATATTCCATTATCAGATATGGACATTTGAAGTTCACATTATTATTTTGACATTAAATTCCGTGATACCAGCGCTCGTGCGCTTGGCTTTCGAGTGGCGCTTTAGAAATTTGGAGATTACGATTAGCCTACGATACCAGCCAAGCAAGGACGACTCGGCAGATCAAGCTACTAGGCAACGCTGAATGCCTAAACTCGTACAGCAGCTTACGTTTTACTATAATATTATTTAATTATGATCAACACGGCCAAAGACGTGATCCGAAAATAATTATGCAAATCAAGCGGGTTCGTCATTCGTCTCGAAGCCCGGGCGAGTCCGGGTAAGTTAGCTAAGTGCTGTTATATGGACGTTGAATGCTACTACACTAGCAAAGCGAATTTGATGAATGCATCAATATTGCAATGTAATGGGTAATATCTGTCGACGAGAAAAAACAGATAGGGACAAAGACGGTTGGACAAACAGCAAGACGGGCAGAGCAAAACCAACAGAGGGCCGGCCATGCGTCTTCATCCACACGTGAACTATTTCTACGGGTCTCTAGGTCTACGTTTGCAACTCGTATCGTTATCTCTAGATGGCGAAAGAGGTCATCATGAATGCCTGTACATGCACTGGCACCAACTTAATTAGCTAAATGTTTACACTAGGCTATATGGCCCATCTATCTAGCAAACGAAACTGCCTAGTAACAATACGGCTATGTTCTACAAGTTGCTCAAATCTAATTTGTATTGCCGTGGTCGAGCTGGGAGCGCCACTGTGTCGGTTTCTTGAAAGGACACTCTATGAATTCCCGCAGTCAATGAATGTTTACTATGTTCATACAATATTACTGTTCAAAAAGTTGTACATTGACATGCCTAGTCCTTTAGCATGACTTGTTCCAAATGTTCCCTTTTGGATAGGTGAATAAAATTTATGTCTGACGTAAAACGTTTAGTTAAAGTTTCGTAATCAGTAATGTTTACTTCTAATTAATTTTTGTGTGATACAGTACATAGAGAGAAGATTCAACTATGCTACGAGAGTCATTGCATCTATAACATTCATTGTGTCAGTGGTAAGTTCACATCGTGATGAGCTTTGTGCACCAGCATATCAGAAACCAGTCGAATCTAATAAGAATAGTCCATAGCCTAATATGTAAGTTAGCAAGTAAGTATTAGTTCTTTTATTCGACCAATAATAGGGCCTATTGCAAAACGCATTTTGGTTTACACATAAGTAGGCCTATTGTATGTCTTATTGTCATGTCTGGTTCGCATGATGGGCATTAAACTAATGTTTTTAGTTAAACTTCAATTATTTTTCAACTAAAATAAAACAGTTTTTAAAATGTTGGCAACTGCTGTTGTAGATAAGTTAACCAAACTAAAAATCGTTAGTGTAACTTTTTCTTTTTTTCAACTTTTTAACAGCTTTAAGGAATTGTTATAATGCTTAAGTTAAGTATGTCTTTTAGCTATACATGCAAGCCAGTGCGTAATTAACTTCGAAAGGCTACCGGGTACTTGGTCCAGGCTGAAGCATTTCGATTACTGAAATCCGTGATTTGCTGAACAAAGACAGCATTTAATAAATTTGCTAATTGCCGTTTATCACTTTTTAGTTGCTAATAGGCCTACACTCACTACCAGATTCATGCCTAAACTTCGTACCAGCCAAATTAAATGCTCCTAGCCGACGACCGTCGGCGTTCGATAATAAGCTGGTGCTACGTCTTAGAGTAGGCCTAGCTCTTGAAAATTCAAAGTTAACATGTATGATTACAATTAAAAAGATTGCCAGTATGTAATGTGTGTGTGTTAGTATGATTACAGTTATAAAGATTGCCAGTATATATAATGTGTGTGTGAGTATGATTACAATTATAAAGATTGCCAGTATATATAATATATACTGGCAATCTTTATAATTGTAATCATACTCACATACACACACATATTATGTGTGTTTGTGTTTGTGTCTGTGTGTATGTGTGTATGTTTCAGTCAACATTCCTACCTGAACTAAATTTATGAATTTTTACAGCAATATATACAACTAAAGTTTTTCTTAAATCTATGACTATTGATAATTATATTCTGCAGGTCATCTATTTGGCGGTCGTGCTTTATGTTCCTGCGTTGGCCTTTGCAGAAGGTAAATCTGCAAACCCTTCTTTAAGTTTTCATAATTTATATAAACGTAACAGTTTCATGTCTTAATCATGTAAAAAGTATAGTCAAGCGTTGTGGTGACCACATCGGTTAACCGTTTACCATGTTTCTAATCCCTCATAGAATATGCGTCGTACACATTCAATAAATTGGAACTAATTTGGACCCTATGCATCGATATTCCTCGTTATGGTTTTACAATGTAGTATTTATTCGAGTAAGCGCATCATTCTACCTAACTGAGGTATATACCGCAATATCCTGCCTAGATGTCTCAAACGACAAACAAACAGTAGGCTAACTGTTGTATCAGTCGAATATTATTCACTTACCCGTGTACCCGAAATTCCAAAGTACAGTTAAATTGGCGATGTGCCCTTTGTACTTAGTCCTCGGCGCCGCCACCGTCCGCCGCCAGTCACTAAGCCCTCCAGTCGCAACCAGTCGCTAAGCTATCGACTGCTTTCGACTTTGTTTACTTAATATAATTATCAGCAGGAGGACAGGAGCCTTAAAATATGAACAGCAGGACAGGAGCAAAACATGCTTACAAGGTTCATGTCAAAGAGCAACAAAATAACAGTGTAACAATCAGTCGATATAAGATCACCAGTTATTTACTTACGACCTTACTGCCTACCTACTTACTGCATTACTAGCTTTTATACTTGCTACCTTCTGTCACGTTATCTGATGTCACGCACTTCTTTCATGGAAAATGATAAGTAAGTAAGTATATTCTTTAATATAACCAGCTGCCAAACAGCACTCTGGTGAACAAGCATAACATAACATAACATAACATAACATGGTTTATAGTGGCTCAGAAGACTTGCATCTGTGTCAGAGCCACTCTCTCAAGTCTTATCCAATGCATCTTGACCTAATATCCAATCTTAGTTAGCCTCTTCTTGAATTCCATCACCGAGTCCGCAGCAACAATTTCATCGTCCAACTTGTTCCAACTGTTAACTACTCTTTTATTGAAGAATCTTTGCATGATTGTCCCTGCTGTTTCTTTATTAATCTTATATCTGTGTCCTCGAGTTCTCTTATCAACTGAGAATTTAAATAGCCTCTGTGCTGGTATCTTGTCTCTTCCTGTCACTATCTTGAATGTCTCTATTAAGTCTCCTCTATCTCTCCTTTTCTCTAATGTTGTCAGCTTGCATCTCCTCAGTCTTTCTTCATATGCCAAGTTGCCGAATCCCTTAATCATCTTCGTTGCTCTCCTTTGTATTTTCTCTAGTTTTTCTACATCCTGTCTCAGGTAAGGACACCACACTTGCACACAGTACTCCAAATTAGGCCTAACCAGTGATTTGTACAATTCGAGCATTATTTCCTTTTCCCTGCTGACTATTGTCCTCTTAATCATTCTCAATACTTTGTTCGCTTTCTTTGCAGCCTCTGCACATTGCCTTGATGGTTTGGTGCTGTTGTTTACGATGACTCCTAGGTCCCTCTCCTCTTCTGTTTCTCTCAGTATTGTTCCTCCCATTTCGTATTGGAATTTTTTATTTGTTTTTCCCATGTGCATAACTGAGCATTTTTCTGTGTTGAACATCATCTGCCATTCCTCGGCCCATCTGTGCAGTCCTTCGATGTCTTTCCTCAGTACGTCGGCTTCTTCTTTCGTGTCCACCCCTCTGCCCATTTTCGTATCATCAGCGAACTTTGATATCTTCGACACTATTCCACTGTCAATGTCGTTTATAAAAACCACAAAAAGCAACGGCCCCAAAACAGATCCTTGCGGCACCCCACTCCCTACCCTCGACCATTTTGAATACTTCCCTCTTATTCCAACTTTCTGCCTTCTATCACTCAACCATTGTTTTAACCATTTCAACAAATTTCCTCCGATTCCACTCGCTTCCAATTTCTTTCCTAGCCTTTTATGTGGGACCTTGTCGAATGCCTTCGCGAAGTCCAGGTATACTATGTCGACCGCTTTTCCTTCATCGATTTTCTTATACATCTCTTCGAAAAAATCTAGCAGTTTTGTTAGGCACGAGCGTCCTTTCGTGAATCCATGTTGGCTATTGAGGATCACACTATATTTCTCATAGTGTTCAATCATTCCATCTTTGATGATTCTCTCCATTACTTTACACACTATGCTTGTAAGGCTGACTGGCCTGTAGTTTTTTGCTTCATTTCTGCTTCCCTTCTTGAAGATCGGTACTATTAGCGCATCCCTCCAGTCCTGTGGGATCACTCCTGTTACCATTGACTGTTCCATAATATGCGCCAATATTCCTCCCAATTCTTCACTTACTTCTTTTAAAAACTTGGGATGCATTGCATCCGTACCTGGGCTCTTATCAGTTTTGAGTTTTTTCAGTTCCGCTGTCACTTTCTCTTTTGTAAATGTTACGGTTTTCAATCTTTGTTCTTCATCTCCATCAAACATCTTCATCGCTTCTGGGATGTTTACTTCGTCTTCCTTGTTGAAAACCGAGCAAAAGTATTCGTTTAGTTCCTCTGCCGTCTGTTCGTCTTCTGTGATCAAACTTCCCTTTCCATCTGTAATTGGTCCAACTTTATCCCTCTTCTTCTGCCTACTTCTCACATACTTGTAGAAGGATTTACTGTCATTTTTCACGTTGGCCGCTAGCTTCCTCTCATACTCCTGCACCGCTTTTTTGTTGGTTATGTTCGATTCATTCCTTTTCTTGACATATTTTTCTTTTAATTCCTCTATTTGGCTCTTCATGTTTTGATCCTCTGGATCCCTGCCTTCCCTTAACCTGTTATACTTCCCCCAGGCCTTCTGTTTCCTTCGTCTTTGTTTTTGTACCTCTCTTGTTACCCATGGCCTCCTTTTGACCATGCTTCTCACTCTTGGTAGTGTTTCTTCCATTACCTCACCCAAGCACCTCACTAACATTTCCCAACTTTCGTTTACTCCTAATCCTTTGACTTTGCTTTCCAGTTCCTTTTCTTTTAGTCTGCTTCTGACAACTTCATAGTCCGCCCCAAAGAATTTATATCTTTTTTGCTTTTCTTCCTTATCTTTCTGGTTGCCTAATGCCATCGTCCACCTAATTATTTTATGATCGCTTTTGTTAAAGTTCTCTCCCACTGTTATGTTTTCCACCATGTTTTCTTCGTTCGTCAGGACTAGATCCAAAATCTATTTGCTGCCCTCTCTCGTTATCTCTGTCACTTGTTGCTGTAAGAATGCATCGTTGACCAGATCCAAAAACTTCTTGTCTTGTGTTCTTTCTCCCTCTGACTCCTCCCAGTCTATGTGGTAGTTGAAGTCACCCATTATCACCGTTGATTCCTTGCTTGCATTTGCTATTACTTCGTATAGCCCTTTTTCCGTTTCCTCCTTCAATACTGGTGGCCTATAGCAAACGCCAATTAGTAGCTTTTCCCCTCCGATTTGTATCTCGCACCACACACTTTCCTTGCTGTTATCGTTTCTTAGATCTTGTCTTTCTATTGCTGCTATGTCGCTTTTGACATAAAGTAGTACCCCTCCTGCTCCATGCCCCGTCATCTTCTGGTTTTCCCTGTCTCTTCTAAACATGACATAGCCGTCTATCTCAAGTTCACAGTCTTCCATCTCCCCCTTGGCCCATGTCTCTGTTAGTCCAATTATGTCCGGCCCCTCCTCTTCCACGTACAATTCCAATTCCATTCTTTTCATCCTATTAATTATACTTCTTGCGTTTGCATAAAAACACTTTAATTCTTTTTCCTTTGGCTCCTTATGTTCTAGAATATTCCTTTCCTTATCCTTTGCTTTTGTTCTCCTATTTTCTTCTTTAGTTCTCTTTTGTTTCTCCTCGGTTCTTGTCTCTCTCATTGCTGCTTTTTTATTTTCACAATTTTCATGGATCCAGGCCACCCCTTCACCTTGTAGATCCATTCCCCCGACTCTTCTTTGTTCTGTTTCTCTTTACTCTCTTTGACTAGGCTCCGGCATCTTTCCCTTTCTCCCTCTGTCATATCATGTGCCACCGATATTTTCGTATACTTTTCTTCTGCTGCCCTTAGTTTCCCCATTGATTCCATGACTTCGTTTTTCGTTGCTCTTTCTCGAAACTCCACTAGCAGAGGCCTCGTTTTGTTGCTTTCGTTGGTTTTTCCCATCCTGAACATTCTCCTTATGTCTTTGCCTTCGCAGTTTACTTTTAGAACGTCTCTGAAAAGTTCCAGCACCGTTGTTTTATCCTCCATCATTCTTTGTTCGCCTGTTGCCTCCTGGCTTTCTTCTAGCCTGTGGATCACAATGTTGTTTATTCTTTCCTCTCTTCTTCTTTCTTCATCCGCCGTTTCTTTTATTTTTTCTTCCACTTGCTTCATCTTGTCATTTACCGTCTTTAATTCTTTGTCCATCGTCTTTTTGACAATTGTGGTCCACTCTGCCTCTTTCTCCTTGCTGTTGTCTCCTCTGTTATCTCCTTTGATTTCATTTATCTCCTCTTCCATCTTGTCTAGTCTCATTTGTTCCTCTTTTTGTCGCTGCTTTTCATATGCATCTTGTGTTGTCTTGACGACCATCAGTCCCTCTATTTTCTTCTCCATCTCCTCCATTCTTTTATCTTGATTTTCTATTATCTCCTCCAGTTTGTCTATTCTACAACAGTTTTTGCAAAGTTCTCCAAAGCTATCCATTCCGCCTATCATCTCGCATCTTCCGCATTTCTTTAAGTTTTTCAGCGTGAGTGCCATTTCACGGGCCCTTTAATAACTCTTCTATTTGAAGTGTCCTGATCTGGCGTCGATTCACCTCGTATTCGCCGCTATGCTCTGTTGATTTCGTACGCTGTGTACACTCCGTGCTCCGTACACTCAGAATGCTATGTATAATCCAGACAACGTTCACCTCAAAGTTTCCTTCTAACTACGAATTTCTTACGAACAGTTTCTATCCGCTGTCTTCCTCGTACTCCTTATCGCAATATCTATACATTTACTGTATTAGTTTGTATTAAATATTGTGGAATAACATTTAAATCGCCGAAACTGTTTTAGCCGAAAATTTTCGCCGCTAAGTTGAACGACCATCACTAAATCTAAATTGCATGAGCAATGTAAATTAACATAAACATCAAAACATCAAGCATCAAAATCTACAATGTATCTAAGACCAGTGAGATTGTGAGCCAGATCTAATTAGTATGCGAACAGCATTCTGACTATAAATATTTTCCTCATTTGGTTGTCAGCTTTTGGCAGCACCCGGTCATGGCGTCTGGGGCGTATACTAGGCTGTAAACAGTTGGCTTCGCTGGGGGGAGCAACCCGTGGAGGACATGTCCTGGTGTTCCAAGAACAGCCGAAAAAAATGATGAAAAAGTCTCGTTGAAAATGCGCGTGTTTCAATGTCTTTAGACAGCGGAAAAACTTCAGATGAAGACAGGAATTATTGATAATAATTATTATGCTTGTGAAATTGGGAAAAATAGGCGGCCATTAGAGAAAGCTGGCGTTTGGGCCAATTTTGGGGAACTGTGCTACCAGTTAAACATTTTACAGTCGTCGTTCTGTCCTCTGTCAGCATGCTCACGTGGAGCTTAGCCCATGATATAGGACCGATAATCTCATACTGGACCCGTATAGAGCCCATATGGGTCCCATCTAATGTTCGCGGAAATAACGACAGTACAGAATGTTCAGTTGCCTATGCGGTAAAGTTAGGTAACTAATAGACGTACCTGAATACCTGAGAAGTCGATATCAAGTCGGTAAGTCAGTCGATATAAGTCTAAGTGACTTAGTCAGTCGATAAGCAAGTGACTCAGTCAAGTCAGTCGCTAAAGAATCCTTGGTCAGTCGCTAACTCTTCAAGTCAGTCGCAAACTCCTTAGTTAGCGACTCCGTGGACTATTCGTGCACCGACTAGGAGTGTGCCTAAGCCGTAAGGTCTGAACCTATGGTTAGCATAATCGTTCCCTAACCCAAAGAAACTGAAGAATGTTCAGTTAAGGTCAAAGGAACGAAAGTTGTTAGAATGAAAAAAAGTTAAATAAGTTACACATTTTTTATACAATCTATAGACGCTTGCTTATGGTAAACTAGCGGGATACCCGGATAAGCAAACTCCGTCTCGTGTAGTATCTAAAAAATAGTATTTTCTGATTTTTGTCTAACACCACTTACTGATGGCTATCATGAGGTATTTACATTATAAAGCATGACAAAATTAATTAAAAAAGTTAATTAAAAAATACTTTCTATAATACATGTTTTAGTGACCGGTGTAAACCAATTTATCATCATCGCTGTGGCTGGAGTCATATGCACAATATACACTGCTATGGTATGATCTAAAATATTTTGTTTACACTTATATTATAGGCCTAATATATAACTATTATATATCCTGTGAAGGCTGTTTTTATTAACATCTTTTAATTGTCTGTAGATGCGTTCTAATGGTAAACTATGGTAAAAAAAGCGAGATAAAAGACGATGCCCTACAATGCATGTTTCTCTTTGATCGTTTCCTATTCTGCCAATTGCTCCCTCAATGTCTGAATAGGCCTATGCTGGGTCATGGAAGACGATGCTACAGTAACAAAGTGACTTAAATTAGCCTTTGTTGTATGTTGCTCTCCTAACACATCCGCATAGTTATATATAGGTTTTCTTAACAGCAACTAACAAGCTAAAATTAAGTAACTTAGATATTTTGTGTCCTGGCTCTTATAAACAATAATATGAGAAAAACATTCAAAGGGAGAATATAGTAGCCTACTCCTATTGAATTTTTCGATACCTATATCTTAGGGCGTTTGTACTATGGAGTGCGGATTTTCGGCATGCGGCTTAATAAAACTATACTTACTTACTTACTTTCTTACTTACTTACATACATACATACATACTTACTTACTTACTTACTTACACAGGCATAGCCAGAAACAAGTAGATAAAAATAATAAGCATAATAATAAGATTAGTCACAGATAATAATTTGTGCAATCGACAATGTCGAGATGGCAGATAAGTCGGGAAGATGAGTGATAAGAGATAAGTCGAATTCATTGAACGGATGTCGTTGCGAGCAGACAGAAACCGATCTTTGTGAAAATGGAATTTGCGAAGTCCTGATATTGGAAAGGAATAAGTAAAGAATTTCAAGGCAGGTGGGCCTGAAATTATTGACTCTTGACAACACGTCTAAAAAGTTGATAAAGGCATTTTTTTCAGAAGAGTAACCGAAATTGACAAAAAGTTTGCCTGAGTAAAAGAATAAATTGAGAATTTAATTAATGGGGGAACTGGGAGAAGAAAATCATGTACAAGTAGAAAACCAGAAAATTTCAGTCTGATTATAAGCAAATAAATTAAGGCCAGAGCGGATGTCGAGGTGGTCTTGGATAATCCAGATTCTTATTATTAGGATGTATGATCTGTCTATTTCGTGTTTTAGGGAGGAATGAGGGCCGTCGTGTACACAGACGCATTGCAAATGATAATACTTTTAATTGGATTAATAACAATAGCAGCTTTGGGAGCACACAAGGCTGGGGGTGGTCAGAAAGTTTGGGAAATTGCAAAAAGAACAGGACGCATCAATTTTAATCAGTAAGTAGCATTCAGTACTATCGACGATTCTTTTAATTTAAATTTGCTGGACTAGCTAGCGTGCCAATCACTGTATTTTATTATGAATATTGAGAAGATTTATGCCAAGGACAATGTGTGTAATGCAGAGGAAACAACGTTGACACCACTCAGAAAATGCCTCGACAAGTTAGCCGAGTGTGCAATGTGGTGGGAGTAAACGTCAGAACAAGAGACAATAAGTGATGTTGGAATGAAGTCCATTGGGAATGATTTAGGGACCATGCCTTTGGGAAGATAATAGACTTCGAAGTAAGTAAGTAAGTAAGTAAGTAAGTATTTCCTTTATTGAGAAGCACTAGCAAACGCACAGCACTGTACATAGCAAGATTAATACATTCAAACAAATAAACAAAAATTTATATATACAACCATAGAATTGAATGAGAGGCGTTATTGTACAGAGGAAGAAGAGCTAGAGCTAGTCATAGGGGAAAATGAAGGGCTTAAATAGCCAGATCTAGGGAAAACATAGTTTATTTGTATAGCATCCGGGCAAGGAAGCATTTCTGAGACAGAGGTATGTCATTAAAGGCAGGTCCAAAGGAGTCAGCAGTTGATTCCATACTAAATTAGATATAGCAATTTTGCAATTCATATTGTTAATCTTGTTTACCAAAAAATGCATATAATTATATTTGCCCGATTCATATTCATACTTGTATGAGTGAAAACCATTATTATAACGAATAACTAATGCCTTGATGTAGGAAGTACAATGCCTTTAATCCAGATCCTCGGGCTCGTCATACTTTCTGGACTCAATCGATCGGAATGTGCTGGACTAACATTGGATTGTTCCTATGCAACCAAATGATGATTCAACGCTATATGTCTGTTGATACTCCGACAAAAGCTCAGGCGTAAGCACAGTTCCTCAACAATTCCTATTTGCGAATAAAAAGTCATTGGAGCTATCACCTATACTCTGAACATTGTTATCTATCTTGCTTAATTTTTTTTATCTAAAAATAAGAATAAAAATCTGAGGAAATAATTTCTTGCATAATTTTTTGCATCATGGTAAATTGAAGGAACATTAACATTATGTCAGAACAGGCGGTGATTTTTCAGCCAAGTACAAAATATTTTTGTGCCAGCAGTTTTCATTCTCTTCTGCAGACACAAATAAATGAATGCATTAGGTTAATTTGATAATTGATTTGCTATTTTTAGGGTGCACGCTTATTTGATATGTCGGGATAATTGCTATAATAAAATTTTTGATGTTGGGTGCACGAGCATCAATGTGGACTTTTTGTTTAGAAAAAGGTTTGGAATTTAAATAGGTTCAAGGACATAAATTTGTTCATTGATGGTGGATAACTTGGCCATTAGCAAACTGAGCTATAATGATTGCACTGACAGTAAGAAAACCAGCGGCAAGCAACAAAGTTAGATGTCATTTGTTAAGACTGAGAATTAAGATCGTTAAAAGTTCATGGCTATCAGTTACATCTTGACATGTGTTAGCATAAGGATATGCTTTACTGTAATATATAACTAAATATATGACGAAAATGTTCAAAGATCTTAACTATAGAATTTCTGATCAGACAAAAGATAGAAATAGTGAAGCTTGAGTACATTAAACCTACTGTAAAATACATGCATTTAAGTAAAACTTCTTGCGGTCGATTGAAAATGACAAAAATAACATAAAGGTTCTGAAATATATAAAACTGTTCACTTCATGATTGGAATTGATCAGAAATTTATTCTGTAAATGTTTCTTTTATAATTAACAAAAAAAACCACCTTCCACTTAAAAGATATTCCAAAATTTATAAGTTGCGTATTACAGCAAAAGCCGTGGCATGGTTGATGGCAATATTTGTAGAATATTTGAATTGGCTTACATCTGCTTTCGTACTTAAAGAACTGCAACATTTTGCCCATGCAAATGGCGCGGCAAGTTTTGATTTTATTGCTCATTAATTATTTCCATCATGATTTCATGTGGCCCTTTCTCTTTCATGCTGACCGCAGATGTCTTGCAGCCAAAAGCTCTAAACTTTCTGTGTACTTAGGTTTAGTCATATGGTAATAGTTTTTGGTAGGATCCACGCGATCCGACCACGGGATCACCACTCAAAAATGCATGTTGACCAAGATGGCGACCAATAATGGCGCCAACATAGAAAACAGTATATATCAGGTCATAGGTAAGCTACAAAAACAAACGAAGTATCAACTTTAACATTATCAAGGTCAAGAAATCGATTTATCGTAGTGGCAATAGTGTCCGAATGTTACTATCCAAGATGGCGTCCAATATGGCCGCCAACACACAAAAATATGTATATATTATGTCAGAGGTAAGCTACAATAACAAATAAAGTGTCGAACATAATATTTTCAAGGTCAAGAAATCGATTTCTCGTTGTGACAATAGTGTCCGAATGTTACTATCCAAGATGGCGTCCAATATGGAGGTCACGAGTGCTGAGCTACGAATGCTCAATTTAATCGCGCCAAAAACGTACGAGCTCGATCCTGTACCCAGTCTTCAGGCTGGATGGGCTGGATTCAAGTGATTAAGCAAATTACCGCCTGATTGCAAATGTGACATTTCCTTCTAAGGTTCTGGAATGTATTGTTGCTATTGTTTATCTAGATATAAATGGTTTGCTTTCCTCCCAACAGTCTGGCTTTAGGAAGAATCACTGTATGGAGACGCTCCAAAACGCACCAAGACTGCCTGACCTCTATATATGAAAATGGCGCCATAGATGTCTCTCTCTCTCATCTCTCTCTCTCTCTCTCTCTCTCTCTCTCTCTCTCTCTCTCTCTCTCTCTCTCTCTCTCTCTTCTCTCCTGACCATCTTCGATGTCATCTCAGCTTTTGACTCTCTTGACCATAATAAGTTTTACTCCTTCAACGCCTTTCTGCTTCTTTTGGGCTGACAGACAAACCGCTAGAGTGGCTTCGCTCCTTTCTGTCAGAGCGCACTAATTGTGTAGTCTTTGGCTCCTGTAGGTCCAGCTGGGTTCTAGCCCCTTTTGGTGTCCCATAGGTTTTAGTGCTGGGCCCAATGCTTTATATTATCTAATCGTCTGGTATTGGGGTCTTGCTGGCGTCATGTGGGCTTCTGCACCAGCTAGGCTATATGCTGACGATGTGTAGGTCTGCACATCTCAGCATATAGCCTCTTGCTGGTGAGCATGTGGGCTTGTGACGCCAGCAAGACTATATACTGACGATGTGCAGACCTACACCCATTGCCACCCCAATTGCGGGGTGGATTGCCGTTCAGCAGATGTGCCAAGCTATGGATGCCCTTCCACTTGGTTAGCATCCAATCGCCTGCTTCTAAACGCCTCTAAGAATCAATTCATTTGTTTGGGTTGTGGTAGACGGCTGGCGAGCATTGACCGATGCCTGGTTTCGGCAAAGTTCCCGCTTGTCACCTTATTGGATTCGGTCCGGGACTTGAGTCAACATTGGATCAAGAACTTTGTTTTTCTCAGCACATAAATGAGCCTGCCCTTAGCTGCTATTATCAGCTACGTCAGTTATTTCTCGCTCCCTATCCCGTGACGCTGCTGTGATCCTTATCCATGCTTTTGTTACTAGCAGGTTGGATCACTGCAATTTGATCCTGGTGGGTTTGCCACAGAGCCACTTGGACTAATTGGGCGCGTGACCGGCTTTTACGTTCAGCTGCACGTCTTAGAGGGGCTTTCCCAAATATGCTCCATTGCTCCTGTTTCTGTATTATATGTGTGATATATTGTACTGGCTCTCTGTCCCACAACGCATCTCTAATAGGGTTGCTGTTTTTGTCTGGCGGTGCATCCTTGGCTGTCCCTCGGCCTATCGGAGAAATCTTTGTCGTCCGCTTTCTGATACAGCTGCAGCAGTCGAGTCTTCCGATCTTCTGCTGGGGGAAGAACTCTTAGTCCCTCGGGCTCGCTTCTCAATAATAAAGGTAGCACCGTGCCTTCTCAATGGTTGGACCTTCCATCTAGGATGGTCTTACTTTAGAAATTCGTCTACTGCCTAGGGGTAGTGCCCCTGCATTTAATAAGTTACTAAAGTCTAATTATTAGTGCCGAAGCTGGGCATGGAGCGCCTCTGAGTAGGTCTCCTGAAGGGGCGTAATATCAAATTCCGTGAATAAATGAATGGGTAGGTAAGCCACAATAACAAATGAAGTGGCAATTGTGCGGGAATGCTACAATCCAAGGAAATCACAAAGCGATCTTCAAAGTCGAAACCTTATAGGATCTGCGTCTGCTGTTGTGAGCGCTACAAATGGAATCAAACAGCTCAGAGACAGTCCGCTTAGAGTTTTCATTAAGAACTCGCAGTTTATATTCAATGCATGTAAATTGTCTAAATATGAAACAATTCCATTATGAACTTTCTGAGTGTTGTCAGTGTTGTTGTCTCTGCGTTACACACATGGTACTTGCCATAAATATCTTCTCAATATTCATAATCACTGAATTAACATGCTTTGTATTTACACATAATAATGATTGGCACGCTAACAAGTCCAGCAAAGTAAAATAGCAAAAATCGACGTAATAGGATACTGATGAACGGTACGTGACTTTTGGGCGCGGCCGTTTTGGCGCGGCCGTTTTGGCGCCGGCCGTTTTGGCGCCGGCTATTTAGGCGCCGGCCGTTTCGGCGCTGGATGCTTAGGCGTCACCGTTTGGACCGAGTATATGGCTTGATTACGAGTGACACTAATCCTACCGTAATGATATGGGAGCTGGATTGATACAAAATAATTGTTTCAATGGTAGCTGGATTGATGAAAATAATTGTTTCAATGGTAGCTGGATTGGTGAAAATAATTGTTACAATGGGAGCTGGATTGATGAAAATAATTGTTTCAATTGGAGCTGGATTGATGAAAATAATTGTTTCAATGGTAGCTGGATTGGTGAAAATAATTGTTACAACGGGAGCTGGATTGATGAAAATAATTGTTTCAATGGTAGCTGGATTGATGAAAATAATTGTTTCAATGAGAGCTGGATTGATGAAAATAATTGTTTCAATGGGAGCTGGATTGATGAAAATAATTGTTTCAATGGGTGCTGGATTTATGAAAATAATTGTTTCAATGGGAGCTGGATTTATGAAAATAGTTGTTTCAATGGGAGCTGGATTGATGCAAATAGTTGTTTCAATGGGAGCTGGATTGATGAAAATAATTGTTTCAATGGGAGCTGGATTGATGAAAATAATTGTTTCAATGGAAGCTCGATTGATGAAAATAATTGTTTCAATGGGAGCTGGATTGATGAAAATAATTGTTTCAATGGGAGCTGGATTGATGAAAATAATTGTTTCAATGGGAGCTGGATTGATGAAAATAATTTCTTTTTTTACATCACTGGAAGCTGGATTGGTGACAGTAAGCATGGACATTGGTAGACTGCCTTCTAACGAAAAAATAATACAGCATTAAAAAGATGGTATTAATTTAACAAATTCTGTTCAGTTCAGTTCAGTTTATTGCTCCCAAATGAATTGTACATGAGATACATAACAGATATTAGTAACAAATGGTATATATGCAACAAAAAAGACAACAGTAAGCATTTCTTGGAGTCAATGGGTGCCCTGAAGGGAAGAATAATCCCGCTAGGTAGGGTCCCTAGATACACGATAATTAGTAAAGACGTTGGGAGATCAGTAATTGTTTGGATCATAGGATGACAAGTATAATAGGAAACGAAATTAAAAAATAAAATAAAATAAATAAACAAAAACAGCAGTAGTTTCTGCTTAACTAAACATCATTTTCAATTAAACATCAACTAAATTCTACCTAACTAGACATCATTTTCTATTTTTTTTGCTACGTGTGCTCGTACTAATCTTTTGAAGTGTGGGAGGGACTTGGCAGTTTTGAGAAATCCTGGCAATTTGTTCCAAAGTAGTGGACCCTGATATTTGATGGAGAATTTCCGGGTGTTAGTTCTTGGGTAAATGCTTGTATATTCACTGTTACTTCTAGTAATGTATGAATGTTCTGGTGTAGGAAAGTATGATACAAAGGCAGATGGCAGCAGGTTATTTTTATACTTATACATAAATTCTAGTGTTTGAGTTAGTTTAATTTGGTTAATATTTAAAAGATTAAGTTCTAGGAAGAGGGGTTTTGTATGTGTATTATATGATGTTTTTGTAATTAGTCTTATGGCTTTTTTCTGGAGTATTATTAGGCTTTGTAGATGGTTATCATAAGTGGAAGTCCAGACAAGATTACAATATGTTAAGTAGGGATATATCAGTGTAAGGTATAATTGACGTAGAACATGTGGTGGAATCAGGTAAGATATTCTTCTAAGTATTCCTATGTTTTTTGAGATTTTTTTATTGATTTCTAAGATGTGCGTGTTCCACTTCAAATGTTGGTCTATATGAACTCCTAGGAATTTTGTGGTTGAGACTACAGGGATTATCATGTCTTCAATTGTAACTTTTTTATTCGAGCTTGGAATTAACTTTTTTGGGTTCCTAAATATTATGCAATTAGTTTTGGATAGATTAAGCGACAACATGTTTGCCTTAAACCAGTCTGAAGCCAGGATCAGTTCGTCATTTACCAATGATATTAGGTGGTCATATGAGGCGTGTGTAGCAAAGGCATTGGTATCGTCTGCAAATAATATAAAGTGTAGGAGTGATGATGAATTAGGTAAGTCATTGATATAGATAAGAAATAGTAGAGGCCCAAGTATCGACCCTTGGGGAACACCAAAAAGAATAAGTTGAAGAGATGAGAGGTTACCGTTACATGACACTTGTTGATAGCGGGGGCTTAGATAACTTTTAAACCAGTCTAGAGCTATATTCCTAACTCCATAATGCTCTAATTTAGCTATAAGAATTTTGTGATTCACCGTATCAAACGCTTTAGCTAGATCTAAAAATATTCCAATGGAAAATTCATTATTGTCAATAGCTTTGGATATTTGGTCTTGTATGTCAAGTAGAGACATGGAGGTAGAGTGTCCTGGCTGAAATCCATGTTGAAGGGGATATAGAAGTTTATTGTGCGTTATGAAGGAAAAGAGTCGATTGTACATTGCACGCTCAAAAAATTTTGAGAAGTATGTCAGAACTGATATTGGTCTATAATTAGAAATTTCCGATTTTATGCCTTGTTTATGTATTGGTGTAACTTTAGCCTTCTTAAGTTCAAGGGGGACCACTCCATTTCTGAACGAACAGTTAATCAGTTCTGCTAGTGGTGTAACAAACAAGTCCAACAGGGGTGATAATATTTGGGGATTAAGTCCATCTGATCCAGAGCTATGAGTAGGTTTTAGGGTCTTATTTATAGTCAGGAGTTCTTGCACATCCGTTGGTAAAACAACCATTGAGTTCAACGTTGAGGAAGGCATAAAGCTGTGGAATGATTTGGTGGCTTTAGGAATTTTGAGTGATAGTGATTTTGGTAGTTCAATGAAATAAGTATTGAATTTTTCAGCTATAATTTTGGGATCTTCGACTGTGATATCATTGATTTTTAATTCCTTAATTGGTAGGTTTGTTTCTTGAGCATTTATAATGGATTTAATTAGTTGCCAAGTTTTCTTTATGTCACCAGTGTTCTTAGAGAATTCATTTGAGTAGTATTCCTGTTCTAATTTTATACGAATTGTTTTGTATTTATTTCGATACTTTATAAAGATTTCCTTATTTTTTAAAGTAGGGTTCTTAATGTACTTTACATAAAGCTTTTCTTTTTTTAAGGTTGATTTCATCAGGCCAGTAGTCATCCATGGGTGTTGTGGGGTTTTTTGTGTGTGTATTGCCTGGCTCTTAAAGGAAAGGCTATGTCATAATTCGATTTTATGATATTTATGAAGGTTAAGTAAGCTAGGTCAGTGTTGTCCTCCATGCATAGTCTATAAACTGGATTCCAGTCAACCCTAGTTAATAGAATTTTAAATTCAGCAATCGTTTCTGGCGTTACAGTCCTAGTTAATTCAGGTTTGGGTGTGATGTTGTTTGAGTGAGATTCATTGTGGGTCCAAGTAATTATGGGTAAGTGGTCTGTCATGTCGTTAATTAGTATTGCAGAGTTAATTATTGTATCAGCAGTATTGGTAAAAATGTTGTCAATTAATGTATTGGTTGAGGTGGTAATTCTAGTTGGATGATGTATTAAAGGAATAAGATGATGGGATGTCATATTTTCGATAAAGTCTTGAGTAGGGGTGTGGAAGTCATGAGCAAACAGATCAATATTATAGTCACCAAGCAGGAATAGCCGTTTGTTGGTATGTATTTTGCTACTTATGGAATCAATTAACACATCAAACTCAGAGTTAAAGGTGTTCAAATTAAGACCTGGTGGTCTGTATATAACACCTACCATCATATCCTTGCTTTTTTATGAGGTAAATTTATAAATAGGCTTTCAAATGAAGTTGAGGAGCCTAGGTTTGTCACCCTATTAAAGTCAATTCCATTCCTAACAAAAATTCCTACTCCTCCACCTTGTCCCCCAACTCTGTTCTCATAGACAAAGGTGTAACCTGGAATGAAGATGGAATCTGCCATAGAATCATTCAGCCAGGTCTCGGTTACTGCTAAGATTGAAATAGGTAAGTGTTGTAAAAGAATTTGTATGTCAACCAGCTTGTGTGTAATGCTCCTGGAGTTTATGTGCATAAGACTAAAGAGGGGTGTTTCTAGATTCAGTTGTTGGGAGAGTTGGGACAGTCCATAGTACTTACTTTCCTTTATTAAGTCAGAGAAGTAATTCTGGTCAGGATCTAGGTCGCTGTTATTAATGAGATATTTATTGGATTCCTCTGTTTTATATAGTTGGAGTGTTGGAAATTTGCTATATGTGGTATCTGTTAGTATAGAAGTATCAGAATCAGACTCCGTTAGGGATGTATCAGTGATAACACTGGCTGTCTGATTTGTATTAACACATTCATAGTTCTGGTCTCGTGAGTTTTGCAGGGTCTTATGGATAGGGCAGGATAGATTATGGGTTCTCCCATGGATGTTATAGGTTCCAGTCTCTTCTCTCTGATTTATATTGGACGAGCACACGCAGCAAGAGTTTATTTCAGTGCTTTGCACAAAAGTATTCATGTTATTTTATCAGCAAGAAAAATGTAAATCTAATAAAAAATATAAAAAAAAGAAAAAGATTGTCAGTACCAAGTCCACAAATAAAAGTTCAGTGGTAGTTCATAATCCAACCAACTGAAGAGAAAAAACGAGCCAAATTTGTCCACTTTAACTTAAGTACACAATGTATATCATATGCTGTTTAAGTAGTTTTCTTATACCACCAGTTTCTTAGTTCAACATAACAGAACATGTTAGCACCTCAGGCTATATAACTATTTGCTCAACATTGCCACATAAAGTTATTAGCGTAATGCGGTCTGCGAATAAAAACAATAGTGGTTCTCAACCCAACAAACTAGCTAACTATATATTCATCAATCCAACTCACCACAAGTAATTGGCTATGCTACTGATATTTCTTTGCATTAAAAAATAACATTATTTACTACGTTTATTAGCGCCAAAACGGCCAGCGCCAAAACGGCCGGCGCCTAATCGGCCGGCGCCGAAACGGCCAGCGCCTAATCGGTCGGCGCGCCTAATCGGCCGGCGCCGAAACGTCCGCGCCAAAACGTCCGGCGCCAAAACGGCGGCGCCAAAACGTCCTGCTTCGACTGATGAATGCTACTTAAGGTTAAAATTTATACGTCCCGTTCTTTTGGCAATATCACACACTTTCTGACCACCCCCAGCCTTGACTGCTCGCAAAGCTGCTATTGTTATTAATCCAATTAAAAGTATTATCATTTGCAATGCGTCTGTGTACACGACGACCCTCATTCCTTAATCGCCTGAGGACCCGTTTGCAAAATGGTGTTGGGGAGTTTCTCACTTCCACTTAGTCAGTGGGTCCCTAGACATGAAAAATCACCGAGGTGCTTCTCGGCCATGACGCCACGAATGGCGCTATGGCCAAATCCAATATGGCCGCCGTCGGCCATATTGGAAAATTCACCTTTTTGTTTCTTACAGTATATGCACGTGTAATACCTCTAATGTGACTGACTCATGGTCAAGGACATTTTGTTGCATCATCGATGTCGAATTATAACTTGGCCAAATATAGCAGTAGAAACAGGTGTAATATCTCTAATGTTACTGATTTCGGTATGTAGAGTTCATTTCTGATATTGTTTTCGTCAGTTGGGGTCATCTTTACCTTCAAAGGTCAAGGTCAAGGACATAATTTTTGTTACATCAACGAATTTTTATACAACTTGGTCGAATGTAGCAGTAGAAACAGGTGTAATATCTCTAATGTTACTGATTTCGGTATGTAGGATTCATTTCTGATATTGTTTTCGTCATTCGGGGCCATCTTTAGCTTCAAAGGTCAAGGTCAGGGACATAAGCTTTGTTGTTAATTTTCTCAAGTTGGGCGGGCTTTGACTGAACCCGGCTAAGAGTGCCTCCCTCCGGATAGACATTGATGGGAAGGCTAAACTGTGGGTGGTAAACTCCTCGCCATTTTTGACTATCAATGGCGAGTCGGTCAGGTCGCTCAACATAGCGCAAACGACGGCGGCCATATTGGATTTGGCCATAGCGCCATTCGTGGCGTCATGGCCGAGAAGCACCTCGGTGATTTTTCATGTCTAGGGACCCACTGACTAAGTGGAAGTGAGAAACTCCCCCAACACCATTTTGCAAACGGGTCCTCAGGCCACATAATGGATTACCTCCCTAAAACACCAAACAGACAGTTCGTACATTCTAATATTTTTCATCTGCATTATCCAAGACCAGCTCTCCATCGGCTCTGGCCGTAATTTCTTTGCTTAACCCTGGAACTACCACTGGGGTCAAAATGACCCCAAACGATTTTCCGTTCCTCATAACTCCCGCATAACATGAAGGATTGCTATGATTTTTTTCTGACTTTGTACATCCAACCATTCTTTGTAAGATTCTGTAATATTTGTACAATTTTATCTCACCAGATGGCGCTCATAACGATTTGCAACACTGACTACCATTGGGGTCAATTTGACCCCAAATGAAGATGCTGAATAGAAATTAAAGTTGCCTTATAGAAATTGTTAAAAATATGTAAATATGAAATGCTGTTTGACAAGAATTAAGAAGCCCCTGACAGCAAGACATCGTATGTTTATCATCTGGAAATTTTACACTGAGAGAATGAGAGCAAAACCAATGAGAACGTGTGGTTTTTGACATTGTACAAGACTTGCAAGGTTCAGGTAGAAACGGGATCTGTGACAACATCTTGCCGGACTTGGTCTGGTGCAGGAGTTGTCTCAAGAACAGATGACTTTGTTAGGCACCATTCTACTCGCTTTCAAAGTCTAGCTGGTAACCCCTCCTCCCCTTATGCCTTTCTCAAAATCTATTTCTTCTCTCATGACCTTGTGCACTGGGAGTGCCTCTGAACGGTACACCCTACCTCTAGTATGCTACTAGAGGCGCTTTATAAATGTTTGAATACAATAGAAAATACCATACATTAAAGAACTATAAGAAACTTCAGCCTGGGTTAGGATGCCTAGGATCGTTTAAAACTGTACCCGTTTTCGCGGTTTGAAACGCTTGTTTTCACATTGTTCGAAAACCGCTAAAGTGGTATGTTTTGTACTGCATAATTCCAGGACACAGAATAATAGTACAGGGCAGGTTTTACGACCGATTTGAATAGAAACTATCACAGCTTGCAAGGAAACAAAATATAAAAATAAAAACTTTTATTCATGCACCACAATGATAAATGGTATGGGGTCATTTTGACCCCAATGGTAGTCAGTGGGTGCAAAAAATGCTGGTTGTTCTAGGGTTAAGCAGATTAAACTTTTCTGATGTTCTACTTGTGCATGGATTTTCGTCTCCCTATTCCCCCATTAATTCTCAATTTATTCTTTAACGCAGACAAACTTTGGTGAATTTCGATTACTCTTCTGACAAACAGTGCCTGATAGATGCAATTCGAAATCATTGTAAAAACGCTTTGATGGGCTTGCCGAGGGAACCATTTCAGGAGGCCAACACTATGTCAAATAATTATCGGTCAATCTGAAACCCTAATTTTATCTCTCATCTTCTTACACGTGTTGTCATGAGTCATCCCATCCGTCTTCAAATTCTTTAATTAATCCTTTCAAATTCCACTCCGCAAAGGTCGGTTTCCTTCTGTCCGCAACGACATCCGCCCTATTAGTCCTCTATGCTAGTGTTCAATGACTATGCCCATTCCTCATTTGAACGTTATGGTCAACTGCATAATGAGTAAAACTAAACACCTATTATTTTCCATAAACTCTTTGACATTGTAACTGATTGCGGTGTGCCAATCAGAGTTGTCTTTCTCAATAAACGAATATAATTATTATGAATACGACCTATTTCTTATCTTCCCGACTTATCTGCCATCTCGACACAGTCGACTGCACATTTCGCCTTAAGCTGGTTTGGGTCTGGCCTGGCCCACACTTCATGGTCTTTCAGTATAAACGTATCCATGCAAATTATTATCTGTTACTAATACATGTATATAATGATGCGTACTTTATCTACTTATTTCTGGCCAGGCCTTTGTAAGTAAGTAAGTAAGTAAGTAAGTAAGTAAGTAAGCGTAAGTAAGTAAGTAAAAGTAAGTAAGTAAGTAAGTAAGTAAGTAAGTAAGTAAGTAAGTAAGTAAGTAAGTAACTAAGTAAATATAGTTCTTATTAAACCGCTTTCCGAAAATCCGCACTCCAGATAACAAACGTCCTAAGACATAAGTATGGAAAAAATTCAATAGGAGTAGTGTATTCTCCCTTTGAATGTGTTCCTCATAATTATTATCGTTTAAAAGAGCCAGCACCCAAAAGATCTGCTTAATTTTAGCTTGTTAGTTGCTGGTAAGAAAACCTATGCGGATGTTTTAGGAGAACAAGATACATTGAGGGAGCAATTGGCAGAATAGGAAACGAACAAAGAGAAGCATACATGCGTTGTACGACCTCGTCTTTTATCTAGCTATTCTACCATAGTTTACTAATTTAAAGCGTTTACAGATAATCAAAAAATTGTAATAAAAACAGCCTTCACAGGATATATATATATATTATATATAAGTGTAAACAAAGTATTTTAGATCATACCATAGCAGTGTATATTGTGCATATGACTCGAGCCACAGCAATTATGATTAACTGGTTTACATCGGTCACTAAAATCAATCAATCAATCATTTTTATTGATCCAGTTCATCGTAACAAAAACAAGTGTTGAATATAAACATTCAATATACAACCAAGAAATGAAATGAAGTAACACTTAATTACGCAAGTTAAATATGACGTCCAGAGCAAAAGGCACACATAGAAGGGAGAAATTCCCGCTTGGTAGGGGTCCCGGTTAACCCTCTAAGGGACAAGAATTTTGTTGGTCTGCAAAATTTTCAAAACTAAAACAAATACATTGCCTAGGGTTCTCCTGTCAACATTATGTAGTTTATTTTATGCTTAGTAGTACACACTTACATTATGGCCACTTTTATTTTATGGGACAGATATGTCCCATTGTCCGTTAGGCAGTAAAAGTACTTCTTGTGTGCTATGTTACACCATGTTGATAAAATGTCAAAATATGATGATGTACCATGTAGCAACGAGTTTATTTGAACAGATTTTAGAGATGGATAGTTAGTGTCGAACTTGGTCAAACAGTTATATATATATACATGCATACATACATACATATATATATGCATGCATACATAGATACATGCATACGTACTTACATATATATACATCCATATATATATATAGATATATACATACATACATAGAAACATATGAGCATGCATACATACATACATACATAAATACATACATACACATATATATATATACATGCATACATACATACATATATATATATATGCATGCATACATAGATTCATGCATAATTATGTCCTTACATATATAAGCATCCATATGTACATAGATATATGCATACATACATAGAAACATATGTGCATGCATACATACATACATACATATATACATACATATACACACACATATATATATGCATGCATACATACATACATATAAGCATGCATGCATACATACATGCATATATGCATGCATACATATATACATACATATGTACTTACATATAATTACTTCCATATATATACATAGATTTACATACATACATAGAAACATATGTGCATGGCATGCATGCATGCATACATACATACATATATACATACATATACACATATATATATACAGATATATATACGTGCATTCATATATACCTACATATTATATGGATGCGTACATACATACATACATATATGCATGCATATATAGATACATGCATATGTACTTACATATATATATATATACATCCATAGAAACAGATGTGCATGCATACATACATACATATATATACATACATATACACATACATACAGGCATGCAGACATACATAAATACATACATACATACATACATACATACATACATACATACATTCATACCTACATACAAACATACATACATACATGCATGCATGCGTGCATACATACATACATATGTATGTACATATTGTATGTATTATATGTATGTAACTATGTATGTATGAATGCAAATATGCATGGATGCATCTATATATGTTTTTACGATGCCTTTTTATATGCAGGCCTTTTGTACATGCATTTTATGATATTGCTTAAGGGACAATGGGACATACATGTATATGTCCCATGACGATTTTCTTTAAAATCTGCAAGGCTGTGACAGGAATGGTTCTTGTCGATAAATATCCTGTTTTGTGAAGAATCGATGTACATTATTTCAAAGTTTTATAATGTATTATTCCTCTGCGAGAAAAAATAAAAAATGACAAAGTTTGTATTTTATTTAAAAAAATTAATAATCTTAAAATAAAAATATCTGGCCCAAAAAATATGTGGGAACTCTTGGAAAGGTCACAGTTAGATTGATCAAACACTTATCAAATAAACAAAATCGTTAAACAAAAACATTTGCTCAATCTAATAAATCCAGGCACTTTTTTCTGACATGGGACATATATGTCCCATATCCCTTAAAGGGTTAAGAATGCAAATGGCTGATTTCTCAGAGATAACATAATATGGTATCTCTGAGAAATCAGCCATAAAGTATATTATAGATAATATACTTTATTAAGAGAAATGTTCAATGTAGGCTATTACTGAATTCATCCTATGACGATAAACCTGGTTGCATGTATTATAGAAAGTTTTTTTAATTTACTTTTTTAATTTGTCATGTTTTATAATGTAAATACCTTATGCTAGCCATCAGAAAGTGGTGTTAGACAAAAATAAGTGAAAGACTATTTTTTAAGATACTACACGATACGGAGTTTGCTTATCCCGCTAGTTTACTGTAAGCCAGCGTCTATAGACATGGAAAAACGTTGCACCTTATGTAATTAATTTTATTCTAACAACTTTCGCTCCTTTGACCATAACTGTACAGGCTTCAGTTTCTTTGGGTTATGGAACGATTATGCTAACCATAGGTTCCGACCTTACGGCTTAGGCACACTTCTTGTAGTTCACAGTCAGTGCACGAATAGTCCCCTGAGTCGCTAAATAGTTTGCCACTGACTTGGAGAGTTAGTGACTGACTTGGCAACTCAGTCGACTAAGTCACTTAGATTTATATCGACTGACTTACCGACTAGATATCGACTTCTCAGGGACGTTTACTAGTTACCTAATAATATAATGCACTTTACCGCATACTGTACATTCCGTACTGTCGTCATTTCGGCGTACATTATCAATTAATCAATCAATCAATCGTAGCCAACGAACCACAAGCAGTTATATTACAAATCAGATTGCACTTTTAAGTATGGATTGTTGAATGCCACAAGGGAAGACCTCGCCAGTTTAGAACAGATATTGTTCTTCCTGTGGCACTTCTTTGCTATGGACTTTCTCTTCAACCGTTCTACATCCCGTAAATGTGGGTATACACACATTTTTATTGGACTCCGGTCATTCGTTTTGATAATGGGACAGTTAAATGCTGTCTTAACAATCAATTTTTCATGGTTCTAAACACATGCGTTTTTGGCAACGCGTCATCCCGCTATCACGAGTCTCTTACTCCCATTCCACGTGTAGGCCTAAGCTCTTCGGTATAACAAAACAATAAAATTGAGACGGAACACTTCGGAACACCTTGAAACACAGTTCAGTAGAATTAGAGTGCCTATTATTATTATTATATTACTATTATTATTATTATAGTGAGATACCTACCCTAATCAAAATAAAATATTCCAAATTTTTTCAACAACTAAATGACGAACAGGCCCTACAGTCAGTTTAGTCCCACAGCGATTTTTCTCTTGTATGTTTGATGTGTGTGTTAATAAAAATTCCAAACTTTGCATATAAAACTGATAACGTATTATTCTTTCATGCATAATATTCCATCCACACTAGTCTTCTGTTTGTTTCGTTCACCGAATACTTTGCTTCGATCGTCATATTAGACGTTCTCAGATATTTCACAAACTTCCCTTTTCTCATTTCCAATGTGAAATTTCTCATTTTGCAGTATTTTCACAAAGGATTTTGTGTTGAATAACACTTTCCGGTTATTTAATCATGATATCGATAATGTATATCAAGATAATTATTTTAACATTTTAATGTGCTTTTTCTATCGAGAAATATGAAATATTTTGTGCAAGTGTTGCAAGTTTTTCACAATTCCAACAGTCTTTGAACACTTCAGACCACTTTCATTATTTCATCATAATAAAAGTGACTTCAACTGAACTTAAAATGTAATTTGAAACATTTGTGGAGTTTGATTTTGCGAGAACTACTAATTAGGCCTATGTATAAAATGCAACTGAAAGGAACAGATGATTGTCTACGCATAATGTTACATTTCCAATGTTACCACCCTAAGGTGCCACTTTTCATCTTCTCTGAAACGAGTTCCAGGTTATATTAATCTTTTAAGAAGATTGCAACTTTTTAAAGTTTTGCATAGTTGAAATCTAAGTCAACAAAAACTGCGAGCTTTAATGGACATGAATTTATGAAAACCTGTCATAGCCATCACATAACATAATTCAAATCACTTTACTAAATTATTTTATTCGTCTGTTTTCAGTAAAAAATCAATTTCAGTCAAAATCAATTGAAACTAGTTAAAATTTAGTTGAGTCCGATTTCAGCTCCTTCTCCTCGTAGTCAAGAATGTCCGCAGTGAAATACTTATTTTCTATTCCTTCCTTTTCCACAACCTGTAATAACAAATATATTTCCATACGATTATTAACCATCTATTTTTTTTTAACCAATATTTATGTAAACGGTATGAAAACGATGTAATCGTTATGTAAACGACACAAACGATGTATTCATAAATTTGGAAATTCGTAGCAATGCATCTATCAAAAGCAATGAACTGGGTTCTCGATACAAATTCATTCATTTCGAACATTTGTATGGCGCCCCTTCTAGAAAACTACTCAGAGGCGCTCAAATGTTATGACCACAGTGGTCGAGATATACAAGAAAAAAGGAGACATTATCAATTTATCAGAATATGTAGCCGTCTGCTTGCAATAAAAATAATATCTCTAAATTATCTGCAGACACAAGAGTAATTTATATATTTTAAAAATAAATCTCCTATTAATTTTAATTAATAATGTTTTTAAATTTCTATTTTCGCTTTAGGTAATATTAAATATCATTAAAGACGTTATTGACATACACACGATTTTAACCATAGAAAGATAAAGAAAAATAAGGAGTAAACGAGAACCGTAAAAGAAGAGAAAAGAAGAACCAGGGAAAGAGAAGAAAATGTAATTGTGATTGTAATAACGACAATTTCTATAGCTTCGACCGTAGCAAGATACTTCTAGGATGCATTACTCAATCAACATGTTGAATGAGTAAGCGAGAACCTTCAGAAATATAAACCGCAATCGGGTATGAATCGAACAAATAAGACGCTATTAGTGATTCCTTTTAACGATGATTTCAGTACTTTTAAATGTTTTGTAATCAGTACTTTCTGCAAAAATAACAAGTCAGAAAGTCTTTAGAAATAATAATGACCGCTGTTTATTTTAGTGAATCATGCCGTAAGTTATGAAAAATCAAGGGTTCGTAACAATTATATATATATATACATATATAATATATATAATATATATACATATATGACGATTTTTACCTTTATAGCTTCTCCATTTATGATTTCTGATTTCTCATAATCAACTCCACATCGGAATGATTTCTTGCACGACTCAGGACAATAGCAATACACATTGTCTGCACATGAGTACATGAGTGATGCTGGAATCTGTCGAATTCGGTCTGAAAGAAAATGTTACTTAATAGGATTATAAACCATGCCATCCGGTATTAACGTATAATATTATCATAAAAAATAACGTACGTTTTTATTGTTCCCAAGTCAAAAATCGGTATGCAACTATCATTATCTTAGGTTAAAGTGGGATACAAATAGTGGATTAAACGGGATCAAGGTCCCGTTAAACATGCAACCAATGTACAATAAGTCATCTGCAAATAAAACATGCTCTTTAAAAGTCATTATTATGTTTGTAAAACTCTGAGAAGTAGTAATTTCTCTCAGCCTTAATTTTAAATGGTTAGATTTTGCTTCTATAAGTGATAAATGTATTTTTATTAGTGTCAGAAGTTTGTTTGATAAATTTAAGATACAGTTTCGATTTAAGTAGGCCTTTGGACATCTAGAGCTGTTTTTGCAAATGGTGTCGATATTTACTAAGTAGTAGCAAAGAAATTGCTGAATTATATGCTGGTTTAAAGAAAGAGATCTTTGATTTAGTCATGCGCAGCATCAGTGTTATCTTCAGAGCACAGGCGTGATATGTTTGACCAGTCGGCTTGCAGCAGTAGATTGGTGTCATATCGACATTTTTTGACGATGTTACGATGAGTTTCCTGAAACTGAGTCTCCGAATAGGTGGCGCATCTATATTCCATACCATAATGTTAACCAGGGTGGTATAAGCCAGGGTGGTATAAGCTTTTAGCTTTTTCCTGGCTTCTTGTTGCGCAGTGACTGATCTGTTTCTATCATGATGTGTACTGTTTTTGTTCTGTTTTCTGACGCAATAAATAAATAAATAAAATGTTCGAAGACAATGTCGACATCAGAACCACGTAGATGTATTAGATTGTTGGAACACTCCACGCGCGACGTGTCATTCAACCATCATCTTGCTTCTCTAACCTGAGGACCTATTACGTTGCGTTATAGTAGGTAAATAACTATAAATGCAAATGTGGGATAATTATACCATGCAGTCATAAGAGGAGAAGACTCCTGCCAAAGCTTAAGTACAGCTTCAAACATGGTCAGCTGGCGTTGAAAACAGTGGACAATAATATCAACACTTTTTCTTATTCCTGTTCACACGAAATTTAAATGCTATCAATGAAATTTAACGAAATCGATAGTTGAAATCTGAAAATCTGAATCAGGTTTTTTAGAATTCAGTTAGAAATATTTGCCTCAGAACTTAGAAGCCAGTTTTAAAATACTTACCAAATGTATATCCTCTTGTGACAAATAGTTCCATTATTATACTTGAAACAAAAGACACGATAATGTTGATGATCAGTGAGCTAAAAATTCCTATGACGCCAAACCAGCCGTAAGTCACATTGTACAGTTCCACCAGTGGAAACCAATTTGAGCTGAAATAATGAAACAAATATAACTATTAAAAAAATAACTAAGCGCGAAATAAGAACTTTTACTGGTTATCATGTTTAACAACCATGAACCGATAATTGAAAGTTTTAAACAGCCATCAGATAAATAAGTAAGTACGTCTATACTTCAGGCTTAATATTAATAGACTCATTCTCAATGTACGCATTCTCAGCTTAATTTTCAGACATCTAATCGATCAGCTAATCGATTTTTTATTAGAATTAGCTGAAAATTGATAATCAATTAGAATTAGCATCAGACGACAGCTAATCGAATAGAATTCGAATTAGCTGTTGTCTAACTTTAATCGATTAGCTAATCGAGTAGCGTAATTATATTCGAATAATTACCTGTTCGTAGGTAAGGGTAACTGTATGGTTAGATTTCCTCTGCAACTTGAGATGGGTAACGTACGCGTAGGCGGTGAATATATTAGTCCTCCAACAGATATCCATAGAGATATAATCAAACCTCCGAGAATTCCAGCTATTGCTCCCTAGAAATTAGAAACAACCTTACTCCCGTCAACCAGATGAAGACAACATTAAGGAAGATGAAGACGAAGAGTACTACGCAAGGGTCACCAAGAAATAGCAGAAGAACTTGTAAAAGAAGATGTCGATGAAAGGAGTAGGCCTACCAACGTCGACGGACATTGATTTAAAATTTGGTATCTGTGTTGTTTACGGAAACTCAATGCAAATGTAATTGTGTGTGTCTATCGACGTTTGTTCTTTTCAAAGACATCTTATGGCAACAGATACTGTTGACATTGGCAGAAATTATTCTGAACAGCTCTCCCCCTGGTATGATAAAATTACATGTAACCTATAGTCAAATTCAAAATATCCAAGAAGTTTAACCTCATTATAGATTTTCACCAGTGTTTAATTGTATGT
>JACEVL010000605.1:0-270000 GCA_020284085.1 Aporrectodea caliginosa | reverse complement strand
ATCATGATATTATTAGAATAATTAAAAGGAAATGAAAATGAGAATAAGTTGAAATTTCCCACGAGTTAGTGGTAGTTTCCACTATTGAGCTAAAGCGAAAATTTCCAATAAGTGAGTGGCAGATTCCACCATTGAACTGAAGTGGAATATGGTGGAGAGCAGCCATGAGCAAGTGGCAGATTCCACCTTTCAGATAGGGTGGAGAGCAAGTGGTAGATTCCACCTTTCAGATAGAGTGGAAAGTTCCCAGTTATGATGGAATATTCCACCTAAAGTCAATGGTGGAACTGGACCACCTTTGTATAATGGTGGAAATATTTCCACCCTAGGGTGTTGTTTGTGGACCACCAACTTTAGTGGAGATCTCCACCTTTCCCATAGGGTGGAGAGTACCGATCAGTGAGTGGTAGATTCCACCTTTCAGATAAGATGGAAAGTTCCCAGTTATGATGGAATATTCCACCTAAAGTCAAAGGTGGAACTGGACCACCTTTGTATAATGGTGGCAATATTTCCACCCTAGGGTGTTGTTTGTGGACCACCAACTTTAGTGGAGATTTCCACGAATTATTTTAACAGTGTATAGCTGCTTGGTTCCAAGCAAATAAACTCACGCTTAATTTAGATAAAACTAACTTTATTTTATTTAAATCCCACAGGAAAATTAACCCCAGCGGTGATTTATCTTTGTTTATTAATGGTACTCCTATCACTCAAGTTGAGTCTACGAAGTTTTTAGGTGTACATATAGATCAGCACATGACCTGGAAGGTGCATATTAATCAAATTGCAGTCAAAATCGCAAAGAATGTAGGTATTCTAACCCGTATCGCATATAAACTACCACAGGAAATTAGAATAAACTTATACTATGCCCTCATCTACCCCTACCTCATTTACTGCAACTTGATTTGGGCATCGACGTACGAATCCAGGCTGCATAAACTAGTTCTTTTACAGAAGAGGGCTGTTCGTATCATTGCGGGTATTCGAAAACGGGAGCACACTGGCCCATTCTATAGCGTGTTCAAACTCTTGAAAATACACCAGATAAAAGATCTTCAAATTGGTGAATTCTTTTTTCGCCTTTAGCATGGCCTCCTCCCACCTGCATTTAAGGATTTCCTTTCTCATGCCTCCGACATTCAAACGCAATTCACTTGGAATTTAGCAGCCTATCGTCCTGTCAAAGCTCATTCAAACACTCGACGCTTTACTATTAAGTCATACGGCACTATAGTATGGAACGCTTTACCAATAGAAATCCGTTCCTCTAATACTCTGCAGGTTTAAAAAAAAGATTATGTGCATTTCTTCTTTCCTCAATTTAAACAGCTATACCATCATTAGAAGTGCATATTACCGCGTTTATTTAAGGATTTAGTTAAGTTTATAGTTAAGATCGTGTTATCACTTGTTTCTAGATAATTCAAGTCTTGTTGTCTCTAGTCACCTCCTGGATCAGTTTCTGTTTTTATTGGCTAACTTGGAATTTTTGTTTGTAATTTGCTATCTGGTGACCCTCCTTAGCGGGATCTCCATCCCTTTTGTCGCCAATGCATTTTTTTAATTTACATTCTCTGGCATTATTGTAATGTTTTGGTTTCAATAAAACGACTTGATTGATTGATTGATTGATTGATTGATTGATAACCCGAATACCTTGTTGTTAGTTTTATACAGAACACATTGCAAGCTGTCTGTTCTGTCAGTAGTTAACTAGTTAAGATTTCAATTGCATAACATGTAAATGTACAGCGCAGTGCGTTTGTCAGGCGCTTAATTAAAGAATAAATATTATTATTATTATTATTATTATATTATTATTATTATTATTATTATTATTATTATTATTATTATTATTATTATTATTATTATTATATTATTATATTATTATTATTATTATTATTATTATTATTATTATTATTATTATTATTATTACAAGGAAGAAGATCATAAAAGTTGCTTTCACGTACGGCAGAGTTGCAGAATGGTATAAAGAAGCCTGCAATGAAAATTCCAGCCAATGGGCCATCGATGACGCCCCAAATGGTTCCGGTAGCTTGGATCAGTTTACTTGTGAACCGATCGGCAGCATATGATAATCCAATTGTTATCAGACCAAAGAATATCACTGAAAAATGAAATATATAAAACTGCGATCATCGATTTAAATGAAGAGAAATTTAAGAGAAATAGGCATCCTACATTGCTTCCAAATTTTAAAATCTTTAATCCTTCACGAAACAGAAAACACCTGAATGAATATAACCATAACCATAAATTTCATTGAACCCAAGTATAAAACAACGAAAAGCAAGTACAAAAGAGAAAAAACAGACAAGCAACAAAGGGATCAATAGGACTACGACCCGAAGGGACCTAGGTCCTGCTAATGGGCCACCTGTAAGAAAAGCCAATTTTTGCGCAGAACAATTGAAACACAAGCATGAGATTAAACATAGTAATTCTTAACTGGTTAACTAAGACTGATAAAGTTAACAAGCACTAGACAATCGGGGTGATAAGATGAGACCGTAGTCTAATTTTGAACAGAGAGAATATTAGTTAAATTACGTATGGTGAGAGGTATTTTATCATTCCATGTGCGGAGGGCAACGCATTTTATATGAATATGAATACTTAAAAAAATTGACATCTAAACTGGCACCATGCTTTTCCTTAGAGGAGTAGGCTAAGCTCATCATCAATTGCTATATTGAATCACATTTTATCAAAGCCTCACACGTAATTTGATCACAACAAGACCAGTTAGTTTCAAAGATAAGTTTGATATTTTAA
This sequence comes from Aporrectodea caliginosa, assembly GCA_020284085.1. Classification (NCBI taxonomy): domain Eukaryota; kingdom Metazoa; phylum Annelida; class Clitellata; order Crassiclitellata; family Lumbricidae; genus Aporrectodea; species Aporrectodea caliginosa. The sequence goes on along the minus strand of JACEVL010000605.1, from coordinate 267,198 downwards.
TTCACAGATTACCGCACCTATGATCACCGCTACTGTTTTCCTCCCTTTCTCAGACAACGGTTTTTTTCTTGTCGCAGAAACAAGAGGGCTTATGATGTCTTCAAGAAAAACTGCTGACAGCGCATTTATTACAGAAGCAATGGAACTGAAACACACCAGACACACACAGTTTTGACAGAAAATAGCTTTCTTTGGGATTAATTTGTTGGTAACGTCGCATGATGATTTTTACGCTACAATCAATGTTGTTAATTGTATTCATTATGATATTGTTGAATTTTACAATTCATAAGGCATTAAGTCTTTTGAAATATTGCCTTTTACTAGACCTTTTTGTCGCTTTCACGTATTCGCTTTTTTGATCGCAATAATCAAAGCCTTCAATTTGGAATTAAACTGTTGAAAGTAGACGTAATGTCAATGTGTTTAACCACGAGTTGGACATAGGCCTACTACTATCTCATTTATCTCGCTTAAAAGATGATATTTTTCTGGCAGGGGACTACAATAGGCCTATAGACTTACTCAAAGCTAACTCTCATGTCCCCACTCGTACGTTTTTTAATCTACTAACATCGCATCGCTTTATGCCAACAATCCTAAGACCAACTAGGATAACACAGGAGAGTGCCACTTTAATTGATAATATTTTCACTAATGCACTGACTGAACATATAGAATCTGCCATAGTAATAGACGATCTGTCAGATCATCTGCCTATTTATGTTGTAACACAAACTCCACAGCTATTTATAAAAACCTCTCCGGCATATGTGAAAAGAATTGTTAGTGAGCATACACTAAGTTCATTTAATAACCTACTGTGTGACATAGATTGGTCCGACGTCTATAAGGCTTGCGACCAGAGAAACTCAAACCTAGCATGCACAGTATTTATTGATAAATATAAACTATTATATGAACGGTCTTTCGAAAAAGTCTACAAGCCAAAGAAAAGAGATGAAATTAAACAGCCCTGGATGACTGTGGCCCTACTGAAATCTTGCAAGAAAAAATCCAGATTATATAAAAAGTACATAAAATGCCCCTCAATGGAAAACAGAACGAAGTTTGTAATCTATCGAAATAAATTCAAAAAGATCTGCAAGGCGGCGGAGCGACAATTTTATGCTCGTAAAATAATCGATTGTGAAAACGACCTGAGTAAAACATGGCGAATAATTAAAACACTTCTTCACGGTAAGGGGTCCACTACCATGTCAGACAGTTTTCTTATTGACGGTGTTGAAGTTAAAGATAAATATCTTATAGCTAATAGGTTTAATGAATAATTTTTCACTGAGATTGGAGCTAAATTAGCGGCGAAAATACCTACCACTGAAACCTCGTTTCAGGATTACTTAAAATATCCTGTGGTCTCCTCTATAGGCATTGAACTTACGTCGCCGTCTGAGATATTACTGATTGCTAAAGAGCTCCATACAACACACAGTATGGGACTGGATGAAATTGACCCAAAAATTGCCAAATCTTCTATCGACGCTATCTCGATTCCTTTAGCAGAAATAATAAATTGCTCCATTGCTTCGGAGGTCGTCCCTGAGAGTCTAAAAATTGCCAAAGTAATCCCAATTTTTAAAAATGGCGATAGGCAACAGCTGGGCAATTATAGGCCTATATCGGTTCTGCCGTATTTATCAAAATTTTTCGAGAAAATCATATATGGAAGATTAATGTCATATGTAACCATGAAGAATATCGTGTACAACGGTCAGTACGGTTTTCGTAAAGGGCATTCGACATATATGGCTGTTATGGAGATGTGCGACAAGATCACTGAAGCCAGAGATAATAACCTTTTTTCCATAGGTGTTTTCTTCGATCTATCAAAAGCATTCGACACCGTTAATCATGGCATTCTATTTAAAAAATTGGAACATTACGGAGTAAGGGGCATTTGTCTAGACTGGCTCAGGGACTATCTAAATGGCAGAAGGCAATGCGTCTTATATAATGGACAAGTATCGCATATACTAGACATCAAATGTGGCGTGCCGCAGGGCTCTATATTGGGACCATTGCTTTTTTTAATATACGTTAATGATATCTCGAATACTTCACCTTTACTCCAGTTCATAATGTTTGCTGATGACACCAATGTATTTATGTCCAATAACTCACTTACTGAACTAGTCGATAAGCTAAACGCTGAATTGGAGAAAGTGGATAAATGGTTCAAAGCAAATAAGCTATCACTAAACCTTGAAAAAACTAATTACATCCTATTCTGTTCGAAGCATAAAAAGCTCTTAATCATGATTATAAAATATCTGTTAATATTGACAAACAGGGTATTACTAGAGTGTCGTCTGCTAAATTTCTTGGGGTGCATATAGATGAACTTTTATGCTGGAAAGAACATATTACGGTTATCTCTAAAAAAATAACTAAAAACATCGGTGTAATTTCTCGGATCCGGCACTTCCTGCCTCGTCACATACTTGTAAACTTATATTATTTGCTTATATATATCCCTATCTGTCATACTGCAATCTTACGTGGGCATCCACCTATCGATCTCGGTTAGCCAGTCTGACAACTCTGCAGAAACGTGCCTTGAGAATCATTTGTAAGGCTCCCTTCAGAGCACATACTAAAAATTTATTTCTGAACTTGGATATATTGCCCTTTGAATGCATAAACAAATTGCAAGTGGGACTATTTATGTATAAGTGTCATATGCACCTATTACCTGTAGGCTTTGGTCATTGGTTTCGTACAAACTCTGAGGTCCATGGCTACCTAACGCGTTCTTATAAAAAGTTCCACCAACAAAGCGCGCGCACAAATATTAGGCAACGCAGTGTTAGAATATAATATTATGGACCGGTGCTTTGGAACTCCTCACCGATCGAACTCACTGTTCTCCCAACAATACACCAGTTCAAAAACAGGTTAAAGGTGTATTTCATGTCTAATTATTGGGCATAAAAACTACAGCTGTTATTGCACTAAATGTTGCTACAATTGCTATTGGGCATATAGGTGCCTATTTATTTATGTGTATTGAATGAATTATGGACACTTGCTTTGCACTAGCTACCGGAAACAGTTTATAGGTGCATCTGTGTATTGAAGTAGGCCTAGTAATTAGCCTATTGTTTTCAATTATGTCATATAGAGTTTGGTTGTTATCGACATGATTGTGCGTATTGTGTGTCCCCATCAGCATTGCGTGCTGCGATTTCTTTTTGTTTGTTTTGTTTGTTTGTCTTGAATGAATAACTTCGGACTTCTTATAATGAACACAAAACTTGCGTTCAAAAAATTAACATGTATAGCATAAGACGATGAACTGGAAAGTATATGATTGTCTAATGACTATTTGTATTAGGTGACCCTGTTAGCGGAACCTATGGTTCTTTTGGGTTTACCCATTGTCACTGAATGTACAAGACTGTCTACCTTTATGTTTGAACTGTTATGGTGAACAATAAAGTATATTGATTGATTGATTAATGCTGACCTTGCTAATAAGTAAAGAACTAGCTGGTAATAGAGTAAGACATGTCAAACTACTTGTTTAAAGTGACACGAACATCGAATCCCAATTCATATGAATTCATCAGAATATAATGTTTAGGAGATGACACAAAAGCATTGCTTTTGATTTGTGCGTAGCATGCAGAAGAGTCTAATCTTAGACGACCAGACTGTTGTCGGTCACGCAGGCAGAAGGCACTAATTGCTACATAGCATCAGTTGACACTGTCGATAGCGACATCCTCTTGCAGCGCTTATCGATTTCCTTAGGCCTCTCTGGCAACTCCCTTGATTGGCTTACTTTCTTTCTTCAAGACCGCTCCTTCAAGCTGGTCCGTGGATCCACTATAGGTCCCTTCTTTATATTATATACACTGCCGACCTGACAGATGGCGATGTCCTTAGCCAGTCCTACGCTGACGACCTTCAAGTCTGCGTCCACTGTCCGACGGTTAAGGCCGACGCAGTAACTTGAACAATGAACCGGGTCATGGAGACCCTGCAGACCTGGATGTCATCAAACCGGTTGCGACTTAACCCGGCTGAGGCTCACCTTATCTGGCTTGGCACCCCAAGCAGCTCTCCAACAATAATAGGCCTAGACCTAGCCTCCCTTACATTGGAACAACCATATTTCATCCGTTCAACGTCAGTCCTGGTTTTGTGAGTTGTTCTAGACCTGGAACCGACATTTACGCAACACATAAATCCTCTCTGCCGCAGCTGCTACTATTATATCAGCTTCGGCAGCTGAAGGTAATCTCCCGCTCATTGACTCGTAGCGAAGTCTCAACATTTGAGCATGCTTTTGTAGTCTCAGGGCTTGACTACCGTAACTGTGGCGCTATACACGATGGTAATAATGACAATAAAAATGGTGATGGTTATAATAATACCAATACTACTAATTATAAAAATAATGGTAGTAATAAAGATAGCCTCTAATTATATTTTGTAACTATCCGCTGCAGCACTTTTTATGTAGCCACGTTAAGTCCTAAATGTTGTGATGATTTTTACGCTACAATCAATGTTGTTTACTGTATTCGTTATGATATTGTTGAATTTTACAATTCATAAGGCATTCAGTCTTTTTAAATATTGCCTTTTATTAAACCTTTTTGTCGATTTCACAGATTCGCTTTTTTGATTGCAATGATTAAAGCCTTCAATTTGGAATTAAACTGTTGGATGTAGGCGTAATGCCATAGCTGAATGCTGACCTTGCTAATAAATAAAGAACTAGCTGGTATATTGATTGATAATAGAGTAAGATATGCCAAACTACTTGTCTAACGTGACCCGAACATGGAATTCCCAATTCATGTGAATTCATCAGAATATATAATGTTTAGAAGAGGACACAAATGAATTGATTTCAATTGTACGTAGCATGCAGAAGAGTCTAATCTTAGACGACCAGAATTTTGTCGGGCAGGCAGGCAGAAGGCACTAATTGCTACATAACATGGTGGCCCGTGGATCCATTAGGGACCTTTTTTATATATAATTTACACTGCCGACCTATGGTCTCTACTGACAGATGGCGCTATCCTTAGCCAGTCCTACGCTGACAAACCCGGCTAAGGCTCACCTTATTTGGCTTCGGACGCCCAAGCAGCTCTCCAACAATAATAGGCCTAGACCTAGCCTCCCTTACTTTGGAACAACCATATTTCATCCGTTCAACCTCAGTCCTGGTTTTGTGAGCTGTCCTAAACCTCAGACCCACATTTACGCAACACATAGATCCTGCTACTATCAGCTTCGGCAGCTGAAGGTAATCTCCCGCTCATTGACTCCTAGCGCAGCCTCAACGTTTGTGCATGCTTTTGTAGTCTAACGGCTTGACTACGGTAACTGTGGAGCCATATACGATGGTAATAATGACAATAAAAATGGTGATGACGATACCAATACTACTAATTATAAAAATAATTGCAGTAATAAAGATAGACTCTAATAATATTTTGTAACTATCCGCTGCAGCTCTTTTTATGTAGCTGCATTAAGTCCTAAATAATAAGCGTTAGTAGGCTAGTTGCGTTTGTCTCTTACCTCAAGGCAGCTGAAAACATGGAAGCCATCAGAAGTCCAGGTACTCCATGATAATCGCCCAATAACTGCATTATGAAGTATGGAACAATCTGAAAACAACAGCATCAAGTATCAGTTTTCCTTTTAGTAGCATCATTTAATAACCGACTGCATTAGTTCGTATGCATGATTTATAGTACCTACTGTATCAACAAAAAGGTGTCTACACTGTTTTTATGCAGCAACAATATTTTTGCTGGAGATTCACAGCAACTTCTCAAGATTTTTTTAGTTAAAAAAAATTGTACAGATTTTCTTATCTGAGTTATTAGTTCAAAGAGGAGAGCACTTGCTAGCGAAACGAGCAACCCAGAAATCAAATGATGACACTACGGGATCCAGCATCCATCTTTTAATATAAAAGGCGTAAAAAGTATAACGAAACAATATATATATATATATATATATATAATATTATATATATATATATATATATGTAAGTGTACATATATATGTAAGTGTACATATATTGTTAGGATCCCATGGCTTAACCAGTCCTGGGATGGGCAAGGGATACGCTTGGGTGGTTTCCTTAGCTGAGGGGAGACCTCTAGTGGGAAATTCTCCTATATAAGGAGGTAGAGTAAGGGGCGTCTTGGAAGTCTCCGATGATACGGCCTTTGTGCAGTTCGTCTTGTCTGAGATCTTCCGGGCGCATGTTAGTCAAGTTCGTTTCGTGGCAAGTTCCACTTTTCTTGGTTACTCAAGGTTGCTTGAGTTTGGTCATGTCGTCAGCCTGTTGCTGTGTTGAAGACTTTGTTTCGTCGACGGTCTTGCTACAATAGAGTGAACCGTTTTCCACCCTTGTCTACGGGTCGGTAATGTATCGTTTTAATTTGTCTTTTTGTTGAGAATTATACCTTTAAAACTAGACAACGTTTTGAGCTTTATTATAGAGGGGGAACCCGCAACATATGAGGGCTCGCGGGATTTTTTTTCTCGTACGTTTGAAATTCTCATTTGTTGGTAGCACATACAACATTTAAGGTTTCGTAGAAAATTTTTCGCTACGTTAAGAGAAAATTTGAGGCAGAGAAGAAAGTTTTGAAAATTAAGGGGCGTGTCTCAATATAATTTTGAAATTTTGAAATTTTGAAATGGAGACGCCAGAGGCGGGGAAAATGTTGACAGTGGACGACATTTTGGATATGAAACAGGAAGAATTAAAGGAAGAATTGGAAAAATTGGGGCAAGACGTAAAAGGTCTTTCAAAAGTACAATTGCAAAAGGCATTGTTAAAATTGATTAAGTCGCCAAATGCGTCTCCAAAAGCAAAAGAGTCTGGGGTTCAGGCTGAAAGTTTAAAATTGAAATTGGCTGAAATTACTCGCATGCAGCAAAAAGAAGACCGAGAGGCGGAAAGCCTGTTTGAACTGGAGAAAATGAAAATACAATTAAATGCGGATTCTAAGCTTAAGTTAGAACAAGCAGAGTTAGAATCACGAAGAGTAGAAAAAGAGGCAGAAGCAATGGAGAGGAAAATAGAAAAAGAGGCAGAAGCAATGGAGAGGAAAATGCAAATAGAAGCACAAGTTAAGAAGGAAGAGGAAGAAAGGAGGATACAGGTTAAGAAAGATGAGGCAGAAGCAATGGAAAGAAAATTACGGATGGAGGCAGAAATGTTAGAAAGGAAGCTGAGGGTAGATAACGAAACATTAGCAGCAAGGTTGTCTATGGAAAATGAGGCTAAAAGGATGCAGATAGAAGCAGATGAAAGAAAGTTACAAATGGAATTGGCAGAGAAAGAAAAACAGAGACAGCATCAATTGCAGATGAAGGAATTAGGAGGTTCATTTGAAAGATTAACAGGAGGTTATTTCGAGGACGGAGCACAAGGTTTGAATGAGGAAAATGCAGAAAGAACGGGGCATACGCCGAAATTTAATATTGCCTCGGCAGTAAAATTTGTACCTCGGTTTGACGACACAAATTTGGAGCATTATTTACAATCGTTTGAAAAAGCCATGGAGCTACATCAATTTCCAAAAGATAAATGGTCGTCGTTAATCCATACGAAGTTAACTGGGAAAGCGTTACAAATTTTCGGCGAGCTCTCATTGGAACAATGTAAGGACTATGAGGTGGTAAAGAAGTCTTTGCTTACGGCGTATTCACGAGTGCCAGAGTTCTATAGGAAAAGGTTTCGAGAATTGCAGAAAGGGAATCTTGAAACTTATTCAAATTTTGCGTATCGTTTGAATATTCCATTTAAGAGTTGGCTGGAAGGAGAAGGTGCATTGTCTGATTTAGATAAGGCTTTGGAAATTTTCAAATTGGAACAGTTTGTGAATTGTCTTCCTGGGGATTTACATCGTTGGATAATCGAACGCAAAGTAACAACACTTTCAGAAGCAGCTCGTATGGCAGATGAATATGATCTGTTGTACAAACCATGCAAGAAAGCTAGTGTAGCTCCAACTAAATTTGAAAAGGGATGGGTGAACGACACCGCTAATGTGAAGAGAAGCGGAGGTCAACATTCTTGGGACAGCCCTAAGAATACAGCAAGGAATTATACAGGTGCGTTTGGCACTCCTGTATCTTGTGCGTATTGTCATGCAAGATCGCACAGCATTTCTAATTGTGAAAAGCTCAGGGAGAGAAATTTGGCTAAGGCAAATACAAATTACGCAGATAATAATGTTGGCTTAGTGAATTTGCATTCGGGCGATTCAACGATAAATCAACAGTATAGACCTTTTGTTAAGGATGGACTGATGTACGGACGACAAGGTTCGCAGCGTCATGTAGTGCTACTGAGAGACTCGGGTGCATTACAGTCGATAGTCAGCAGGGATGGGCTTAATTCGTGCGATTATGTCCTAACGGGTGAAGACCGGTTAATTCAAGGGATCGTTGGGGAAGCGGTGAAAGTTCCTTTAGTCGAAATTCAATTGGAAAGTGAGTTGGTTTCTGGAACTATTCTTTGTGGGTTGGTTGATAAATTGCCAAAAGGGATTAATATTTAGATAGGCAATGACGTTGTTCAAAACGAAGCGATAGATGTAGCAGTAGTTACAAGGGCGCAAAGTAAACTAGGTGCGACGGTGCAGTCGAGCGTGGTGGAACACGACGCTGTAGACATTGACGATCCTTTAATTAAGAATTCTGATGCTAGGCAGATAGGCCTAGACAAGGCAGACAGACAGACATACAGACACACGGACAGACAGACAGACGGAAGGATAGGCTACATTGGCAGGTTTCCGATGTGCAAATCTGCTGAAACTTTGCACATCGACCTTCACCAGTCTCTTTCGATATGCCTCTGGCTCTGAATGACTCCGTGCATCTCATGGACCTCTCTTTCTCTGCGTCTCTGTATGCTTCTCTCTACGTGTGTCCTATTTGTCTGCCAGATAAACGCCGACACTGATAGGCTCTTCATTGGCAACCGTACACCCATACAGACAACCGCCCACCGCTCACTAACTGACTTATGTCCTGTCTTATTGACTGAGTAACAGTCCTCCACACATACAGAGACAGAGCCAGACACAGGCGCACGGACAGAGACACTGCAACGCCCACATGTCCCTGTGCGTGGCTCTGTCTGTCTCTGTTCGTACGAGGTGCGTGAGTTTCGTAAGTAATGACTTCGTCTTTCTCGACCACCGATCGACCAATCGCCTGACACTCGTTTATGGTGCGCCAATAAATCGAGGCGCTGCATAAAGTACGCTCGGAAATATGTTCTCTCGTATAAATGCGGACATCGCTGCTTCCGGGTGTTGGTCGGTCGGTCGGTCGGTTGGTGGGTCGGTTGTTTTATGGTCGCTGGCTTTCTAACTTCCTTCCAATAAATTTAGCCGACGCTTTATTGAATTTAGATGTCCGTCTGTAGGTGGCGCTAGAGAGGCCACCATCGGGGTGCGTTTAGACTAAGGGAAGATATTTAACGTCGCCAAGGGACCACAAGGCCTACTCAAATCTAGACATAATATATTGTCTGACAAATGGGGTAAAACAGTGGACGCTCCTCGTCAAGAGGTGTCTCTAGAGTCCTAGAAGAAGTGGTCGGCCATGTAAACAGATGATGCATCACGAAGCTTACATAGAGTCCTCACATAACCACATAGCCCGTCACATGACCAGACCGTCTCAAACGGCGAGACGTCTGAAACTACTAGTATTACCACTACCACCACCACCTGAAACTGCTACTATTACCACTACCACCACCACCACTACAACAACAACAACTACTACTGCTACTACGGCTACTGCTGCTGCTGCTGCTGCTGCTGCTACTACTACTACTACTACTAGTGCTTCGCATTCTTCGCATTCTTCTTGGCATTCTTCGCATATTTCTTTTTAGCTTTCTTCATCGCAGTCTTCTCACAGACACTAGAATATTAATTATCCTGTTGAACGCCTCAGTGGATCCGTGTTGAATTGACGTAACGGTGATGAGGGAATTGTCTGTAAGTATCTTGCAGACAGCCGCCAGCGATTTCGCTCTCATATATACATACATGTTCATACATACATATTTTTTATTTCATATATATATATATCACTCATGTCAGTCTAGTAAATTGAAAAGCAGATTCAGCAAGCTCGTACCCTAAATATTTGAAATTTGTAGCATTATCAAACAAGTGTACTGTTGCTATAACAAGTCTATTAAGTCATTTATTATACTAAATTTATACGTCTGCCTGATACATGAAGCCAAATCTCTGACGTACGAGGCATGGAAGAATAACAAAATATTTCGTTGGTAGGAAAGGGCATTCTTACTGTTGATTCAAATATTTGTTCCTCTTAATTTATCTGAAACGATTACCCAGTGTCTAATATCGAATGTTCATTGATGACTAAACGAACAAGATTGAGAATAAGACTTCCAAACTCTCTATATCTGGTAAAACATTTGTCACACGGATGCTTTATACTTAATTTTTTCCATTTGATGAACTATGTACACCAAAATGCATTTAGCAGTTGTTTTTTCAATAAAGGATATACTTACTTACTTACTTACTTCCAGAAACATCCTACATAATTATGCGCCTCTGATTGGGTATTATTGTGAGAGGCGATTTATAAATTTATAAATACTTCCATGTGATCTGTTCACATTGACAGTCGAGTTTTGGTCCGTCAAGACCAAGACCAAGACTTTAAACCTTAAGACCAAGATCAAGAACAAGACTCTGAACCTCCAGACCGAGACCAAGCCTTTAAAACCGAACTTGTGTGCACTCGAGACCAAGACCTTGTTATCGAGGATAACAAGACGGCTAATATCTGGAACTAACTTCCTCTATCTGTGGCTTGGGTTTCATGATCACATCACGAGATGCAATCCATACACGAATTAGTAATCGTAATCGTAAACTCGAAACTTCTACAGCGCCCACAAAAGCGAAGTAGCTTATTCACAGGCGCTCAAGCAAAACAAAATCGATAGGCAGGGGGTCAAAATCCAGAGAGTCAGGCAGGCAGACAGGCAGGCGGCTAAGGTGCATGGATGGTGTTTGGTGTTGATATACATCGGCAGTTACTGACACTGACAGTTAACAAACGTCATTGCATATCTGTAGATTAATTACTCGTTTTGTTGTTGTTGTATACTGCTTAGCTTAGCTAAGGCAAAATTTGGTGTGGTTTTTATAATTACTTGTTTCGTATTCCTCTTAGTGTTCACATTCTCATTTTTTATCAATTTTATAGGTCTAGCATTTTCAGTGTGTTTAGCATTTCGACTGTTATTGGCATTTTCATGGCATGGAATGAATCATCCTTCACTGTTCACTCGACAGTTATAATTATAGGTATTACATTTGCAACAACTGCAAGTAATGAGAAGCAACACTACTTGTAAACTTAGGTTTGAAGTTGGGTCTCATTATGCCTAGAGTTCATTCAGACGCGCTTTACTCCAGCCTTAAAGCCATCCTTTTCAACCGGGGTTAGGTCGGGAGCGCTCCTGAGTAGTAACCTTGAAGGGGCGCTATATAAATCTTCGGAGTGAATGAATGAATTAGCATCGGTCTATAAGCCGTTCTAAACTGGTATTGTTGTTCTATTACCAACAAGAGCTGAACGGGGTTGTGGAGTAAGGAAATGGTAACACTCTGGCAGAAGATCAGCACGGACTCGAGATCGCTTCCCGCTACCTCCCAAAGGTCCACTCAGCCTTTCATTCGCAAGATGGCGTTGATAAAATAAGCAGCACGACGTGATGGGTGCCTTTCATAGCTGCCAAACAGTTAAATTCGACTCCTGTAAAAACTTGTGATCATCCGTCCATACTATGAATTGTAATCATACTGCGGTGTGCCAAGTTTGAAATAATAAACGAAGATTATTATTATAAACAGCGGAGTTTCTTTGATATATAAAACTCTTTGAATTTCCTTTCTAGAACATCCTCGTGGTTCCTTTTGATACCGAGAGGACTTAAAGTAATTGCGAACTACGTGGATGATCATGTCACATATAATAGGAAAAGAAGTTGAATGAGTGACCAACATGATGGGAGAAAGAGAGAGAGAGAGAGAGAGAGAGACAGAGACAGAGACAGAGACAGAGACAGAGACAGACAGACAGACAGACAGACAGAAATACAGAGGGAGACACAGAGAGACAGACAAGACAGAGATATGGAGGGATAGATAGACAGAGAGAGAGAGAAAGAGACAAAGACAGAGACAGAGAGACAGAGAGAGAGAACTGATTTCAAAACTATACGAAAATGAACTGAAACACATAAAAAAAACTTTGAAGGCGTCGACACCCTTTGTGGCTATAGTGGTAGTCCAATGTTTAACGACATATTATATATAAGATGTCGTTAAACATTGGACTACCACTGGCCACATGTTCGGAACCAGCATCTGAGACTGTATACGCACACAGCTGCAGGGGACACCAGCGTTGCTCCGAAGAACACGACGGTGTCGTACGTCCTTCTAACCTGAATATTTCAGGAACCGAATCCCATTTTAGACTCATCTGGGAGTTTTAAATTCGGAAACTGGAGGAAGAAAAGAAATGCTCCGAACAGATAACATGACATAACATAGCAAGGATTTAAAGTGGTTCAGAAGACGTGTACTGTAGTCTGTGTTTGAAACTTTGAACCACTGAGCACTGCTAAATATCCGTCGTTTTCGGTGTCCATTTATGACGTCTTGTTGCAGCCATCCTCTTCTTTGCTAGTTTTAATGGAAATCTGCAGAATTGAAATAGGATAAATAAATATCTCTGTTCCGGTTGTAATAACCAGAGAACCGTGAAATTGATTAATGCTAGTTATTCGTTTCCGATTCACAGAACAAACGATGTAAAAGGAACGACGATCGAAACAAGCGAAGCATGGTAACATAAAACTACTGTTTCCAAAAGCTGCTTGCTAATAAATGCGCACTTCAAAACCCATTGAGTGGAACTCAGTCGATACAGATTAGTGCAGTTATGCGCACAACAGGACGCCATCATTTTAATTGGGTATTTGCTGCCAATGACAATCCATATAAACATGCATTCTGTAACACAGAATCTTCTGCTAAATGTATGTGTGTATTTATGTATGTATGTATGTATGTATGTATGTATGTATGTATGTATGTATGTATGTATGTATGTATGTATGTATGAATGTATGTATGTATGTATGAATGAATGAATGTATGTAGGCTATCAATCAATCAAAAATCAATCAACTTTTTTTATTGAATCTGTATCAAGACACCAAACATTCCAGCATGAGATATCAAGATAACAAGAGAGTCCTGTTACTAGGGAGATTAACATTTCAAGAGTCTGAAATAGTGAGAGCACAGCCAAAGCCTTGACAACAACAAGCTTCGTATAGTAAAGTTAACAATGAGGTACTAAATGAATGATCTGCATTCCAAGAACAATACAGTAACGAAAAAGAGACAACCTTTTTTTACTAACAGCAAGATGGATAATATCCGTCCGGGTGATTTAGTTGCGTTCCATTAATTAGGAAGGCATTTAGAAGTTTTTATTGTTGATGGGGGCTCGACGTATATGTGAGGAGGAAGCATGTTCTAAGTTGTGGAGCCATAGTTTTATGAAAAATAAACGAGTATTAGAGTGTGCGTATAAGGGCAATAAGCGTTAGAGTTTCTAGTGAAGTGCCATGGGTATGAAAAAATCCCTTAAAACATACTGGAAGTAAGCCGTGTTCATAGCGGTCCACATAATAGGCTTTATTGTTCGAATTTGCTCTAGTTTAAGTAGCTTCAAGTCAGTACATGTGGTCCAGCATGAACGCCTATTGGAACTCCCACAGGTGTTAACATGAAATATTAAACCTTGAACCATCTTACTCTCACAAAATGATCATATTTGCATCATAAAAGTTGTAAGGTGACATCAAGTGTATTGCAGGCTGTCTGTTCTGTTAGTAGTTAAGATTTATGTCTTCTGTCATTTGTGTTCTTGTGAATTGTTTCAATTGCATAACTGTACACTGTAACCGGTTGCGGTTTGTCAACCGGATTGTTTCAATAAAGGATATTATTATTAAGTGTGACTCTGCACGTTTCCTATAGCGACCGTATGGCCTATAGACCCCGATGATTTTCAATGAATTGATCGGGTGAAAACCTTCACTACCACTACCACTACCCCTCTGTGTTTGTCTTCCTTCCTGTCTGTCTGTCTGTCTCCATGTCTGCTTGTTTGTCTGTCTATCTGTCTGTCTATGTCTTTGTTTCTGACTTGTAGCTGTCTTCTGTGGCACAATGGAGACGACGTTCAGAACATCCAGCTGAGCCTCTTTTTGCGACAATGAAGCAGACCATTATAGGCACGAACTCCGCCACTGCTCGTGCTCTGACAGTGCCAGTCCCAAGCGCGGATGAAGAAGGAGGGCGACGCAAATGATCTTTCTTATCACAGTGTCGTTAAACTGAAACTATTACAACTACCATAGGCACATTGGAGACCATCGATATATGGCCAATCAACAGGACCTGTTGAGCTCAGACGAAAGATATGACTGCAGTCGATAGGTGGCCTAGAAACGCTGTTACGAATCTCTCTAATTCATTCGCCAGTGTTATAAGCGTCGCATATGCCATAGAGTATTAGGCCAGAGACAACGGGTTCCGCGACAACTCGTCTACAGACACTTCGTCTACCGACATTTCGTCTACAAGTGTATCTTTATCCATTACGGATAAACCAACAGAGGTCGCTTTCTGATAGTTTCGCTAAAACGTGCTAAATATTCTCATGAATCCAGCTTCTAATTACTAAAAAGATTATTTTCATCAATCCAACTTCTATTGAATGGAAACTTAGTTTCATCCATGCATCTATAGCTTGGTATACCCAGCTTCTATTTACGGTAAAAATTATTTCGATCAATCCAGCTTCTATTTCAACACAGGAATGTTTTCGTCAATCCCACATCCATTTAGGGAAACAGTTTTTCATCAATCCAGCTTCCATTTTAAAGTGACAATATGAAATTGTAGACGAAATGTCGGTAGACGAAATATGTGTAGACGAAGTGTCGTAGACGAATTGTCGTGACACCGAGACAACGTGAGCGCCAACGACGCCGTTGTTTCTGGTTTCAATGCGACTGTTCACCAGATATATTAAATATCAAGATTTGAAATGTCTAGACATTTAAGTTCTTAAGCTGTGAGCCTTCCTACATAATTTCAAACTTATGACTGACCTGAGATAGATGATGAACAAAAATATGCGGCATATTGCTCTGTAATTTCATCACCGTTCATCATCTATCTCAGACTCAGATTAGCGCAACTATTCATGTTAAGAAAATATAAGATTTTTCCATATTTGGTATTTCATCCGTGAATATAATTATATAGACTTAAGAGGAAGTTTCAAGTGCTTTAATTGTATTTATAACTTCAGCAACTATTTATGCATGCAGTACGATATTCAGTGAATGATATTCAATTCATTTAAATATAGACCTAAGTGAAATACATATACGATAGTGTTAGTTTGAATAATTGTTTTAATATATTGTAATTGTAATTATAGTGCTTTACCAAGATTTTTTTTACCACCGAACACTGTACAGAATAATGACTGTGGTCGAGGGTAGCCTACTGGATGTGTCCTAAGTAGTTTAAGGCTCCCTGCAGACACACGCCTGCAGGGAGCCTTAAACTACTTAGGACTATTAAGCACCAACCATCTTCTATGCTCGGCACACGAACCTCTCACCTGTAATCAATCACCTGTAATTAATCTGGTCGGTGGCATCTGTTTAGTCTTTCATTTTCAACTTCAGTAGATCTTCAGATTGATCGCGTGCATTAAAACTAGTTAGAAAGTTGCACAGAAATATTGATTACTATACCCATGATTTTTTAAGCCTGCCGCAGGAAAGGAAAGAAGCGGCTTTGAGGAAAGAGAAGAAGGTCGGGTGCCAGCATTTGTGGCACAATCATTCAGTGTTTAATCTAGACGTCTCTCGGGGGGAAAGTTCCCCAGGATCGAGTTTCCCCCCAGAGAAAAAATGAAAGACATGAGACATGTAATTTTGTACAGAAAGTGTGAAATTTAGGGATAATTCCCCCCAGGATTTATGGTCTACCCCCGAATTTTTGTTGGAAAACTCTCGTTACTACCCCTCGAAAAGTCTTGGAAAACTCTCGTTACTACCCCCTCGAAAATTCCTGGAAAACTCTTGTTACTACCCCCTTCGAGAAAATTGCCCGGTCGTGTCAACTTTTCAAATATGTGGGATACCCCCCCCCAGAACCCTGGATTCCCCACCGACAGCAAGGGGAGTAGATTAAAAACTGGGTGGTAGTGTTTGTAACTTTGTATACCTTTCGTCCCTGACATCCATGTGATCTTCTTTGGGTATAGGTGCTCCTCAGTCGCATGCATGAGCAGTTGAGCACTCGGAGTCGTAACCACGGCGTTCTAAGGAGTGAGGAACATGCAAAACGTTCTTTCTGTTTGTGCCAGAATTATAGAGGCATTTAAAATCTAAGCTGGTGGTTCGCAGGTAAAAGTGTTACAATCCGATCCATTTCAACGTCACTAGAGGGACCTGCGATTCGATCAGAGGTGAAGTCTTAGAGCTGACACGTTAGCCGCTGGGTCACTATGCAGACCACCAGATTGAACAGGATTTGATCAAATCCTGTCCGAGCGGATTGCATTAGAATTAATTAGATGGCAGGTGCATTAATTATTATAACGGAGCTATAGTAGTTCTAAGATAAGATTGCGCCATCGGCTGTTGCTTTGTTCAGTAGACAATGGCGCGATTACCAATTAACGATAACAATAAAAGCAACAACAACAACTGTAAAAAAATAGCAGCTCCAAGCGTAGGCCTAATGCTTTAATTGCTTCCTGGGGGATTACGCTTACCTATGGTAAAATATACTAATAAAATATGATAATAAATACTACTACTAATAATAATAGTAATAATAATCAAAAATTAAAAATAACATTAAAGATTCGATCAGGACAGAGGAAAGTGCTTTCCATTACAACAAACTAGAGCTCGTTAAGCGTTGACCTTTGAACTGACCACTTTACTACGACCTTGCGACGATATGCTGACGTCTGACCTTCTTTCAATTGGAGAACAGAAGTTTACGAAACACTTGCTTCGTCCCCATTCACATTTCTCTCTTCGGGATCAAAGGTTGTGTCGACCGAGCTCATCGCGTTTCTTCCCCGCATAAAGAGTCAGGCATCGTCACACTCCGCGTGCTTTCTTTCCCGACCATCGATCGGGCAATTATCTCCCATCAGCCCAGCTCCGATAGGGAACGCATCCTTGCCCTGCATGGTTGTCCTTTGTATCCTACTAAGCAGGTGAACCAGGTGAGGCGTGCGACAGGGCGGGCAGGGAGTCCTCCTGGTTGGTGCCATCAAGGGGAAATTATTGTAGTCACCTAATTACGAAAGTCTATAATTAGTCGGGGTGCCGAAACCCTGACCAGAGGAGGAATGCCTTCCACGTCCCACGCGGCGGCGATTGAGTATCAGGTCTCTCATTAGGAGGGAGTCGACTTGGATGGCATTCTCAAAGCCCATCATCGTGATTCTTCGTCTTCTGTAATTATCATCGGTGTATAGGATATGTCGAAACAAAGGAAGCAAATTCCATCGATCCAATCCATTGCACACACACACACACACACGAACACACACACACACACCGAGGCTATGACGAAGCCATAAAAGAACTGAGTTATATTTCACTTCTAGTGTATACCAAGTCCATACAAATTCATCTCATCCTCACTTGTTACGCCCTGTTCATTTCTCCAATCCAAACGAGGACAACGATCTTCATCTCAAGCTGACTTTGTTGTCAGGAAACTTAGGAAACTTGGAAACCGTGCATTTGCACTAACTGAATGGAATAAACTGTCGGACTTTATTCGCAAATCTTGAACATTATCGCTCTTCAAAAATAACCCTAAGACTTATTTGTTCAGGATTTATTATGATTAGACTTTCCTGTCACACGCTTTTGTGCAAGATTCTTTTTAGGCGCTTATAAATGACAAATTAATAATACAGAAATCGTGTGATAAATGTGTCAAAAGAAGACTCAGAGTAGCCGCCCTATTTCGGTAGTGTATAATATATTATAGGCAATTTAAAATGAACAATTAATCAGTGCGCTAAGTAGCAAGTTAATTCTACTATTGACAGAGTGAAAACAACAGTGCTTTAACAGAATAAGAATAGTCATTTCAAGAAATTTAAAAAAGTTTTAATACGGTTTTAAACTTAATAGTGTAGAGGTTAGCGTGCTGCACTATCAATCGAGAGGCGGGGTTCAAATCCCACTATGGCCTGCAGGGCAGAAATTTGGCAGGAAATTTCTGCTCCATCTCCACGAAATAGGGCGACATACTTACTTACCTACTTACTTGCTTACTTATCTGCGCTCCTTAGCCAACTCAGCTGTAGTGGGTACACTAACTGTACATTGTTGGTGGGAAGATGTGACGGCGAGGGAGAGGACTGGCCATCCGCCTGCATGCATATGTCGATCAAAGCGAAAGGCAAGCAATTAAAGCAAAAGCCAAGCAATCAAAGCAAAAGCCAAGCAATCAAAACAAAAGCCAAGCAATTTAAGCAAAAGCCAAGCAATTAAAACAAAAGCTAAGCAATTAAAGCAAAAGCCAAACAATTAAAACAAAAGCCAAGCAATTAAAGCAAAAACCAAACAATTAAAGCAAAAGCCAAGCAATTAAAGAAAAAGCCAAGCAATCAAAGCAAAAGCCAAGCAATTAGCGCAAAACCCAAGCAATTCTCGGCAATTAAAATCTCTCCTTTCTTACCGTGCTTCCGTATTTCCCTTATAATATCATCCTTTTGATCACAGCGTCGTTATTCATTTTTCCAAATGCACGAACTTCAGCTATAAAGCAAATCGGATCTCAGAAGAAAAGGCTTCAAACGCTAACTCGGGTTTATGGCTCCGAGTTCTATCTGGAATATATAGTCCTACATTTCTGTTACTATATATATAGCTTTAACGTTGTTGTGATACGTATGTTGCAGTGTTAGCCTATGTATGCGTTGTATGATTTGCTAGCATCAGATTTTCCGCTTTGTATGTTTTCAGATGCTGTTCGTATTGCAATAAGTTGTCGAATATACGATGAGTTACAGTATGAGCGCCTCTGAGTAGGCTTCTTGAAGATGCGCTATATAAATTTTCTGAATTAATTAAATGAATGAATGAATGGCATGATTCATTGGCTGTTAATGGAGCCTTAGACACTAGAAGGTTATGTAATAGGCCTATTTTATCACGTGATACTGAGTATCTTCAGCAATGCTATAACACGACTCAAGAAGAGACAGCCAACTTACAGTACAAAGAGAGAGACAGAAAGAGAGAAGACAAGTAGAGAGAGATAGAGAGACAGAGAGAAAGAGAGAGACAGAGACAGAGACAGAGAGACAGAGTGAGAGACAGAGACACAAAGACAGAGACACAGAGACACAGAGACACAGACACACACAGAGACACAGAGACACAGAGACACAGAGACACAGAGACACAGAGACACAGAGACACAGAGACACAGAGACAGGGACAGAGATAGAGAGACAGAGACAGAGACAGACAGACAGACAGACAGAGACAGAGGGAGAGGCAGAGACAGAGACAGACAGAGAAACAGAGACACAGCGACACAGAGACACAGACACAGACAGACAGAGACAGACAGACAGAGACGGAGAGACAGAGAGACAGAGAGACAGAGACAGAGAGACAGAGAGACAGAGACAGAAAGACAGTCTGTCTTTTTGCGCATATATTATGCAGAAAGCCTATAAGCATGCGTTGTTTAATGTGTTGGCATTTGCCGTCTTGTATATAATCTGTTAGGTGCTATTCATAAAGTTTTGTCCTGGTTTAGAAATAGAGAAACAGACAGACGAACTATCAGACAGACACACTGATAGACGGAAGGGGTCATCCTTTGGTTGTTTGGCTGGCATTCCACCCCTTGTCCAAATCGCCCTCATCAAAGTCGTGTTGCGACATCAGTTTCCTCTCTCATCGACCCACTTGAAAGCGCCGCCCGCCCCTGCCCCACCCGCGCCCGCCTCACTTCACAGGCGTCGAACACGTGTCCCGCCACCGACCCAACACGCACCGACTCAAACGCTAACAGCTCGTTCACCTGTTAAAAGCCATCGGCATTTAGGGCACCATGTCTACATATATACAGATATATATAAATATATATATATATATGCATGTATGTATGTATATCTATATGTATGTATAAGCATGGAGTTTCATCAAACGCGCATCTGTATACAAATGCATGTATGTATACACGAATGTATGTGTACGATGTGTTAGTGTGTGAGAATGAACATTCATTTGTATATTGAACTATATTCATTATATAGGAATAGCTGTTAGAAAAATACATTATATTATGTCATTTATATATAAGAAAATAGCTTATATAATATGATACAAGGTATTTTCGTTACAGTTATTCCTATCCATATATTATATACGAATATATAATGAATGTTCAGTCTCACACACTAACACATCGTACACATACATTCGTGTATACATACGGTGCATGCATTTATATACAGATGAGCATTTGATGATGCTATAATTATGGACATTCTGGCAGCTGCCCATGCAGGGTTTGAGTCAATAGAGGAGAATCTTCCGCCCCTCATCCAGGCATCATCCACCCGCAATCGTCTGGAAACCCTGCCGTGACCTATAACTTCCGGCCAGCTTCGCTTTCATTCATTCGCCGTCTTTTCTTGGCAGACGATGCACGGTCATTCCGCTTCGCATCCTGTTGCTTCTTGGGCTTCTCTCAATGACAACCAGAGGTCGACTGCCGTCGTGTATACAATGTCTTAGCACGACAGTCTCTAAAGTCCGTTCGGCATAGTTAAGCCAGCACGGCTTACTGCTTAAATGCCTGAACTCTATAGCCTCGGGACGGGCAGGTGAATCACTACAGGAGTTTCTTCTTTAAGTTCTCTGCCCTTCGGCAGGTTCCAACTTCCAATGACGCCACTCTTTTTGTCGTCATTGTAAGTGTTTCTTGGGAAATTAGAGAGGTGGTTTCCCGTTGCCTTCCTCTCGGTGTTTTTAGCGAGACACCATCTCCGAGCGTCGATGTCCTTCATCGTCCGTCCTTCCGACTCCTTGTCTACAGGAGTTTATACAACACAATACAATACAACTGTAATTTGATAATGCCCTCCTAATAAAGTTCAGAAGTGCACATTGAAGCCGGGCAGTTATTAAAATCCATAAATAGACTGGAAGAAGTAATTTTTCAGTTTAGTGCGAAAGACAGTCTCGCTATAGGAGAGTTGCGAACATGAGGAGGTAGAGAGTTCCAGATGGAGTTTATAGGAGTTTATGCTAGATGCATGCATTTGCCATAATTATAGATTCCAACTCACTTAC
Organism: Aporrectodea caliginosa; assembly: GCA_020284085.1. Classification (NCBI taxonomy): domain Eukaryota; kingdom Metazoa; phylum Annelida; class Clitellata; order Crassiclitellata; family Lumbricidae; genus Aporrectodea; species Aporrectodea caliginosa. The sequence continues at coordinate 245,660 of JACEVL010000605.1, read as the reverse complement.
CTCCCATATAAACCAGTTGCAAATCATCTTAAGAAGATCAGTCGCTTAAGAAGGGCTGTCCCTGAAGAAGAACTGTAACTTGAGAAGAACTGCCCCTTATAAGAAGAACTGCTACACTGTTACCGAAAAGGGTGGGGAACCCATGGAAAATGCCATCTTTGGGTGGACTTTATTAGAGGAAGGATGGCATGCCATTTTTGTCGTGGAGATTACCATCAAGCGTGTGATGCGCTATGTTAGACCTGACCACGAGTGGAATATAACACGAGTTAGATCTAATGCGTGCATCAGATCTGCCCAAGAAGCTGTGTCCCTGGTATCACCCGGCCGTTAAGGAATTAGTCTCAGGCTGCGACATCTGCGCTCATTATCAGATGGAGACCCAAAATGAGCCAAAATGCCCCACCCGCCCCATGGGATAAAGTCGGTATATCGACAAGCATCGGGTCCATCGTTTGGTGTGGCAGAATTTCTGAAGTTTGCAGCCCCTGGGAATTCTAGGCAAACACCTCTTCAGCGCGATACCCCAAGTAGGCCCCTAATGGCAAACCAGAATCAGCCGTTAGAGCCGTCCAGAGCTTGATGACCAAGGCCAGCGAATTAAGAGGGATGCCCACGTATACACAATATTATACGACATCTGGATATTGCAGGCCTCTGCGCTCGAACCTTAAGAACCGTAGTATTATAGATATAGATGTGTTAGCAATAAAGCAGTATTAAAATACCTTTCGTCTAATCTCCGAGTTTAGAAATAAGTTTTTTAAAGCGTAATTCTTCAAGTATTTTTGTAATTAAAATTATGACTGAGGTCTCGAACTCAAGTTGGAGCGTATATGCTTATAAAGAGCCGTTATTTTCAACCATCCGAAAACCGGTGTTAAGCAGCATAAGGCAACTTGGAGACATTCCTGTACGCTCAACTAAGAGATCTACAACGAATGCATACAGCACAGTGAGTTGTACTTTTCACTGTTATAGTGCAAATGCCAAATTATTATTGACGTTGATTAAGACATAAAATTGCGTGTTTCTTTGTATGTTGGTGTTGAAATGACTCGGACTTGGACTCGATCTTTTGTGACTCGGACTCGGCTTATGTGGATTCGACTACATCACTGATTTATGTAGCAAATTAATGTAGGACTATGTTCTATCGTATAAGCCTACAGATACGTTTATATGTAATGCAATATATGACGTCCATCCACAACACCCACCCACCTACCCATCTATTTATCAATCCATCCATCCATCTACCCATCCATCCATCCATTCATCAATTATATCCATTTACCCATCCACCCATTCATCCATCAATCCGTCCATCCATCCAACCATCCGTCCATCCATCCATCCATCCATCCATCCATCCATCCATCCATCCATCCATCCATCCATCCATCCATCCATCCATCCATCCATCCATCCATCCATCCATCCATCCATCCATCCATCCATCCATCCATCCATCCATCCATCCATCCATCCATCCATCCATCCATCCATCCATCCATCCATTTATCCATTCATCCATTCATCCATCCAGCCATGTATCAATCCATCCATTTACCCATCCACCCATTCATCCATCCATCCATCCATCCATCCATCCATCCATCCATCCATCCATCCATCCATCCATTCATCCATCCATCCATCATCCATCCATCCATCCATCCAGTCCATCCATCCATCCATCCATCCATCCATCCATCCATCCATCCATCCATCCATCCATCCATCCATCCATCCAGCCATCCATCCATCCATCCATCCATCCATCCATCCATCCATTTATCCATTCATCCATTCATCCAGCCATCCATCCATCCATCCATCCATCCATCCATCCATCCATCCATTTATCCATTCATCCATCCATCCATCCATCCATATCAATCCATCCATTTATCCATCCACCCATTCATTCATCAATCCTTCCATCCATTCATAACATGCATATATCCAACCATACATCCATCCATCCATCCATCCATCCATCCATCCATCCATCCATCCATCCATCCATCCATCCATCCATCCATCCATCCATCCATCCATCCATCCATCCATCCATCCATCCATCCATCCATCCATCCATCCATCCATCCATCCATCCATCCATCCATCCATTCATCCATTCATCCATCCATCCATCCATCCATCCATCCATCCATCCATCCATCCATCCATCCATCCATCCATCCATCCATCCATTTATCCATTCATCCATTCATCCATCCAGCCATGTATCAATCCATCCATTTACCCATCCACATCCATTCATCCATCCATCCGTCCATCCATCCATCCATCCGGATTCAGTCCTTGTAGTCAATCTAATAATATATCTCCAACATTACATATTTTATTAACCAGTCACTTGTCAATTTAAGTAGGCCCCTATCTAGCGGGACCCGTCCCTTCTGGTGAGCCTATTGTTCCGGATCAACTCTCGTTGCTTACTAGCTCAATGTGTTGTTTTAATCTTCGATTGTTCGATTATATGACTATGTTATTCAACACTTGTATCTGTTACTGGGATCAATAAAGTGAATCGAATTTAATTGAATCCATTCATTCATCCATCCATTCATTCATTCATTCATCCATCCATCCATCCATCAATCCATATATCCATCCATCTATCAATTCATCCATCCATCCATCTATCAATCCATCCATCCATCCATCCATCCATCCATCCATCCATCCATATCCATTCATCCATCTATCCATCCATCCATTCATTCATCCATCCATCCGTCTCCCCATTAACCCAGTAATCCATGCATCCATACGTCCATCCATCAATCCATCCATTTACTCATCCATCCATCCGTCCATTTCCCAATTGATCCATGTATCATCCATCCATCCATCCATCCATCCATCCATCCATCCATCCATCCCATCCATCCATCCATCCATCCATCCATCCATCCATCCATCCATCCATCCATCCATCCATCATCCATCATCAATCAATCCATCCATCCATCCATCCATCCATCCATCCATCCATCCATCCATCAATCCATCCATCCATCCATCCATCCATCCATCCATCCATCCATCCATCCATCCATCCATCCATCCATCCATCCATCCATCCATCCATCAAATCGTCATCCATCCATCCATCCATCCATCTATCAATCCATCCATCCATCCATCCATCCATCCATCTCATCTATCAATCCATCAATCAATCCATCCATCCATCCATCCATCCATCCATCCATCCATCCATCCATCCATCCATCCATCCATCCATCTCCAAATTAACCCAGTAATCCATGCATCCATACATCCATCCATCAATCCATCCATCTACGCATCCATCCATCCGTCCATTTTCCTATTGATCCATGCATCCATTAATCCATCCGTCCATCCATCCATCCCATCCATCCATCCATCCATCCATCCATCCATCCATCCATCCATCCATCCATCCATCCATCCATCCATCCATCCATCCATCCATCCATCCATCCATCCATCCATCCATCCATCCATCCATCCATCCATCCATCCATCCATCCATCCATCCATCCATCCATCCATCCATCCATCCATCCATCCATCCATCCATCCATCCATCCATCCATCCATCCATCAGTCCATCCATCCATTCATCCATCCATCCATCCGTAAATCCATCCACCCATTCATCACTTCATCCATCCATCCACCCATCCATCCATCCATCCATCCATCCATCAATCCATTCACCCATTGATCAATCCATCCCTCCAGCTCTCCATCCATAGTCACCCGCCGCCCATAGTCACCCACCCACCCATCCATGTTATTTTATTTCATTTTTACGTTTGTATTGTTTCCATTTCAGGCAGCAGTAACTGTAGTAATGATGTACTACGTTTTCGATGTGCAGTATCCTTCGGAACTTGAAATACGTGCAATTTTCTCCATAGCTGTGTGGGTTGACTTGCCCCAAAAAGGAAAAATTCGTCCAGCTATTCAAAGAAACTTAAACTTCCTGCTTAAAGGATTGCATTGACAGATACTCTGCGTACCCGTTTCAGTCATTATTATTATGCATAAATATGTTATTTAGATTTCCAGTCTGGAGTGGCTAAAGACTGTTATGAACTGACTTCTTCAATAAATTACTATTATTTTTGCTTTCGTTTGAATCTCTGCTTGGTAATGCATGCTTTTTCATACTGTTATCAGCATAGTGTATACATATTTTTCTTAGTAAATATCTCTATCAAAGATATTATGTTTTGTCTTAAATCTAGCTAGAATCAATCATTTCTATTTACATGCAGCCATAATTTTGAGCATCATGATATTATTAGAATAATTAAAAGGAAATGAAAATGAGAATAAGTTGAAATTTCCCACGAGTTAGTGGTAGTTTCCACTATTGAGCTAAAGCGAAAATTTCCAATAAGTGAGTGGCAGATTCCACCATTGAACTGAAGTGGAATATGGTGGAGAGCAGCCATGAGCAAGTGGCAGATTCCACCTTTCAGATAGGGTGGAGAGCAAGTGGTAGATTCCACCTTTCAGATAGAGTGGAAAGTTCCCAGTTATGATGGAATATTCCACCTAAAGTCAATGGTGGAACTGGACCACCTTTGTATAATGGTGGAAATATTTCCACCCTAGGGTGTTGTTTGTGGACCACCAACTTTAGTGGAGATCTCCACCTTTCCCATAGGGTGGAGAGTACCGATCAGTGAGTGGTAGATTCCACCTTTCAGATAAGATGGAAAGTTCCCAGTTATGATGGAATATTCCACCTAAAGTCAAAGGTGGAACTGGACCACCTTTGTATAATGGTGGCAATATTTCCACCCTAGGGTGTTGTTTGTGGACCACCAACTTTAGTGGAGATTTCCACGAATTATTTTAACAGTGTACATGAGAAGAGCTGTCCCTTAAGAAGAGCTGTCCCTTAAGAACTGTTACATAAGAAGAACTGCCCCTTATAAGAAGAACTGCTACATGAGAAGAACTATCCCTTAAGAAGAACTGTCCCTTAAGAAGAGCTGTCCCTTAAGAAGAGTTGTCCCTTAAGAAGAGCTGTCCCTTAAGAAGAACTGTCCCTTAAGAAGAACTGTCCCTTAAGAAGAACTGTCCCTTAAGAAGAGCTGTCCCTTAAGAAGAACTGTCCCTTAAGAAGAGCTGTCCGTTAAGAAGAGCTGTCCCTTAAGAAGAACTGTCCCTTAAGAAGAGCTGTCCGTTAAGAAGAATTGTCCCTTAAGAAGATTTGTCCCTTAAGAAGAACTGTTACTTGTGAAGATCTGTCTCTTACGAAGAACTGTCCCTTAAGAAGAACTGTCCCTTAAGAAGAACTGTCCCTTAAGCAGAACTGTCACTTGAGAAGAACTGTCCCTTAAGAAGAACTGTCCCTTAAGAAGAACTGTCCCTTAAGAAGAATGTCCCTTAAGAAGAACTGTCCCTTAAGAAGAACTGTCCCTTAAGAAGAACTGTCCCTTAAGAAGAACTGTCCCTTAAGCAGAACTGTCCCTTAAGAAGAACTGTCCCTTAGGAAGAACTGTTACTTGTGAAGATCTGTCCCTTACGAAGAACTGTCCCTTAAGAAGGGCTGTCCCTTGAGAAGAACTGTCCCTTGAGAAGAACTGTCACTTGAGAAGAACTGTCCCTCAAGAAGAACTGTCCCTTAAGAAGAACTGTCCCTTGAGAAGAACTGTCCCTTAAGAAGAACTGTCCCTTAAGAAGAACTGTCCCTTAAGAAAAACTGCCCCTTAAGAAGAACTGTCCCTTAAGAAGAACTGTTACTTGAGAAGAACTGTCCCTAGGAAGAGCAGTCCGTTAAGGTCTCTTCGGGTGAGCAGTCCTTAAGCTAACCTCGAGTGATAGCCATGGCTATGAAGCGTTGCGACTTCACTCGTCTCAGCCTTGGCGTACATGATGGCGTGTGACGAGTCCTCTCCCTCGTCGCGTAATCTTTCAACAGACAGTGTGCAGCCAATGTGCTCATTTTATATTGAGTTCGCTAGAGGGCACAAGTGGAACGGTAATATTGAAATACCTCTGAACCCCGACATTTTGCTGGTTGACTGTCCAACCTATAGCTATTCACTAGATTATGGCGCATTTCTTAATTGTAATTACCTCTTACAATAGTGAATTCTTATACTAGGTTCACCACCTTTGATACCAATGTAACTTTGGTCAAAATTATTCGTCTTTTATATATACATACATATATACCGGGTGGCGCATAAAAAACGTTCCCAAACTTTGCTAACCTGGCAAAGATCTAATTTCAGAGATATCAACTTTTAATTTACACCAAAATGTTAAGCAATTATTTCTGTGCACAAATGTCAAATTTCAAGAGAGTACGTTTAGTAAGTCACACCCTGCGGCAAGGTTATGACGTCATACCTGTCTATAAATTTTGCACAAAACTACGTCATTTATTTCGCCGCGCAGTAACGAGAGTATCTTGATTAAACTAGTCCTCGAAGTAGTAAACATTAAAACGTGGTGTTTTCAAATGATGATCTCGCTGTTATTAAGATATCATTTGAGGAGAAGGGTTGGCGAGGCAAGCGAATCGTTCAGGAAAATCCGCGTAAAAAATGGTCAAGACAAAGCATAAACCGAGTCAGAATAGCCGCGTTTACGGCTCTAGCAATGAACGAAAATCTTCAATTGCGCCAGAAAGACTTTATCATGAGACTAGTCGTTTCTCTAAAAAATTAATGGTATCTGCTGGAGTTTCGATGCACGGTAAAACAGACATCATCTTCATTGATCCTCAGAAAACCAAAGTCAATGGAGAGCATTACGTCGGCTTGTTACGCGATAGGCTCATTCTCTAATGTCGTAGACTCTATCCTGACGACAATTACATCTTTCAACAAGACAGTGCTCCTTCACATCGTTGCAGATTGGCTCAGCAATTTCTTCAAGCAAACACCCCTGATTTTATCCACAGTGATGCCTGGCCACCAAACTCTCCCGATCTAAATCCTCTGGACTACTATGAATGGAACGCCCTAAAGGAGCTGATGTATGCTGGTCGCATACACCAGCTGGCCGTTTCTAAATACTCACGAACTTAAGCAGGTCATTGAAGCAAAATGGTCTCTTTTAGACGACACACAATTACAGAAGTCAGTAGGACAGTGGAAACAGTGTTTAAGGGTCGTTACAAGAGAAGGCGGAGGATCAATTAAACATGTGTTCGCGTAAAGCGTCATCATAAAACAATTGTGCAAAATTTTGACCATGGGTCATACAGTTCTAACAACAATTTCTCTCAAACTGTTGAGTATTTTGCCCTACATTTTGGCTCTGTTGTACAAATATGAATTGTGATTAGTTTGATATACTATGATTCAATTTACTTTAAAATTGTTTAATTGCCAGGTTAACAAAGTTTGGGAACGTTTTTAATGCGCCACCCGGTATAATCAGACTTGCATACTATACGAGACATCCAACTTCGAGACCGAGACTGAGACCGTGGGAACCGAGACCGTCGGGACCGAGACCGAGACCGTGGAGACCGAGACCGTGGAGACCGAGACCGTGGAGACCGAGACCGTGGAGACCGAGACCGTGGAGACCGAAACCGAGACCATCGGGACCGAGACCGTGGAGAACGAGACCGTGGAGACCGAGACCGTCGGGACCGAGACCGTCGGGACCGAGACCGAGACCGAGACCGTGGAGACCGAGACCGAGACCGTGGGAACCGAGACCGAGACCGAGACCGTGGGAACCGAGACCTTAGACCGTGGGGACCGAGACCGAGACACAGGGTCCGAGTCAGTTCAAGACAGTTCAAAACGAGTGAAATGCGCATTGGGCCCAAATCAATAATCAATTTTTCTCTCAACTTTTGAAGTCTAATACCATGGACATTGGACAAGTCACGGAAATCAGCCGATCACCCGAATAGTATAAACAGTTACTATAAAGAAATCAAATATTTCAGCCATTCTGAAATCTTCTAATGATTTTAAAATTTAAACCAACAACATTCGATGTATTATCGACATAAGTCATTCACTCACCTTGAGAAACTATATAGATGCTGTTCCAAGTGTTTTGCTCATGTTGGCTTTACACCAGCGGCAAACGGCATGCCATTTATTTAGTTTTTCATTGATTTTAAATTACGTGAATGCAAATTTCACTATTTCAGGTTCTTTATTATACATTTTAAGATACTTCCAGTGAGGAAATTAGACAATTGAAATAAAGTAATAAAGTGCAAACTTAAACTGTTTTTTTAGAATATCTGTTAATACCAGAAACACCGCTTTTCTAAACTTCCGGTTTGTTTAGCACTTCCGATTAACTAATTATCCGTTCGGCACAGGACAATTTTATAGAGCGATACTGTCAGAAGTTCAGAACTAAAGACAGTTTGCGCGAGAACTATGGAGACCGCTATACTACATGAGAAAAAGACTTTCGCTTCGAGACAGTTTCCAAAAAGTCAAGCAATGACCTCGAGACCGAGACAGTGGGATCCGATCATCCGAGACCGAGACAGAGACCTCAAAAACCTATCGCGAGACGTCTCGAGACCGAGACAGTGTCTCGAGACAATACAAGTCTGTATATATATATATATATATATATATTCGTTTATTATCAAACTGGTTGTCACACCACAATCTGTGCATGTGATGTCTTTCCCGCAGTTGATGTAAAATGTTATTGCCGCTGGATCAGACGAAGCCGAAAACTATTAGCTAATATCAGCAATTAGCAGCTGCTATGAGCGCTTCTGACGCTCGCTTCAAGAGAGTAAACTGTTCGAAGAATGGAGAGTTCATTGGTAGACGATAACGCAACGTTCACATAATTTAGTAGGCTACCCGTTAAGACTGCATCCGCGATACTCTCGGCAACAGATGTTGTGTTGCTGGAATCTGTAATAGTTCAGTTCTAAATGTAGATTTTTATTATCGTTGTATTATCGGCTGCTAATTGCTGATATTAGCTAATACAAATATGTATGCCGCGCATGCATAGCCACAGCCTGGTTGTTCCTTCGTATCGTGTTTCCTCAGTGCCATGCAGAAGTTGACTTCATAGCTGTATATTCCATTCGGTAGTTTTTCGTTTTGTTGGGTCGAAAACACCTCTGCAGTAACCACTGACCCTTGAAGAACTTCTAGAGCATGGTGCTGTATAAATCCAGTTTTTATTTTAAGTGTTAATGTTTTGTGCTGTCAAGTAATGTAACGCCATGTGTCATAGGCTGATGTAACATTGTGTAACGCATGCAGCGTATTTCTAAAGCGCTACTCTAAAGCTAAGCGCAGGGCACCAGCTTATTCACGAGCGCTTTGACCAATAAATTATAAGGTCTCGATATAACTATATTGCACTCGTTTTCATCTGCTCTCTTGGGAATGAGTTTGTTTCTCTATAGGATGTTCTTGTCTATTCGTACATGCGACGTGTTATTCTGACCGGATGTTATTTATAAACTTATCAGTGGGTGAGCAAGGTATTTCCAACTTTAGTCATGTACCTGAATATAAGCGATGAGTTCTTTGCTGGCTGGCGGCTGGCTGCCTGCAGTGTATAGGCCTAGACGTATATACTCTCAGCGCAATGGATGCACATTCTCTATTGATTGCTGGGCCTGAAAATATACTATAGCCATGGATTCCGTAATTGGTTGGTAAACTTAAGGAAACGAGCCATTGCAAGTGGATGTCTCTGGTCTTATCGGTATAGTATATTTCACCTCGCCGTATGCTATAGGTGTCCAAGCCTAAATGATCTACCATCTCGTATAAGTCTTGTATCACTCAATTGCACCATCCTCTAATTCGAGGCACCGTCTGCCTCAAAAGTCCTTCTAAAAGCGGCAGCCTTTCTATTAGCATAATGTAACATAATGATAGCATAACAAGGGTCTAAAGTGGTTCAGAAGACGTGTAGACAGTGTTAGAACCATTGCAAATTAACCTGTAATGTTTAATAGCCTATCTCTCATATATAGCTCCCACTTGAAAGCTGTGATAGTGTCGACTGCGACCATACTTTCGTCCAGATCATTCCACAAGTCCACAACTCTTGCACTGAAGAATTTCTGCCCTAATGTTCCTTTCGGTTTCTTAAATAATTTATACCTATGTTCCCGAGTTGCCTTGTTTGGTGCTAATTCAAAAAACTTCTCCCTCTGCATGCACTGCCTCCTTTTCCACGTTGACTGGAATACTCCATTTTGAAGAGCCAAACATGTAATTCATATTGGCTATAATTGCAGCATTTCATCGTATACGTTACATGTATGAAGAGGACGTTAAAACATCGCATTTCAAAATGTTATTAAAACACATTTACACTTAAATCAATAAATTTTATTGTCTGATTTATAAACCGACGACAATGAAAAGAGATCAGATTTATGAGAAACCAAAAAGTTACTGTACAAAGGCAATTTAAACAAACAATGGCTCACAAAATCCCATTAATAAACAAATACGAACCTAAATAATAAAATCAGTCAGTGCTATTTAAACAAAGGAATTTCCTTGTATATCCTTCAGTTGTAATACAATAAGCCTACTCTGACACGAACTATTAACCAACTATCCAAGTTAACAAAACCGACAGAATTCCATATAGTAGGCCAACCTTATCACTCGAGTTTTCTGCATGCGAAGGTTCATATGTGGCCACAAGATAATAATTATGTGAATACAGCTTTCGGAAAGAAGAGGATATGAAATGTACGAGATCAATAAAAATTATTTATTTATTTAGCGTTTTATGGCATACAAATTAGTGCTGTACTTATAGAAGCATTTGCGTCAGGTTATTCCATGAGTGCTCAGTGCTCTGAATTGCAGCTCCGTGCAACTGACGTATAGAAATTGCATGGAAGGCACCAGATGTTCGTTCCTTAAGATAAAGAGTTGTTCATAATAATTATAAATCCACACATTTGAAGTTCTAAACACATGCGTTATGAATTCTGTGAGACAAGAAAATCTCAGATGTATACAAGAGTATTAATGGCGTATATCTACATTACAAGCACACCAAGGATATGACTCGTCGCTTCTCCAGGTGCAACCCTTTTGAGGGTATCTTCGATTGCGCTATATATTAAGTGTCATGCTATCTACATTGAGGCAGGAGAATGGTGACGCAGATGATGATAATGTCATTTCCCCTTACAATTAATTCCAAATGACCAAATGACTGAAGCTGCAAGCTCTGTATGATAATTCATGTAGATGTGTATATGCCTATATATAAACGACTTTTACATAGACGATAATGCATTGTTTGGTAGATATATTTCTCACGAACGCTTAGGGTTCCATACATCTATATATATTTATAAGTTTAAAGTCTTTTGAGTCGTTGGCGAAACACATTGTCCGCTGAAACGATAATCGTGTCAATCTAACCCAGGAAATTTTCTCCAATGAACTTAGCGTGATCCCATGCACGAGTTCATTCTGTATGTAATTTGAACAGTGGGCTGATCATTCAGGCAGACTTTGCTTCTAGAACCAAGTGCCTCTTACCTTTCACGTGCACACGGTGCCAATGAGTTCAGAATTTCCTGCCGTGCCACATAATTCACCTGTTTCAACACCTGGCTTACTGTAAATACTGTTATGCTCATTATCTCCCCACGACTATGTCCGCTTGTCCGTTCGTCTTACACTCTGTTCGTCCATTAGTCGCCTTTGATATCTGCGCTATCTCTGTGAACGCTTCTCCGATTCGGCTTTTGACGGAATAAACAAAAACATTCGACTTCCTCCAACTTCTTCACCCCATGCTCACCTTTCGTCCTTCTCAACTTTCCACGATCTTATGATGGCATCCCACTACAACTGTACACCATCTCTACCATGTACTCTTTCCATGCAGGTTCTTTTGATCTCTCTGGACTGCTTCCATCGTCTTCTGACGCAGTGCATTCATCTCATGATCACATCTCCAAATGCTTCCATGCGATTCAATTTTAGCATGCTTCATCTTTAGTGTCCTAAGAGTGTATTGAAGACACATACACACACACACCTAAACACACTTACACACACTCACACACACATATACATACACACATGTAAGGAGCTCTACCAGAATGCTGGCTTTATGGTGATTTGGAATTGACCTTCCTTTCATCATATACTACCCACCATGACTGAACACGCAGCTGTTCGTCAACTTCTGCTCCTGCTATGTATTTAAACTTTGCTTTTAAGTTGAATCGAAATCGTGATTTTATCCTTGTAAATGTGTTGCTGAGTGTATCACTGTTTCTGTCTGTCTGCTTGCATGTGTGCGTGTGTATTCCTAGCTGTGGACCGAGTTCACGAAAGAGATGTATGATAGTGGATATCTGTGTCATATTTATTACGCGTTATAGTCAGCCAAATAGTTAATTATAATAATACAAATGTACCAAATCTGATTTGACTTTGTCTTGTCGGAAAATGTGTCTAGATCATTCACAATGTTGTTATACAACATAGAAACTGTTCTAATTTTACTGCAAAGTGCAAACTTTGCACTAAGCCGCTTTATCCACCAACCAAATACAGGCTCAACTCGCCCATCGTGTTATATAATACAGTACAACTAACAAATGGACTAGTGTTATACATAATCCCTCCTCGTAGGAGTTCCAATTTATTTCTTGGTTTGAAGATCCAACCAATTCACTTAAGTTTCTTCTAAGCTTTTAGGATTCTTAGACTTTTCCTACTAACTAGTGTCGCCCTGTATCTGTCATCGCGCAACTCACGTAGCGCCACTGTCCTAGTGTTTCACACTCAAATCACACAATTACCTGGAGATGACGCAACAGAACTGACGTCACGGCGAATAATTTAGAATTGTTGGCTCCACCTAGCGAACAATTCCGAAGCAGCTGTTCTCCTTGTGTTTGAGCAGGAGCGACATTCGCGAGAAGGTCTTAGCGCAGGTCTTGCAGTTGTACTTCTTGACCTCGGCATGCGTCTGTAAGTGCGCTCGTAGGTTCGACCGGTCGGCAAAGGCTCGGCAACAGTGGGGGCACTCGAAGGGCTTTTCTCCGGTGTGCGTTCGCAGGTGTCCCTGGAGCAGCCAGGGACGCGAGAACGCCTTTCCACACAGCTTGCACCGACACGGGAGCGTGTGTGTCCGGATGTGCATCTTCAACGCCCCTAGTGACGTGTAGGACTTGCTGTCGCAGTGCGGACAGGCGAACAGTTTCTTAACGTAGGTCGTGCAGTGGAATTCCTTGTGCTTGGACAGACCGTTGAACGTCGAATAACTCTTCTGACAAGCCTCGCACTGAAACCGAGGCGGCTCAGGGCGCGCGCGGTACGTCACTTCCGCCCCGACTCTCGTCTCTTCCGGTTGAGGGACTTCCGTCGGTGAACGCGTTTCCGGGATTGTCTGTGAGACGGGATTTGAGCCATGGACCAAGGAGAAATGACGATTCAAGTCCAGACCATCGTCGGAGAGCCTCCGGAAATGGAACTGCTCAATTGGATCGTGCAGGAGACCGGAAGAGAACCCGGAAGTCGACGAGAACGGAACATCCGGGGACGTGGTGGGACTACGACGGCAGTGAAGATGTCCGAAGGCCCAGGACGTCGTCACCGGACCTCCACTGACGTCCGAGGGTAGAAGACACCCGCGCGGGTAGGCTGCTGCTAGCGGGGCCTTTGAAGCGGAGGGACCCCCAAGGAAGAGCGGTCCGGCGCTTAGGGCGACAGGGTGTGGCAGTGCATGGCCCGGCTGGATGGCTGATAAGGGGATGGGAGTATAGATCTTCTGTGGATCGATGGTGCTCCAGGGAGGCCTCCCATCGGGAGACGAAGTGATAAGAGGTCGTTTGATCGTCGTTACCTTTGAGTCCTCTGTCTCCTTCGTAGCTCTTTCGCGCTCTACTTCCGCTGAGGACGCCATCTTCCGATCGCAGCAGTCGTCGCTCGTTCGGACACTTCCGGTATGGTGTGCGCTGCGCCACCTGTCGTTCGGTAGGAGAGGAGAGGAGTCCCGAGTGAACTGCGTCGCTACATCTGCTGGACAGAGAGATATGTGAGATAACAGGTATTATGATAATTATGAGGGAAATGGTCGGCAGAACATTTAAGTCAACAGACTCAACACAACACGTAGCAATGAAAACCAATTTGAAAGAAGAGATGAACAGAGATAAAAACCTGACCTTCCTTCAAATATCGTCTTTACCAACGGATAAATATTCAACGTATACAATAAATAAATCGATGTATACATCACATTAATTACATACAAACCCATATATATATATATATGCATACATACATGTTATATATATATATGTATGTACTGAAGATACATGTATATTGTATATGGACCTTGTACATATAATTATATATTATACACATATATATATATTTATATATGTATGTATTATATGTAGGCTACAGAAGATAATTATATAGACTTTGTTTTTCTTAAAATATGATACATGAAGCAAAGCATGTTTAATAAGCTTAGTTTACATAAATATCTAAGTTATGGTATACATATTAATAAAGTTGGCAACAATTATACACGTTCACATGGGATAGTTTTGTATAGGTAAGAAACAGTTTTCAGGTGTATATATATATATATATATATAATATATATAATATTATTACATAAACATTAAGTGCTCATGCAGTGACCTCGAAAATGTATTTGCTCTTCTAACTCAATTATTTGCCCATTAAATCACAAGCATTATAAGAGCTTTCTTGCTAACTTGTCTGTATATTTTCGAACCTACTTACTAACTCACTCTGTCGCCCCCACACTATAAATTGATTAGTTCTCCAGTACCTCCTGCTGGGAGAACCCAAATATCGGTTGGTTGTCGTTGATATCGCGATAACCGCCCTTAGATCCTCACAACCCCCTTCCGAGTTTCCTACGAACCCTTCCCCATCGTATACCTGTTCCTTGGTATTTCCCCTCCTTCCATCACCCAGTTCCTGCCGGGCGTAAGGGTCAAATGAGTTCCAAGGGGCGAAGACAGGTTACAGCAGGGCTAATGAGAAGCCCGGAACTGGCTTTGAGGTCAAAGGGCAATCTGGAAAGGGGTCAACAGACCCTATGCAACGCTCCACGCCCTCAAGGGTGCCTTTGAAAATAGGAAGCACTTGGGTCGATTAGGTGACGCTAAGGAGTTAATTGACCAGAAGTCACGGTCCTCATTTCATGCTACACTCTGTATCGCTCTGTCTCCAGTCCTTCCAACCTTGGCAGGATAATTGCCATTGGGTGTTGCGGCCAGAGTTCGAAACCTAGCACTGAGCATATAGTTTGTAGCAGCAACCAGCAACAATTGCTATAGATAGTATATACTTTGTATTGTATTGTATTTATAGATTTATGTAGCGCCTCTTACAGTGAACACCAATCAGAGGTGCGCTCAGTATACGTCTATAGACTCTGACCATCCATGCCATTTGTCAGCTGGTGACTGGAATCCGTTGGTTGGTTCCTTGTGTGTGCATGGGCCTGCCATTGGTGACTCTTTCAGCTTACTGTGCATTGTGTTGCTAATCGATGTAATATATTCGTTCGTAATGACAGTTAGCATCATACAGTATAGGTTAGCGTAGAGAGCGCCTCTGAGTAGATATCTGGAGGGGGCGCTATATAAATGCTCAGTTACATTGCATTACAGTACATTAAATGTTATCGTACTCCCTGTCCCTGTCCCTGTCCCTGTCCGTCTCCCTGTCCGTCTCCGTCTCCGTCTCCGTCTCCGTCTCCGTCTCCGTCTCCTCTCCTCTCCCTCTCTCTCCCTCTCCCTCTCCCTCTCCCTCTCCCTCTCCCTCCCTCTCCCTCCTCTCCTCTCCCCTCTCCCTCTCCCTCTCCTTTCTCCTCCTGCTGTTCCGTCTTCGTCTGCTTCCCTTATACTCAGACACTCAAGCGTTCGTTCTTCCGTTGCCTTCAGGCGCCAAAGCTTCGTCGATACTAATGGCGCTGATTTTCAAATTCCGCGACACCTGCCGCCACCTACCGACAAATAGGTCGCCAGATGCGATCGGTAGATGGCCTGAGCAGATAAGCAAACGGCCTTCTTAAGGATGGGACAAATATTTGGCCGACGGCCACGAACACTTGTTTCTAAACCCCGCGCACGGCGAACTCTACCTGCCAAGCACGCGTCCTGCTTCCTGCGTCGTCGCCTAAACAAACGAGTATTTAGACGTCACCGATCACTCGACGACGATGGTATATATATATATATATATATATATATATATATATATATATATAGGTACTATAGGTAGGCAGAGGTCTATGCCTGTATACGTCCTTCACGGAGAAGGCAGATTATAGTCAGGCGGCAGGTGTATTTCGGAATTCAAAAGTTATCGTATAAGATCTCTATCATGTCAACATTATATATATAGATAGATATAGTTGAGTCCTCATGAGAGAGAAGAATCATATATGTACATTTATATAATGTAAGAGGACTTGGTCGGTACTTCTGTTTGCGGGCGCATCTATATTTATATATAATTACATATATATATCCATATATAACCATGTATATTCATATATATCCATATATATTTAAGAAGATATGGCCATTTAAAATTACATCTTACTTATCGCTGCGCATTGCTGACTAAGTGTTGCCCGACATTGGTGTGAATTTAGAAATATGTTGTTAAACTTAGCATATATATATATATATATATATATATATATATATATATATATATATATATATATATATATATATATATATATATATATATATATATATGAGCAGCTGTGACGGAGGTCCGGTGTCACAGCGTCAATGCCAGAGGTATACTTACAGAACATCCGTCGGTGACGGTTACGGAGATGATTACGATAAGAATCATGCGTAATCTGGACGCCAGACCCAGTGCTATTTTAACGCATATATGGGTTCGAAAGTGAGAAAAGTATAGGGGTCTACGTACACACACAAACAAACACATGCACAGAGAGAGACAGACAGAGACAGACATACAGACAAACAGAGACAGAGAGAGGTATACTTGGAAACTATTCACTTGCGCACACCTGAAGCACGCTTACTCCTTTGAGCGCTGCATGGTTCATTTGAAAATATAAAGCGTATACACTTTAATACAAATGTAGAATATACAAAGATACATTTGGGTCTATAACAGGCACGTACTGTATGCACAAGTAGAATAGGTTAAACTTTCGCTAAAGAGAATAAGTGTCAGAAAGACGATGCTTCATTTTGAATCGCAACGCCTATATAGGTGAAGCATTTGTTCACTTGGTAATACTGTAATATAACATCTTCACATATTTCTATCAATCAATTTCTTAATATCAAGCTGACAGGTCGCAACTTGTCTATGCATGTGAGAAACACTGCATGCTCGAGATCAGATGCTCGGTTGAGAGGAGGAGAATTACGTTCAAGGTTCTCCTAAAAGGTTGGGGCCCCGATAGCTCGGCTCCGTTCAGACTGCATCAGAGGCTTCCTGCTCCAACCAGCTGGATCGACAAATAATTTATTATTTTAGGCCAATGGGACTATAATAGTGCGAGTGGCAGATTCCACCTTTCAGATACGCTGCATGGAGAGTTCCCAGTTATGATGGAAATTTCCACATAAACTCAAAGGTGGAACTGGACTACCTTTGTATAATGGTGGAAATGTTTGCACCCTAAAGTGTTGTTTATGGACCACCAACTTTAGTGGACATTTACACGAATTATTTAGCAATGATGCACTATACGTATATAGGGTCGTCCATAAATGACGTCACGCAATTTTGGCCGATTTTTAACCCCCCCCTCGTCACACTTCGTCACAAAAGTAACACCCCCTCTGAATGTGACGTCACAACGCTCGGACCCCCTAAAACCAAATTTCCATGGCGAAGCAAAATGCTCCTTCATGGAACAAATAGGGAAAGCATGAATATTTTAAAATCTAACGGTGACCAAATATTGAAATAATTAGAAAATTATTACTAATGGTGCCCGTATACATTAAAATAATTAAAAAAATAATGAAAATTTAATCCTCAAAATTAGTGCTGTTATTAATAAAATTAAATTGTTGTTAATTTTTATAAGAATAACATAGACCTGGTGTGACGTCACACTTCTCAGACCCCCCCCCCCACCCCCATGTCACACATCGTCACAAATTTCCGACCCCCCTCCCCCTAGGTGCGTGACGTCATTTATGGACGGCCCCTATATGACAACCTGCATGAGGCACATGATGAATATAGGACCGACCTTCTTGGACAATCTTCCACTGAAAACAGCTTAAGAAACATTATATTTGGCTTGCCATAAGAAGCAATTATCTTAGAATTCTTAGGTAATCAGTGTCTTTAAAAGATTCTCAATATGCGCTATACAAATGTTTGGATGCAAGGCGCGTATTGTCACCGCAGTTAAAATGAACTGAAGACGTCGGAGTTGCAATGGGAATTTCAGACGTCAGACAACTTCTGTCAGCGGTATACTGTTGGAATCAGCATTCCATGGATATTTAAAAGAGGAAATGGTGCAGCCAGCTATTTATGAGCCTCTGCTGCTCAAATGCCCACTGCACCACCTTCACCAGGTCCGCTGTTGTATAGGCCTACAGAGTGTGTGGTGGCCGAGAGTCCTCGCTATATGCGACTGCCCAAGGATAAAGAAACCGAAGGACGGACGATGGAGATCATTGACGCAAGGAGATGGTGTCTCGATAAGAACACCGAGAGGAAGGCAACTGGAAACCACCTCCCTAACTATGTCTAAAGTGGAGAATAACGCCAGAAAAGAAGGAGGGTTACAGACTTACAGCCAGCTATAGGAGAGTGCTGGACAACGAGAAGAATGGCGACATTGGAAGTACTATGCCTAAAAGGCAGAAATCAACTGTTTAATCTAAGTGTCTCTAAACTCTCTATATATAGACAACCGGCTGGCTGGCTGACTGAATGAATGCATGAATTAATGCATTAACGAATGAATGGACATTATATAGAATGAATGAATGAATGAATGAATGAATGAATGAATGAATGAATGAATGAATGAATGAATGAATGAATGAATGAATGAATGAATGAATGAATGAATGAATGAATGAATGCATGAATGAATGCATGAATGAATGAATGAATGAATGAATGAATGAATGAATGAATGAATAACATTTTGCAAAGCATGCATAATCCTGCAGGGGTTGAAAATCTGTATATATGTATAGTATATATACATACATGTATACCTTGACGGGCTACAAAGCGCTGCTATAATCGGTTGCTCGGCAATTGAATTTACACGACTCGCTGTATGAATGGATTGAACCATTGGCGAGGCAGCGATTGAATCCACAATGCCACTATAATTAGACTCTTAATTAGGCAGGACAGAAACAGAACAATTAAGAAGAGAATGCGCTGAAGTTAACTACGAGAAGCAATCATCGATATGAACAACTATAGCGACTTCATTTTCTTAGCTTCGGCATATGAGGGTGACTGACCAGTCCCCTCCCTTAAATTGAAGTCTTCAAGGAATCAGGACTTCGATGTACATTGACGATTAAGCATTCGTAGAAATCTCAAGAAATTCCAGTCTACAGGTTCTTTAAGCTCTTATAGCCTTCCGTCTACACACTGTCGACACCATGCATAAGCACCATATATCTTCAACATTTAACAACTTCCGAATACTTTCTGTCTGATTGCAATAAGCTGTATGTCTGTCTGTGTGTGTGCTTCTGTTTGTCTGCCCGCAGCCAGACCGATTGCAAGATAGTGTCAGTGTCGGTGCATCTTGTCTGTGTCTCTGTGTGCCTGTGTGTGTCTGTAAGTCGGTTTGTATATCCGTCTGTATATCTGTCTGCCGGTACACAATGTTGAATGAGATTTCACCATTGAAGTCTAACTGATGTTATTGATGAAGTTGTCAGAACAGTTATTAAGTCTGCCTTTGAATCAACTGAGCGTCTGATACTTGGATATCTAATTATGCGTACATCAGTTGAGAGCGGGAGACAGACAGACAGAGAGACAGACAGACAGACAGACAGAGACAGACAGACAGAGATACAGAGAGACAGAGAGAGAAAGAGAGAGAGAGAAACAAGGTATAAGAATGCGATTTTCGATAGGGTTCAACCATTAGCAGCAGCTGCATAAACATCGTCTCCATGACTAACGTCATCATCATCATCATCATCGTCATCTCTGTCTTCATCATCTCTCTGATCATAATTCCAAGAGCACCTGTCTTATGATGTCTCTGTATACGGCTCTCCATTTGGCACAGCCAAGATCACATTTCCAGGTTCCCTCACCGTCTCCTCAATTTATCTTCATCTACAACTGCTTCCATCCATCTATCCATTCCTCCACTCTTCATTCCAGGCTCACCAGTTCACCTGTTCATCGACCAGTGCACTCAATGACCCTTTGCCAATTGTTAACTGAATCTGCTCATCACTTCATGGATGTAGGATAAATAGCGTAATATGAGAATGTTGAAGATCACAGTAATTCATTCATTCATTCATTCCGAGAATTTATATAGCGCCTCTTCAAGATATCTACTCAGAGGCGCTTTCTGCGGTAGCCTATTATGATGATAAGTGTCATTATGAACGCAAAATTACATCAGTTAGCAAAGAGTAATGGCGGTGTTGATGATGATGATCATGATGATGACGGTGATGAGGATAATGATGATGATGATGATGATGATGATGATGATGATGATGATGATGATGATGATGATGATGATGATGATGATGATGATGATGATGATGATGATGATGACGATGAACTTCCTTATCACCATCACCTCCACCACCGCCATCATCACCACCACTAAACCCCACTACCATCACCACCACCACCACCACCGCCATCATCACCACCACTAAACCACCACTACCATCACCACCACCACCACAATCATCACTATCATCACCTTCACCACCACTATCACCACCAATAACACCACCAATACCACCACCTCCACCACCACAACTAGCTTTACTACCATTACTACAATTACGAAATAATCTCCCACTGCAGTCAACAATGATTATGATTATTTGACTTTATCGATGACAACAAAGATTATCATGACGATGCACTGATGACGTCATATGGAAGATTAACAAAACTCCCTAATTACCTGAGAGTCTACTGATTGTGTCGAACTGTTGCTGCTGCTGATCATTGTTGCCTCCCATCAGAAGTCCATCATGAGCCATGGTCAGTCGACTGACCGGTCTGTCCAGCGTCCACTTCTCTGCCAAGTCGCCATGGAGATACGTCGGGGGTGTTCGGACCCCGGCGGTTGCCCTCCCCGTCGTCTTCTTGACGAGAAACGCTCTTGGCATCGTCCCTCGTCTTGTGGCTCACTGGGGTGGATAAATCACCGGCGGTCGGAGCAGATCAAACGACCGACGAAACACAATCCACTATGAGACACAGCTCTTCATTCAACGCGCGGTCAACCTTATCGAGACCTGTTAGGAATCAATGCAAACGCCAGACGCTTGTGTGAACGTGTCAAAGGCCTTCATAAAGTCAACGCTACAGCTGGTTCCTTGAACTCTTGCATCCACCGTCTGCTCTCGATCTTTCAGCGAGACTCTGTAACTTGTCGATATGCACAATCAGACGTAAATAAACTACCTCTGGTTTAGCTCTCTCAACAGCCAACAGAAGTTTGACTGACGAGCAGTAGCCTGGCAAATAGGGTACCTGCTAGGACAAGGCGTCTGATCGCCTGGGTCCTTTTATAAACGTCGGTAATGGCCACACCTCCGGCTAAACGCTCGTCCAATGAGAGATGCGTCTGTGCTGACTGATAGGATGGTCTACCAATGGTGTTCGATAATCGGTAAGTTGCGTTGTAACCAGGCAGAAAGTTGATCGTGTAGTGAGTTAGGGGAGGGAAGAAGCGCAGCGATAATTTAATGTAGAGGAAAGCAGGTATTGAGGCATTTTGCCGCTAAGCACAGGCACGAGGCCGATTAAAGCAATGCTGACCTGATCTTGGATTGATTTGTATGAGAAATGCTCAGAATGGTGATGGTAATAATGATGATGATGACGATGACTATAATAAGTAAGTAAGCAAGTATCTATCAATCAATCAATCAATCAATCGCTTATTTGTAGCCAAACAACAATAAACAATAATATTACAAATCAGATTGCACTTTTATTTTATTTTATTGAAATGCGTTATTGAAATGAGTAATTGAAATGAGTTATTGAAATGAGTTATTGAAATGAGTTATTGAAATGAGTTATTGAAAAGAGTTATTGAAAAGAGTTTTTGAAAAGAGTTATTGAAAAGAGTTATTGAAAAGGGTTATTGAAAAGAGTTATTGAAAAGAGTATATTCTTTATTACACCATGCAGTTGCCAAACCGCACTCTGGTTGTGGGGCGCGGTGGTGTAGGGGACCAGAGGTATGTTCGGTGACTTGCAATCGGAGGGTTGCGGGTTCGAATCCACCTCAGGCCGCCGCGTAGGGACCCTGGGAAAGTCCTTCACTTGCAATCGCTCATGCGCGTCGGCGTGAAACTCCGATTCCGTGTCCGCGCTGTAGTCGGGAGCGCCTCTGAGTAGAAATCTTGAAGGGCGCTATAACAAGTGCTCATACATACATACATACATACATACATACATACATACATACATACATACATACATATATACATACATACATACATACATACATACATACATACAGACATACAGACATACATACATAGATACACCTTAAATGATGATGATGAGTATGATGCCAATGGTGTTGGTTGATTATGATGATCATGTTGGTGATGGTGTTGATAATAATTATTAACATGACATTGTAGTTACTGTTAATGCAATGAAGACAAATATGGCTACCATAAAATAATGGCAATTTTAATTAGTAACTTATTGCAATTGTCATTGTAATTACGACAATTTCTATAGCATCATCGGTATAGCAAGCCATACTTCTATGATGCTTTACAAATACGGTCTGCTGTTAGCGCTGATGGAAGCCGATAGCGCATTGGATAACACACTGGCGTAGAGAGCGAGAGGTACCGAGTTCGAGCCCCGTAGGGCGGATATGCTTTGTAGGCTGCTATTAGCGCCGTGTATTGCAGGCTGTCTGTTCTGTTAGTATACTATATAGTTAAGATTGTTTCAATTGCATAACATGTAAATGTACAGCGCAGTGCGTTTGTCAGGCGCTTAATTAAAGAAAAGATATTATATTATATTGTTATTATAATGTTCGTAGCTACGTATATATAGCAGGTACATTTGAAACTGTTTTTTAAAACATAAAGCCTTATATCGCACCGTTGCTTGATGTATAAAGCAACAACCGATGGTGCATCAAATCCAAGCCGTAACCACTAACCAACAATTAAACCAAGTCAATATTCAGAAGATCAGACAAGCATACTATCGTAATTGTAATCGTAATCGTAATCGAGCATTTATATAGCGCCACTCAAAAACAGAGGCGCTCCCGACCCGGGCCAGTGTCTTCACTGCAGTAAAGAGAGATTTTCAGGCGCTGGCGGAACTGGTCAAAAGAAATAGAGAAAGGGTCAGTTCTGAGGTAACTATATATGGCGGATAAGCAATTTGATAAAGGTTACTCTTAAGTTGTGAACGAAATGACATAAAGACTCTTTCGTTTGCTGAACACACCTCTACCCTCTCTCGGGTTAATTTATATCACATGAGACATCTTCGAGCTGTCAGGCGATCTGTATCCTCTTCCACTTTTACCTCGATGGTCCATGCTTCGTCTGCTCACGCATTGATTACTGCAACTCTCTACTTGTTGGTCTTCCGAAATCTCGCCTGTCACCTCTTCAATCGGTACTAAAGGCAGCTGCCCGCCTTCCTCGCTTCACACATATATCTCAGCCTTCATGATTGAGCATGCACTTACACAGTTTTTACACTGGCTTCCGCTCATTGCTCGTATTCGGTTTAAAGTTCTTTTCCTTATTTCCAGAGCGTGTTTGGGTCAGGCTCCACGTTATCTTTGTGATCTTATCCGTCGTCCTCTTTCGGCTGCCTCTGGTCGCACTCTCCGTTCGTTAGACCGACAGGCGCTGAGCAGAGGGAGCGCCTGAATCAATGCGTGAGCAGACGAAGCATGGACCATCTTGGTGCCTCAGACTGGGACTGCTATATACTGCCCACTACCGCGCTTATGCGTCTGTTGGCCCTTTGCTCTGGAACGATCTTCCCTCTACGACTCGCTATTATACATGTATATGATCTGAACTGCATGGGGTACTTCTGTCTCTGCTCGTACTCTTAAGGCTTTTCTCGCAGAGCTTTTCGCACTGGGAGCGCCTCTGATTAGGTCGCACCGCGAGCAGCGCTTTATAACTCCGTAAATACCATATAATACAATAAGCGACTGAGCAGAAAGGGCAGATATAGGCAGTGGCGTAAATCATGGAAGGACATATAGGGGGACTATCCCCCAAAGTTTTGACTTTAGCCCTTCTGTCCAGTGGAGGCGCCAGGATTTCAGGTTTGGGGGCTAAAGCTCCAAGCCCTTCCCTGCTGTCCCCTCCTCCCTGTGATTTGCAGTGATTTCCCACTTTTGGGGGGCTGAACCGCAGTTAGGGGCTAAGCCCCCTAGCCCCTAGGGGGCTAGGGGGCTTAGCCCTTCCCTGGCGCCGCCACTGCTTCTGTCCCCCTAAAAATCCAGCCCTCGTAGAATCTCCCCCCAAAGTTTTGTATAGATTTTTCGCCTCTGGATACAGAGAAAGAGTTCCAAGATTTATATATCATCAGCAATCGAAAAAGTTCGTTCACCGAGAACAGTTCTGGTTTTAGGTATCACCAGAGAAAGGTATACTCAGATGATTTAGTTGAATAATGGCAAGTCTGGGGAATGAGAACTGATTTGAAGTACTGCGGCTATTCAAAATTCATTGTTTTATTTATATGAGCCCAATTTGAAACAAATCATTTGATTGTTCAGGAAAACAATGCAAGAATCTAAGCACTTGCATTATATTTCCATATTAGACGCATGCATTAGTTATAATATATGGGTCTGGTTAAAGAGTTCTGAACTCTTTGGAGTTTCATCACATTTGACTCAGTGCTATACTAGCAAGAAGCAAGTTACAGTGATCAAGGCGACTTGGGACCAATGCGTTTGCAAGAGATATCGTTGAAGACATGGGGACATAAGCACAATAATTGGGCCTTATTACTATACTATTATTATTATCACGTTATTATTATTATTATTATTATTATTATTATTATTATTATTATTATTATTATTATTATTATTATAATTATTATTATTATTATTATTATTATTATTATTATTATTATTATTATTATTATTATTATTATTATTATTATTATTATTATTATTGGGGGCCCGATAGCGCATTGGATAACACACTGGCGTAGAGAGCGAGAGGTACCGAGTTCGAGTTCCGTAGGGCGGACATGCTTTGTAGGCTGCTATTAGCGCCGTGTATTGCAGGCTGTCTGTTCTGTTAGTAGTTAAGATTGTTTCAATTGCATAACATGTAAATGTACATGCAGCGCAGTGCGTTTGTCAGGCGCTCAATTAAAGAAAAGATATTATTATTATTATTATTATTATTATTATTATTATTATTATTATTATTATTATTATTATTATTATTATTATTATTATTATTATTATTATTATTATTATTATTATTATTATTATTATTATTACTGTTACACCAGACTTTAAATTTAAAAGTCCTGTACGTGAAGTGTCAAAAGCATGCATGAAGTCAAAAGCCTGAAAATGCATTTTGGGAGTATACATGTACGCAAGGCCGTATTTAGTTAAATAATGTATAATATAAATATTGCATTTACTAACATTATACGGTGTAAGAACTAAGAGCACAGTGAGCACTCATGTGAACTTAGATGATGCAGCTCTGCAGTGCTTTGAGAGCTCACATCACTCCTCCAAAACCCGTATAGACGGTTGAATTGGTTGCTTGTCAGCTTGTTCAAGAACGAGTAAACACCCCCCGAAACAAAATCCTGGCTACGGCCTTGCATGTACGTACTTCACATTCTCTTGTTCACAACTGAGTTGATGATATTCATGATCATCATACATATAAATAGTTTACAGCACATATATATATATATATATATATATATATATATATATATATATATATATATATATATATATATATATATATATATATATATATATATATATATATATATATATATATATACTAATTATATTGACCAACAGCGCGCATACTGCAGTCAATCGGGAAGTCAGTACATTTGCAAAATCCTCTTTCAAGCAACCGTTAAAGAGCCCTTAAAGCTTAATATGTAGCCTATGGGCCTATAAGCCTCTCATGCATGCAGAAGCATTGCATAAACTGTGGTTTTAACTTTTCAAAAGATTTCAAACTTTGGCGAAGTTTAAAAAGCAGAATGATCGAATGAATTGAAGCAGTGCAGCCTAATATATCATGTGGCGCGTATACACAACATTGAGAAGTCAAAGAATGCGCGAGAAAAACTGGCACTAAATGTCAACATGTGCCAAGTATAGCAGAGTAGAAGACTTCAGAGTCTATAAGTAGACTACATTGGCTGTCTGTTTCCCTTCGTTCAAGTGGCAAAGTATACCTATAGTTATAAAAACTGTGACTTTTAAAACCTGCAGGAATACGGTATAAGCATCGTTTACCCTTGCAACACTTGAAATTATTCTTTCGCCAGCCCCGCAGATTGCATGCATGGGAACGCCTCTATATTATACAGGTATACCTTAAGTTGGGCGATATGCATGAACAAGCAAGCGCATGAACTAGGGGTCTGCGGGTATACCCGTACCCGCGGGTTTACCCGTACCCGACCCGTACCCGCGGGTCGGATACGGTCGGGTAGACATTTTACGGGTCGGGTCGGGTACGGGTAGGAGCATTACGGGTACGGGTATACCCGGTTTTACCCGTAACGAACTGAAGTTTTGGGTTTACATGTAATAATGAGTCTTTCACCTTCAGAGACTTACTCTAACTGGCAGTATCCTGTCTAAGTACCATATCCGTGCGCCTTAGTGAGCTTGGCATTCATTTATAGATGCTCAATTTAAAGTTACAAAATAGCTTGCTTCCATTAGCACAATCCGATCGTAGGGTTTTTACATAAATGTATGTCTCATCTGAGTTTCAGTCCTGACAGCCTGTGTCGGAGGTCGCTGACGCCGAGCTTGGCAGTCCAGCAGTCGTGTTTTCTTTAAAACAGGTTGTTGCAGTTACGGTAGTTGAGGCTATATAGGCATAGTTGAAACACCAAGTCTGTCACCCCTTTTCCTCTGAGAAATACTTAAACTATTCAAATAGTGGCATTTTGTTGCAAACTGCCGTGTAATGAATGGCTGGCTAAAAGTTATCATTATTATATTTTTAAATCGCCCGAGGTGAGTGTAATCCCCCAGGCTCTAAGAAACTATCCGAAGAGTTTTGTCGTTCTGGAGTTAACGATCATCTTCAGCGGTCAAATGTGAATACGTGCAACGAAAAGTAACAGCATAGAACCATTATGTGCAAATTAAAATACGCTGAAAGAGGCGTGCTGTCTCCTGCGGGTCCCCGAAACAGGTTATTATTATTATTAATATTATTATTATTATTATTAATAATAATAATAATAATAATAATATTATTATTATTATATTTATTATTATTATTATTATTATTATTATTATTATTATTATTATTATTATTATTATTATATTATTATTATTATTATTATTATTATTATTATTATTATTATTATTATTATTATTATTATTGCTGTGATCATCACTGTGATCGTCAGACTATTATTATTATTACTACCACATGCTCAGTAAGACCATTGGACTGGTAGGGACTAGGATCATAGGAAGTCCTATTAATTACGTGGCGGGTACGGTACGGGTACGGGTATACCCGCGGGTACGGGTCGGGTTGGGTAGTAATTTCGAGTACGGGTCGGGTACGGGTACGGGTAACGGTCCTGTGTTACGGGTACGGGTCGGGTAGCAAAAATGCTCTACCCGCAGACCTCTAGCACGAACGGATGAATGAACTATATATATCAATTTCAGTTGCATACTGATATCGTCAGAGTATTCTTTTACTGGAGTTTTTATATAATATTATGATATATAAGCATGCAAGGAGGTTTAGAGTAGCAGGTAAGTGAAGTATCCTTTCCATGGACATTTGGGATGACATCATCAGGATACAGAAGTAACCGCTCAACTTCAGATGTGCACGTGCAGTGTTCTGCAAGGTACACTTTATAAAGGTCTATAGATATTCTACTTTCGTAACATCTTGAGGCGCTTCAATTTATAATATGAGAGCAAATCATCATCATCATCATCATCATCATCATCATCATCATCATCATCATCATCATCGTCATCGTCATCGTCGTAATCATCATCATCATCATCATCATCATCATCATCATCGTCATCGTCATCGTCATCGTCATCATCATCATCATCATCATCATCATCATCATCATCATCATCATCATCATCATCACCACCACCACCACCACCACCACCACCACCAGTCCACCACCACCATCATCATCATCATCGTCGTCGTCGTCGTCGTAATCATCATCATCATCAGTTCCTGACGCCAGCCATTTGTCAAGTCCATTGCTCCCTTAGTTTTAGTCCAAGTGATGTCATGTTCTCATTTATATTGTCTATATCCATCGTATATATTCTTGATCTTGAACCTTGCATGCAGTGCATTGTGTGTGATTCTGTCAATTGGCTTTCTCTCAACATGTCCAAACCATGCATCGGAGTCTTCGTTGAACGATTTTGTAGACTCGATCGTTTGGATACCTAATGCTTGTCTAATGTCATCGTTTCTTATTTTCTTTAGTCCTGAAATCCCTGCAATCTTCCGTAACCAACTCATTTCTGCTGAAAGAATTCTTTTCTCATCTTGCGTTCGCATTGTCCAACATTCCGATCCGTGTATATTATATAAGAAATCGGTTGAATCATCGTTTTGAAAGACCCTCTCTAACCCTCCATGGCAACCGGATTCGGACCTCCTTCTCACTAAACCCTTTGGACAACCTCTCTGACTCGACGCAACGCTCGTGAATAAGCTGGTGCCCTGAGCTTGGATTTCGAGTGGCGCTTTAGAAGTTTGAAGTTAATGATTATACGAGTCAAAGGGTTTACGTATATATTCTTGTCTTTGTTTTCTTTGTTAATTCTCTGCTTTTCCTGCAGTCCATTAATCCAAATGCTTGTGAATTGCGTCTAACTCTCCTTTCAATGTCGTTTTCGCTGCTGCATATAAATTATGCAGTTCCTCTTATAGATGGAGGAATTTTTCTAATTGCCCAATAGCTTCTCCTTGGATTGTGGCAGAGTTGTATGGTCTCGAGACTAGGTCTGGTCTCGAGACTTCTCGAGACAGTACCCTGTAAAATAAATTTCTCAGGCTTTATATACCCGATACAGTCTTTATCTTGATCTCAATCTTGGAAGTTGGAACTTCACTGTCTTAGTCTTGTCTTGAAGTTTTAAGTCTTGCATAAACACTGGATTATTGGTGACTCTACAATATATATCAAATGATTCAAATCAACAATGTATTATCTATGATGGACTTTGTGTTTGTTGGCTGGTCTCTCTACTAGGAAAAACCTTCCCCTCACTAAGGGCTAAACTAATGACTGCATGGTTTTTCCTCATCGGTCGCTCGCTCTATAACCCTCGGGCTACCAGGGGGGGTGGTTGCCCCTAGGTTTTTTTCATCTCAAACTTTTTCCGTATGGAATAAAAATTTGACCTTTTAAGTAGCTGTAGGGGGTTCATTTACACACGTTTTGAGGTAAAATGTGAGATGATATCTCACCCCGTTCAAAAGTTATACCCAATATACCCGAGGTACCATGCAGGGGGTGGGGTGGATACCACCCCTAGATTTTCGACTATATCTTATCCGTCATTTAATATTAAGAGACAAATTATACCATTCTATAGAGGGAATGTGGGCTACATTTCTATGGTCACTGAGTTGACCTGAGACAACCGGAAGTGCTCAAAATAAATAATAATAATACGCGTAATATGCGTGAAAATGGCTGAATGGAAGCACTCCCCCTTAGTTTTTGTCTGTAGCGTATTCATTTGTCTTCCTGGAAGAGAAACAAAGATACCATTCTCTAGAGGGAATGAAGGGCTTCATTTGCATACCTACATCTTTGTCTTTTGAATACCAGAAGTGATCAAAATAAATAATAATACGCGTAATCTGTGTGAAAATGCCATGGCTGAATATACAGCATTACAACGTAAACCGATATATATGTATGGATATATATGTATGGATGTACATTTATGCTATATAAACATGTGTAGGGATGATTGTGTGTATCTTTTATACATAGATTAGTTTCAAAACACACATAATCTTATATTTGTTTATCCAAAAAGTACAAAATGTACGCAATAATATAAAATATTGCTAATTAATGGGTTCTGTTGTTAAAAGTGATGTAATTTAGAGGTGCATTCACATAATGTACAACTAAATATACCATTCTGTGCAGAAATGAATGCCGAATCCATTGCTATATTACAAGTTATGATATGTGAAACCAAACACGAAATCCAGGGGGGTGGTAACCACCCCCCTTGGTAGCCGATGTCACAAAAAGCTTGGTAGTCCTAGGGTTAAAGACGTTTATTTTTCCCCAGGGTTTTCGTACTGGCTAGTTATTCTTCGAGAGGCGATATATATACGATAGGCCTATACGATACGTTACGATACGATTAATTGGTAGTCAAACTAGTCATTGTAATTAGCAAATAACATACCAGAACAAAGACCTCCGATTCTTTGAAATCGTGCTTAATCCTCTTCTCAATCGTATTGAATATTAATAACATGTGATTAATATTCGATATCAATTAGTTAATTTTTTGTTATCATTAGAATGTTAATCAGACGAAGGAAAAGAAGAAGAAGAATTAAGAAGGCAGAAGAAGAAAGAAGTAGAAAGGAAAAGAAGACGAATACCCACCGACAAAATCACTAACATAGGCTAACATTTCTATTAACTGAAATTAGGCCGAAGTTTGAAATGTACTAATAATTATTAGCTGCAACATCATCAACAATACATTTTAATATTAATTCTGTCTTCCTTTAGGCTGTTGCTATTTAGGGAATCACTTTCACGTAAGTTTACATCAGCTTGCAGCATCGTAGAGCGGGTCACTCACTTGCCATTCATCGATCGTGTATGCGTGTCAGTATGTGTGAAGGTCTGCAGACATATTTGCAAAATTCGCCATTAGCATTTCGGGCCCTGGTTAGCTGTGCGCGCGCGCCAAGATCAAGGTACGGCGGTCTTGTTCTTGAAAGGGCGAAAGGAAGAGAGAAGGGGGAGTTGGGGGTGGAGCGGGAGGTTAAATCGTCGGCCGAGTGATGCAAAGACAGGCGGCGGAGAGACGATCGTGTACATTTCTCAACTACCTCCATCTCTTTCAACCTGACAGTTTACAGAGAACAGGTGTTGTGCGGTCGTGGGAAAGCACCCGAGGAGTACACTCCGCGCCCCCGACGGTCCGTCCCAGGGCGACCGACCGACCGACCGAACGCTGCCCGGTTCCCCTCTGCTGCTGCAGTGGCTCCACTAGAATGGCACCTGTCGCCTCCCATCAGGCAGCAGAGGCGCCGTGCATGCAGCACAGGAACTGGAGCTTCTCTCCATAGAGACGGATGGAAACAGAGACAGAGACATCCAGAGACAGATGGAGATAACGAGAAAGAGAGACAGAGACAATGAAAGAAACAGGGAGAGTGATAGAAAGAGATGGAAAGCGACAGCAGAGATAGGGAGAGGGGCAAAGGAGAAGGAGACTACACAGTGGAGATGTTTGTGGTGAGTTGATACTTTCCTTTGACCGCCAGAGGTCGATGCCTCCTCCTGCGCCATTCCTATTCAGATCGTAAAAGCATTCGAAGTCGTCGTCTGCCCTGCTGACGCAATTGCCGCGTTCTCAACGAGAAGGGCATAACCGCACCAAGCGCAGTAACATAGCAGCGCTGTAAAAAGTTCTCATTAGAGGCACGGTCTGTGAATGAAGAACATCGCAAAACAAAAAAGGAGAAGGAGAAGGAGAAGGAGAAGGAGAAGGAGAAGGAGAAGGAGAAGGAGAAGGAGAAGAAGAAGAAGAAGAAGAAGAAGAAGAAGAAGAAGAAGAAATAGCAGCAGTACATTAAGCTAGTCTGAGAGACAGCCATGGGTATAAAGAGCAAGCGACTGCATATTTCTTTACCTCGGCTTATGAGGGCGAGTGGCCAGTCTACTCGCTCGCCGTCTGGTCTTCCCACCGACAGTGTACGGTTAATGTACTCATTACAGCTGAGTTGGCTATATAGCCGCTATATAGCCGCTAGGGGACAAGTGGAGTTCACATCTCTAAGCAACTTTGACATTCCAGCACCCTAACCATGCACTAGACTATCGCCCAAGTCAGAGGCTGTGGGCAGAATTCAAATCTCCTACTCACTGGTTATTGACCTCGGCCGTATGACGTAGGCCAATGACTCGTTCCTAGATGCTTTATGCGTCTAATCAACAGAATTTAGAGAAGGTTACATTGGACCTGATACGAAACGATCGGAATCGATCAGAATGCGGATCAGATCACGGTTTGAATCATTTGGTTTCAATTTTTCACGGGCGTAGCCATAAAAAATTTTCGGAGGGGGTTTTAAGATTTCAGGGGTGTTTTCCTTTGAAAATCGTCGCAAAAGTCCAGGTTTTTTGTATTTTACATGTAAAAGCATATAAAAAGTTTTCGGAAACTTATTTGGGGGGGTTTGAACCCGTAAAACCACCCCCTAAATACGCCCATGGGTTTCATCATCATTGTCGTCGTCGTCGTTATCGAAACCACGATTCGTGAACCTATAGTCACTGTGTGTCAACCTGTTTGTGAATAATAACAAACGAATAGACCTATGTACATGTATATTGTTCTTCACTTAATCCACTGTTTAACGATAAGACATAGCAGGAAACAGTACTATATATATTATAGGTCCCATTTGAAACCCCTAAGCCGCAGTGCATATTTTAACTGTTTAACTACTGGGACATATGCAGGATATGTAAAGTTTAGGATTTGCCCCAGTAGTTTTAGGATTTGCCCCAGTAGTTTTGGTGATTCTTTTCCAGGTAATACTCTACTTTCAATGTAAGTTTCCAATAACACTGAAAGTACTATAGTGCAGCAGACTTTGTCCCAGTAGTCCAAATCCGTTAAAATATGCACTGCTAAGCCGCGATGCATCCTGTCATGCAGGATATGTAAAGTTCGAAGAAGTAGTTATAACTGAAGTAAATTGTTCAATTCACTACAGCTCCGTCCATACATCACCCTTTAGTCATAATGGATAATGCATTATGTAACCGTCAATGAACCTATATTTAGATGAATGGTTACTTAATTGTGACAATAACTGTTTATCCTTTTCACACGTAAACACCATAGATGTCGCCCCACTTCAAAGTTTGTTTTTGATATTAAATATGGTGTTTTAAATCTTCACAGAAATATTTTTAGGTCGCAAACATAATTATTCGTAGATTTGCCGTCATAAATATAATTAACCGATTGAGTTTGTTATGTAAACAAGATGCGACATTTTACTGCACCCCTCCCCCATTATCGACCAAAAGGAATTTTTAGTCACACGACGTTGTATAACGAGTTTTCAGTCCTGTGTATAATAATAGGTCCTTGTGTAACCGTAAACAATACTGCAGGCATGTGCACGTGAGTAGTGGATATATGTGTGATACCCTGATATGTGCATAATACCCTTCCCTAAATATGGATAATGGATATAATTATTTCATATGAGGTATGATCTGCTTGGCGCTATTGTAAGGTACTTAATATAAAGGGCGTTGAATCAAGTGTTTTGATACATAGATGCCATTGATATGCTTTTACATCTATAAGTGTGTATGCGTGAATATGTGAGTATACGTATGTATATATATATATATATATATATATATATATATGGGTACACATTATGTATGTGTGTATGTATATACATGCATCAGGATGCATCTTATATGCATATGTATGTTTATGTAAATCTATACATGTATCCATATATCTGTGTATGTGTGTTTGTTTGAGTGTGTGTGTGTGTATGTGTGTGTGTGTGTGTGTGTGTGTGTGTGTGTGTGTGTGTGTGTGTGTGTGTGTGTGTGTGTGTGTGTGTGTGTGTGTACAAGTGTATGTACAAGTGTGTAGCTGTGTAATTCAGTCTATCCGTCCAGCCGTCTATATCTGTCTCTTTAAAGTGTTTTCAATTCTCTGAATTTGACGTATGTGTCTTGAACCCGGAAAGGAAACAAGGGAACGACGAAAGGTCACCAGACACCTGTTCGAGATATGTCTGCCCCACAGCAGCAGACGATCGCGAGAAGATCAAACGACCAAAGCTGCTAAAAAGGCGGGCATTGGCAACATGTGCTTTCGGGCATATACAGCCATCACTTGACGTCGGAAGGTCTCGCACAGCTACACAGACTTAATTTGAAGACTGACAGCTTCAAAGTGGACGTCGTGAAAGTTTCGCTAATTACCTTAATACTTTTTCTACGTTCTGCATGTTGTTCTAGTCAAGGCGAGTGAAAAATGTTCCAAACACGATTTATGTTGTATGCAGCATCATCGGCGTAGGAGATCATTTAAGCCATTATTCGCACCAATCGCTACTAAACGATGATGATGATGACGATAATGAAGATGATGATGATGGAGGTGATAATTATGATGATGGAGATGATGATGATGATGATGATGATGATGACGATGATGACGACGACGACGACGATGATTATGATGATGATGATGATGATGATGATGATGACGACGACGACGACGACGACGACGATGACGACGACGATGATTATGATGATGACGATGCATGATGATGGTGATGACGATGATGATGATAACGACGATGATGATTGAGGCGATGAGGACGCTGACATGATGATGATGATCAAATCAATCAATTAAATATTCGTTTTTTCCAATTTATATAGCTGCAGCTATACCTTGTTACTATTATTGTATTGTATTGTATTGTATTGTATTTGAACACTTGTTATAGCGCCCGTATACCAGATTCCTATTCAGAGGCGCTCCCGACTACTGCGCGAACGCTGAATCGGAGTTTCACGCCGAAGCGCATGAGCAATTGCGAGTGAAGGACTTGCCCAGGGTCCCTACGCGGCGACTTTGAGGTGGATTCGAACCCGCAACCCTCCAGCTGCAAGGAACCGAACATACCCTTAAACCACCGCGCCCCAGTTGTATTGTGATGTGTTGTATTGTGTGTTGTATTGTACTCCACGTTTATAATGCGACCGAGCCACCCGCAGTAAAGATCCGAGAAATTAATCTCTGATAAACCGACCCGACCGGGAAGCGAACCCGGGGCGCCGGCGTGACGAGCAGACACCAACCCACTCGGCCACTCAGGATCCTTACTATTAGACTATCTCACAACCTTATATACCGCAGAGAAAGCAGTGCAAACTACAGATGCCGCTACTCGTTCTGCAGGAACAGAGAAGAGATTCTATACAGGCGAACAGAGTAACAGGCTCTGAATCCGATCGCCTGCAGATCAGCTGCAGTGCAATACGATACGCAATTAAGCCATTCGTGATTTGTGTGAGCTGGCATACAATGGCTCAGAATTCTCTCAGATGTTGTACGAGCCACTCACTCAACGTCCTGATCTCCAAGCGCCGAAAAATTGCAGTGACGTCAGTACTTCCCTTTTCAGAAGTGGGATGCGCTCTGCTCCACGTGGGTCATGGTAGCCGATTATTTTTAGCGTTACTATATGGGCGCCCGCAGATATTTTTGCAGGAGGGGCAAAACACAAATGGCTGAGATTAAATTTTTTAGCAAGAGCTTGAAAATGCAAAATAGGAAATTAAGAACGTGGATATTTTTCATAGATGTTTTTAAAATGTCAACTTTAAAATTTTTAACTAATATCCAAAAAATCAGTTATTTACAATTTAATGAAAGTTTTTATAAGAGTTAAAAAGCGAGAGTTATTTGAACAGAAATTGAAGCTGTCTGCGGTGTCTGCCAAACTGGTCTACCACTATTTCCATAAATTCTGTAGATATTAGAATTTTTTTTAAATTCTTACTATAAAGTTCAATTTCTCAGTTTCACTTTGTGTAGGCCTATCATTAGTATCATTAGTGCTTTAATGCGAAGAATTTTGTTAAACACCAAAATGTAGTATAGTTAAAAAAGTATGTGTCAATTTTTACTTGCCCCCTCTTGCCCCTATATATGTGCGGGCCCATGAGCGTTACCATTGTAAAAGCGGAGTGTGCACATGGGGATCGATCCTCACAAAAATCAGAAACGGTTTGTATGGATCTTAAGCAAGCCTTTGACGAATGGTGTGGCGCTTAACAAATGTAATATATAGCTTCTATAAAAATTGGCATTCTATTAATAGTAAGTGCTTGAAGTTTTCTGAAAGTCTGCGTTTGCATGGTTAGTTTAACTTTAAATAGTAATTTCTTATTTGCGTCCAAAATAGACCCCATCATTTACATCATACATGTTCTTCTGTTCTTCTCCTTCAGACTCAGAGTTCAACTAAAGTAATGCACAGGCACTGACCAGTTCTTATGAACAGGAGCCAATCGAAAATTAGATTCAGAGCTCGATTCTATAGCTATAGGACAAGCTGAAATCCAGGTAAAAGCGTTTAACGATGTAGAATTGAAGACCAGGTTAGTCGTTATAAGTATACTGCAGTCGGAGGCCATACCAGCTCATCTAGACTATGTCCCATCCTTTTCAGGTATGGGTAAGTAGCGGACAGCTGTATATAAATTCCCTATATACTGTGTATTGTGTACAGTATGGCTGTGGTGGTGTTTACGAATTGGACACAGTCTCATTCTGACAACTGAACCATATACACTTTCAATGCCTTGCTATAGAAGGAAAGGAAATCTAGTACCTTGTGCAAACCCTCAGATGCATACATGGGAATTCATAAGTACTAGCAACGTTATTTTCTCAGCCTCAGCGTATACGATAAAGAGTGGCTATCTGCCC
Source organism: Aporrectodea caliginosa (assembly GCA_020284085.1). Classification (NCBI taxonomy): domain Eukaryota; kingdom Metazoa; phylum Annelida; class Clitellata; order Crassiclitellata; family Lumbricidae; genus Aporrectodea; species Aporrectodea caliginosa. The sequence continues at coordinate 208,427 of JACEVL010000605.1, read as the reverse complement.
TCTCGCTGACTTAACCCCATCGTAACTGTCTATAGGCTACTCATTTTATGAAAAAGTTCGCTAAAGATGGAGGTGGAACAGAAATCTTGAAATATCTTTCTGCCCTGCATGGTGCTTGGGGATCTGAACCATCGACCTCTGTACAGTGCGGCACCATAACCATTGGCGTGACAAAAACTTTCAACAGAGTCGCACAGTGTTTTCTTTAAATTGTATCCATACATGCATATGCGCCCATTATAAGCGTTCGAAATGCATAAATACACACATGGCCTATACAAACTTACATAATTTATATACATCCATGCAATAGTTTACTACATACTGTTCATACACACACATGCATGTATGCATGCATACATACATAGGCCTACATGCATGTATACATACATACATACACGCATGTATACATACATACATACACGCAAACACGCACATGCGTATACATACATGCCTGCATGCATACATAAATGCACGCATACATACAAACTTACATATATACATACATAGGCCTACTACATGCATGCATACAGACAGCACACATACATACATACATATTGTATTGTATTTGAACACTTGTTATAGCGCCCCTACCAGATTTCCCATTCAGAGGCGCTCCCGACTACTGCGCGAACGCTGAATCGGAGTTTCACGCCGAAGCGCATGAGCAATTGCGAGTGAAGGACTTGCCCAGGGTCCCTACGCGGCGACTTTGAGGTGGATTCGAACCCGCAACCCTCCAGCTGCAAGGCACCGAACATACCCCTAAACCACCGCGCCCCAGTTGTATTGTGATGTGTTGTATTGTGTGTTGTATTGTACTCCACGTTTATAATGCGACCGAGCCACCAGCAGTAAAGATCCGAGAAATTAATCTCTGATAAACCGACCCGACCGGGAAGCGAACCCGGGGCGCCGGCGTGACGAGCAGGCTACCAACCCACTCGGCCACTCAGGATCCTTATAGGATCCTTGTAACTATATACATAGTTACATACATGCATACATACATACACACACGCAAACACGCCCGTACATACATACATGCAAGCATATAAACCTACATAAGAAATGCATAGATACATACGCTACGCAGATATTGGTCTAAACAACATACATGTATATACATATAGAAACAGACGTACATGCATAGGGCTTATGTGTGTACTATAATGGTTATTGATGGCCACCTGTTCGACCAATAGCTCTAATAGTTTCCGGGTGAATCGAGGTCCAGAGTCGATGGCGGCATTCGGAACTTCTCCTTTGTTTACACTTGTCTATGGTCTCTGCTCCTCACCCTTCTCCTCCTCCTCCTCCTCCTCATCCTCCTCCTCCTCCTCCTCCTCCTTCTTTTCCTCCTCCTCATTCCACCGTTATGAAGAGGAGAAAGAGGAGTGGTTGAGGGAGGAGATGGAACACAAGTGGTTGCAGCTGCTGTTAGCGGCTGCATTAACACCAGTGTAACGCTCTTAATGAATCCTATTAAAAGCTTAACGAATCAACAACAATGCGTCATCATTCACTCATCTCATACTAACTCACTCATCGCTCAACAGATTCACTTAGTCCGTCCACCTGCTTTGTCCTACTGTCCGTAGTCCTGAAGTGCACCCGAAATCTCTCAGTCCGTCTTTTGTCCGTTAGACGGTCGTCCATTTGTAGGACGAACTGAAGTTACTAAACACTGTGTCCATTATAATAACACAATCAGTATGTTTGGCATTGCACCTTAGAGCACCAACTGATCATCTTTCGCTACTATAGAGGTTAGTAGTATTTCCTGTTTAGCCATTGCTAACATCCTTCCCATCTGGCTCATCCACTTTAAACAGCTCTAAAGTGTCAGATGTAAGACGTAAATCAGCTGGACGTATATACTGCAGCTTTTCTGCTCATAAATGCACCAAATGACTAAAAGCAAATGTAAGCCAAATTGAACTCTCCTCCGCTTGCCCTCTGTCTGTCTGTCTGTCTGTTTCAGTCTGTCTGTCTGTCTGTCTGTCTGTCTGTCTGTCTGTCTGTCTGTCTGTCTGTCTCTGTGTCTGTCTGTCTGTCTGTCTGTCTGTCTGTCTGTCTGTCTGTCTGTCTGTCTGTCTGTCTGTCTGTCTGTCTGTCTGTCTGTCTGTCTGTCTGTCTGTCTGTCTGTCTGTCTGTCTTTCTCTCCAAAAGTGTATCGCTCTTATAAACTGAAAAACCGAACTCTACAAACATGGGCGTATTTAAGGGGTGGTTTACGGTTTCCGTTCAAACCCCCAAATAAGTGCATTACTGTCATTAAACACTAAAAATGTAGAAAAATACGGCCATTTCCAATGGCAACCCCGTAAACTAAACTTTTTTCCTGGCTACGCCCCTGTTTACAAACTATCCTTTCCTGCCCCCGATCATACAACTGTCACCGTTGTCATCTTAATCGCTTTCCCTCTTAGCAGTTAGCACCACCACGCTGTCTCCTCCAGCGTCACCCCCCCCCCCAGAATTCTGGCCTAGCAACGCAACTGGCAACTGATCCAACAGCCTCATTCTTAGGCAATTGATTGATATAGCGCCGGGGTCAACTGGTGTAACTTACTCAGCTTTTGGGCGGCGCTTACATTTTATTAAATATTTAGCCTACGTTTTCATTTACGATTCTGCTTGAATAATTGAAAAGTCACGTTAACTGTTCGTCTCTTAATATTTGCTTTCATTGTCCATCTCTACCTGGATTCTAGCGATACTAATGTAGACCTCCGCAATATCGCAGCGCTACACAAAGGCTGTGCCAAGGAAACCCCTCATATAAACCGGCCCTATATCATTTCAAGTCCGTTAGAGCCAAGTCAGTGTCTACTGTGACAGAGGTTATTAGTAAAAACGGAAATCATCGAAGAGCCGTTAGTTGTCGAGAGATTGATTTAGAACTTGACGTTAATAATGTTTGAATCAGGAAATGGACTTACTGGCTGGCCTAGGGTTAAAGGTCAGAACCGCGGGTCAGAAAGGTCACAAGAGACTGCGCTGACCAGTGACTTCTGAGGCTTTCGCTCTCCCCTTCTTATCCACTTGATGTGGTACATGGCTTAGCCGTGTGCTGACGCGCCAATCACTCTTTCAGTTAAAGGAGATATAAGACAGAGCCGAGATAATGTTCCAGATGGGTAGTCAGACGTCATATCCGGTTACCGTTTCCCATTTGGTCTTCGGTGTTAATGACCGTAAGTCTATTTGAGTTGATCGCCCCATGAGAGGTCACTTCAGGTGATGGACCTGTGATGGGTTACACCCCCACATCATCGGATATCAACGGATCATTGAGGTTAAGCGTTTCAATAGAGGTCAGTGAGGAATTCAGACGAACTGGAACAGCGGTAACCTCCATCCTACGATCTGATTTAAAGATCTTCAGCCAATCCTAATCGTATAAGCTCCAAGCTTCTAAAGCGGCACTCGAAAGCCAAGCGCAGTTCAACAGCTTATTTACGAGCGCTGCGTCGAGTCAGAGGGGTTGTCCAAAGGGTAGTCAGCAGAGGCGGATTAAGGCATGTTCAACATGTTCGGCCGAACAGGGGCCCCACACTTTAGGGCCCCCCACATATGCAAAGAAATTTTTTTCTCAATATTTTATAATTATTGTTATTTGTTAAATCTAATAGTAAAAATGAGCAAAAACTCATAATAATTATTCGAAACTGTTCATTTTAGTATTCACAAAAACACAACTTTTGCACATGTGTGGGCCCCTACTAAAGTTTCCATTATCAGGCAGATTAGTCTCAAAATCAGCCGAAAACGAAATGATTCAGTTTGCTGATCTAGTAAAGTCATTTGCTCATGAGCATAAAAATGAAACATCGCCAGAACTGTTCCTTTACCAGTTAATCACAAAAAAGAGACTCGAGGACACCTTGCCAAATGTTGAGATAGCACTGTGAATATATCTTGTTCTGATGGTGACAAACTGCAGCAGAGAACGTTCGTTTTCAATACTCAGATTGATTAAAAACAGACTGAGAGCGCCAATGTCGGAAGACAGACTCGTTAGTTTGACATTGCTGAGCATCGAAAGTGACATACAATACAGTACAATATACTTAAAAATTCAGAAGTGCACATTGAAGCCGGGCAACCATTAACAACCGTAAGTAGACTGGAAGAGGCAAGTTTTCAGCTTATAGAGCGAACTTGAGGAGGTAGAGAGTTCTATATGGAGGCATTGGAGGGACCGGCAACTGTGATGAGAGGTGTATCAGAAACAACATAGGCCTACTTTCCAGCAGATGCTGATCGAAGAGAGGAGCGGCCTTTAACAGAGTTGCAAGGCTCGAGTGACTATGGAAGCTAGTAGGAAGGCAAATGATCTGCGCGTGCTCTGTACATGAAGAGTACCAGTTTAACGCGGACACGCTCACACTGCCTCACAGACAGGAAGCCAGTGTAGAGATTGATAATCAGGTGTGATATGGCCTCGGATGGAGAGTCCACGACGCAGTCTTGCAGCCTGATGCAGTATCTATTTAGAGGAAGCAGTGTGCATTCAGGGAGACCATAGAGTAGGCCCCTACCGAGTTACAGAAGTCAAGTCGCGTCAGAATAAGGCAGCGTATCTGTGTTTTCAGTAATGCTGAGTCAATAGTACAGCGAAGCTGTAGGATTCTCCTGAACGTGAGCTACATTTTGACGACATAGCCTAACTGATGGATTTGCAAGCCAAAAGGCGCACAGAGTAGGTGTGTAAATTCCATGACAATTTGAGCGATATTGCTTGTCATTGTCAATAATTTATAATTTATTGGTGTTACTCTTAACTCTTATATTAAACTGTTAGTTTCGCTACAAAATGTAAACTGCAAACACTGTGACCAATCAGTTAAGACTATATTGTTAGCCTATAAGCCCATGCACTAGGCCTATTTTTATTTATGTATTGTGGTAAGCCTGCAATTGTAATATTCTTTTACCACGAGTCATGCACTCTAATATTGTTAAACCATAAAAGATGTATACTTTAAGTTAGTCTTTAACACTAGACTGGATAATTATCAACCCTACTGATATTGTCCAAAAACAAAGCAGGCACGAATTAACAATAGAAGAATGTTGATTCGTTGTTCATAACACGTTTTATGTGACCTTTTGTTGTGAATCTTTGGGACTGGGGCCCCCACAGTTTTTACTGAACAGGGCCACCACATTTGTTAATCCGGCCCTGGTAGTCAGAAGGAGGTCCGAGTCCAGTTGCCAAAGCATACTATACCGATCTGAACCAAATGAAAAAGGTTACTTTCCTCAGAACGCTATAGAGTCTAACGTCTACCTCAGTATAGGCTGCAAAGTAATTATTATTTCCACTAATAAGATGAGACCACTGTATAACAACGTGCGTAATATTCTGTTTGGAATTCGACTAGAGTCGTGGAAATGGATCCGACAGCCCTGAATATTGGCCTTACAAAACGAACGAAGACCCACGATAGAGAATCCTGACATAGTTGTTGCGACTTCACTACCAGAACATAGATTGCAATCGTAATTGTAATTGTAATCGTCATTGAAGAGATCGTATACTCTTTCCACACAACCACAAAAGATTTTAACAACAATTAAGAGTTGTACGAAACTTGTTTCATCTGCCTATGACCATGTAAATGACTTTAAATGAATTACTACATCAAGAAAAGTGAAATTTGGCCCATAACATGCACACAGCTGCCCATGAGCTTGCTAACAAATTCCTGAATTTCTTTGCAGATAAAAACATGTCTGCTATCCAGCTAAACGTGGCTGGTGCCTCTGTGTCTGATAAATTTCTCCATGCAAATTCTATGCTATAGACTCTTTGATCACGTTATTCGCCTATATATAATTAATGTGTAAAAATCCCTTTACAAAACGGCTTTCAGTTTATTGCCATGGGTAAATAAAGTTTAAGCTATTTTGCAAATGTTATATTTGGCATTTAATCATCTCCTAAGAATAACCCTCGCGTCATCTAGCGAATCTAGTATAGGTGTACGTCTGGGTTTCTTTGTCAAAAGAAACTTAAGATAGTGTGGTCCTTGGAGTGCCTTCGAAATGTGCTGTATTGTGTTAGGGATAATTCACAATCTGCATGTCACTGAGTTTGTCGGACACTAAGCAACCCCTCTAACAATACATGAGAAGCAATACCACTCCTTCATACGTCTCTAGTCTTAAGACAGCGGGTTTAACAACATGTAGACACAATCAGACTGTACCCTCAATATAGGCCTATACAAACAGCCGTAGCATAGGCCCAGATAGTGCTCATCCCCCGGTATGCATTAGGGCATCTCCGCATCTTACTGTTAACAGAAGGCGAACCATAGCGGAGTATACTCTAAATAGGCCGATGTATTAGCAAATTCATCTCGCCACATTATTCATCTGTTACCCGACAATTCTGTGTTCGGCGGCAGTATAGGCTAAGAGACGGATTAAAGACGCCATATAGGACCCTATGTACCAGTCAACACACTCGCTCCTACGTCCAATTACAATAAGAGCTGCCTTGCGAATAGTAAGACATTTCCTAGGCTAACCGAATCGTCGTGTAATGTGTAGGGTCTGTAAGCTGTCCGTGTAAATCGTATGCCATTTAAAGGTCATTCTGGCCAATAATATATTCTCCATAATTCATTCAACAGTAACTGTTGTGACATTCGTGTATATAGCATTCCAGGTAGAGGCCTAAACAGTGTGTATAGTGTATACGTCTATAGCTCTGGCCTAAACGCCACGCAAACAGGCGGCAAATTTGAACTTTGGATAAAGTTTTAGAGACGCAGTGTTGGAATTGCTAGAACATTTAATTAATTCTCTGTATAGGCCCAATATTAATTATAATTAAATATATTGTTTATTGACAACTATTATCATTTGATATTATTAGCCTATATAGCAACACTATTATATTGCATTTATAACTTGCGCAGTGCGAGTTGGATACATTTGAAACCGACAAGCAAAGCAGTAATAATAATTGTATGAAGTAGGCTACTTGGTCAAGGTCCTTACAAAGTAACCGTGTGTGTGTGTAATACGTTTATTTAACGACGCCGTCATATCGACGATGATTGGCGTCAAAGTAACCGTCCAAGACAACTTATATTTATAGGCAAGGCTCGAACTTGTAGGGGCCTATACTCGATCGATGCATTACAAGCCAAGCACTGTAACCAATAGGTTAGCCCACACTATAAAATCGGTCTCCTCACCCTCAAGTTGCAGTTCTTTTCTGATAGCCATGCAGTGCGATTGGCACCTTCCCCATTTCAAACTTCCACTATGCACAGGACAGCTTTGCTATGGATTTAGGAGACAAGAACTCTACGAAAACCGATTAGCCTTTCCCAACTTCAATCGTCATCTAAGGGCTAAGGCTATCCTATTTTATGGTTTAGGTATAGATGTTTTGATTTTGTTACGCATCAATCGAAGGGTTCAATATATACAGGTATATCTGAACATTTATATAACGCCTTAAATTTCACCAGGAAAGAAAAACAACCACCTGATGAGGAGGATAGGCCTACTATATAAACTTAGGTATAGTTTATATTATACGCAGTATAAAAAAGTCATCAAGGTAACCGTTTTATTTGAAATTTAAGACAAGAAGCTTTTCATACACAAGATGCCATACAATTTGATTGAAGCACTTAATTGATTTGTTATGACAAACATTGTAAAAGGCACTCATCAATGTTTATTCTATATAGGCACTCGTGGAAACTTTCCAACCACACCATGCGCAAGGCCGACTTCTAGTAATTTAAGATGGTTTATTCTTTTACTAAATCATTGTTTATTATGCCCCCATTCAAAATGGGAACAAGGGAGGATCTTGCTTAACCGAGTCCATATAATTACAGAATCAAACATTAAAAACATAAAAATAACAGCAAACACCGGATTTCATTAGAAAGAGATCACAGGTAAAAGGCAAGGTAAAGATCGATTATCGGAAGTTGGAAGAGTCATGCACGAGTAGCGCAACAATTGTAAATTATCCATTGGGAACTCCATTTTCGCCAGCAAAACAATTGTGCAAGCTTGATATTGAAATTAATTAGATTTTCACAGGAAAACTTGGCAGCTTAAAAGCGAAACTGTCGGCAAAACACAGCCGAAACCAAAAATATAAAACTGCTACCAAATCAAACCCTTTAAAATCTAAACATCCAATAAGAAATTTTCAACTCCTGGCTATCAATAACGTCTATGTGAAAAGAGATTCCTTTAACCTGTAGTTATTAAAACCCGCTCAATAGGCCTACCAGCAGTTTATGCTTTAGCCTGAATGCACTGTAATAACTACTTGTAAACATATAGCAACAGGTTTTAAGAAATTGTATGGTTGCCACTATACGTTGTAACATACATAGACAATTTCACCTCTGTAGTTGAAATGAACTGCAGTTTTCTGTCAAGCAAGATTTAAAACCACCACAAAACTTGTCATCATGCACTTAGAAAAATTTAACCGCTATAGAGTTGAATCGAATTGCAGTTTTTTCTGAAGCAACATTTAAAATCAATATTGCCACCATGTAGAAAATCTCACTCTACAATTAAAATCAGCTGCAGCTTTCACTGAAACGAATCAGCATTTTAAAATATTTCTGTTTTTACCACAAACTTTTCATTTATACTCTTGCGGATGTTCGTTTTTCATGCCGCCGATTTCTTCTCAGCACCTGTAGCAGAAAGCATACAAGAAACATTTTAGATATTTTATAGAACAAAAACACGGTAAATGAAGAATCAAAAATCTAAAATTGTAATAATCTACAAGTGTTCGCTTAATCGAAGTTCTGCTTTAAAACAAAATTCTACGAATTTTAACAGATTTTCTCTTTCTGATTCTTCGATTTTCCACGACAAGCTCTGTTTTGCATCTATAGTTCGTATTTATATTTTATTCTGATTTCTTTTCTGTAAAATTTTAGATCTATCACACCTGCTATAGGAACGGTTAAGAAGCGAACTCTAGCCTAAACACGCCTTTAGTTAAGCTATAGTTTACCTAAAGTATGAAGAATAAAACGGCTTTCGTTTAACTTAACCCTTAAAATAGCTCTGCGGCCTGGACCAATACTACTTTGCTTTGTCTAAAATAGATTTAGATTCAGCATTTAACTATGTCTTCAAAAACAGCAATTAATATTTCTCACGTTCACAGTTTCTCTTTCTCAGTCATGGCGCATCACGGTTCGTCGTCTTAACCCGCAGGAAGGCGCAACAGTGGTTGGTGTTCCAATCGGTCCGTAGGTTCCTGCAGCGGCCTCGACTGGACTGTAGAACTCATCCGTCACCGACGACAAGGCCTCGAAGACTCCAGGAGGGTCACAGACTTCGATCTTTGCGGAAACAGGAGACCGGGGTGCTTCGATGGGATTCGGAGTTGACGGACTTGTTTGCGAGGGAAGCAGTACACTCTGATAGCAGCAGGATTTGGAAGACGTGTCTGCATCTGGAAACGATTCTCCTCCAGGTCCGGAATAGGTCGGGTAGATTCCGAATGATTTTGCAGATGGCGATTCCACTTTCTCTACTCCAGATGAATGATTGGAGATTTCCCAGGTGCCTCCAGGTGACCAATCGTTCCCAGCAGTGGTCTTCCAGGCAGTTTCTCCTTCAATGGAATATTTAAAGCACTTGCACAAGTTACTGATGTATTCATCAAACAAGTGTCCACACTGCAAGCTACAGGAGCTGCTCTCTCCGACTGCATGGCGGATCACCGTAACATCTCCAATGGTTCGCTTCGACTCCTCGTTGGAATTCTCTCGCGAAGTGTCAAGCGAGTTTGTCCCAGACTTGAGATGGTCGTCATCGAAGGACCAGTCAACCTCTTGGCTGGAATGATCTTGCGGAACCTCCAGCGAATTCTTCCAAGACTTTGTCTGTTCCTCTCCACAGGAATAACCAACCTCCTCGTTGAAATTGTATGGCTCGACTTCAAACGAAACTGTCAAGGACTCCATTTCTTTGTCTATCACGGACCAATCAACCTCCTGACTCGGGTCTTGGTCAGCTTCAGCGAAAGTTGTCGACCAACCTGGTTGCTCAGTTTCCGAAGAAGAGAATGAGTCATCACTGGTTTCTGAACGATGGCCGTCGTCTAACTGAGCAAAATTTCCAATTAGTCCGCACACTTCGTCTCCAGAACACGCACAACTGTCGACATTTTTGGAGCTTTCTTCGTTCTTTCCAGAATATTCTTTCTCTGCTTGGAGCTGCTTCAGAAGAGTCTCAAAGAGCTCCAACAGATTTCCGATATATTTTAGAGAAATCTCTGCTTTCAGTGCCAGGTATTCGTCCTTCTCATCGCCTGGAACCGTAGAAGATTCCTGGCATTGACTCTCGGAAGGCCGCTCCTCCTCCCACTCCTCTTCGGTAGTCTCACGAGGCACCTCAAGACTTTTTGAATTCGCGCGACTTTCGTTAACACGGTCGTAATAAGACCTCTGACGTTTTTCGAACTCGCGAGCCATCACACTTTGCATATCTTTTCCGCACAGCATTCTAACGATATTAACTGTTGATTAGAAACGGTCGAAACTTCTCATTCTGTTGTTGACACAACGCGACCTCTAACAAACCAGACTGTTCCACTCGACAAACGAAGTTCCCGCTCACATCGCTTTGTAACTGGGCACCTGGTATACGCGCGCTTTTATAGGCAACTTCCGCCAGACGACAGGTGGGAAGAACGGGATGGGCTTTCAGAGGTTCCTTCAAAATTAACTTTTGTGCATCATTAGTAAGGTAGTAAGTGATCGATGGAGTAGACAGGCATTTAAATTCATGTAATGAAAATTATGCTGAATTGTCTCCTAATATAATATAGGAACTCTTCATCTGTATTCTATACTTCTCTTAAAGCTGTCCTTTTCAACCATGGATGGGCCGGGAGCGCCTCTGAGTAGATATCTTGAAGGGGCACTAATCAAGTTTATTTGATAGATTGATCTCGATAGGCCTAATTAATACATTTATATGCTTCATGAATTTTAATCAAAGCACAGCACATTAGTGACATTACAACAGATTACAGCAGCAAATTACTGTAGGCCTAGTATCTTTAGCTCGCATGGTTTTCCTTGTTGGCATGGGCCTACAATATCGTGGAACTGCAATTAACTCTCATTAGATTTACGAAACCTTCATTTTTTCACTTTGACTGAATCTAGTAGTTTGACACAGCACTTTAACGTAATTTTGAAAAATCTAATTGATTAGAATTAGCTCAAATGCTAATAAATTGGAATTAGGATCAGGCGACAGCTTCTCGATTAGAATTATATAGGGCCTAGCTGTTCTTATCGATTAGTTAATCGATTAGAAACCTAATTGATTAGTTACCCATCTCTGTCCTTGAAGGCCCCATATACGGAACGTACTACAGCCCGAGATTCAAACTCATAAAATTAGCATGCATTGTTACGCGAACCGGCATCCTCACGTAGCCTACGCCATCGGTATTGTATTGTATTGTATTGTATTTGAACACTGGTTATAGCGCCCCAACCAGATTTCCCATTCAGAGGCGCTCCCGACTACTGCGCGAACGCTGAATCGGAGTTTCACGCCGAAGCGCATGAGCAATTGCGAGTGAAGGACTTGCCCAGGGTCCCTACGCGGCGACTTTGAGGTGGATCCGAACCCGCAACCCTCCAGCTGCAAGGCACCGAACATACCCCTACACCACCGCGCCCCAGTTGTATTGTGATGTGTTGTATTGTGTGTTGTATATTGTACTCCACGTTTATAATGCGACGGAGCCACCCGCAGTAAAGATCCGAGAAATTAATCTCTGATAATCCGACCCGACCGGGAAGCGAACCCGGGGCGCCGGCGCGGCGAGCGGGCACCAACCCACTCGGCCACTCAGGATCCTTCAGTGGCGTCTTGACGTAGGCCGTAGCGGGCGTAGCCTACCAAAAGGTCTACTTTCTAATTATTATTAATAACCAATCTAGATAACCGAGCCTGTAAGCTTATGCTCTATGACAATCTATGTTATGCCCTATGGTTATACCATATATTAGGGTCTATGGCAGCCAGTGGCTAGAAGTAACACATTGCGATGCGTGACTGTGACCACGTCCGTTGGATTCTTGTGGTAGCACATTGTGAGTTAGACCTAAATGGAAACATTTTATTTGAAAGAATCGACGTATATTAGCAATAAGACTAAATGTTCAGCGCTATAAAAATTAGCTATGGTAGGCCTATACACTCTGCCAGCATGCCCACGTGGAGACCATAGCTCCAATGCTCCATAGGCTATAGGACTCATATTATCATATGGGAATTGCGGACCCGAATAAAGCCAACATGGATCCCATGGACTCCCATCTAATTAAGCTAATGCCCACGAAACTGCTGGCTGGTTATTGTGATTGGAGTGAATCAAAATTGTAATCGTAATCGTATTCGTAAACTCGATATTTCTAGAGCGCCCACAAAAGCGAAGTCGCGGGAACAAGCTTATTCACAGGCGCTTAATCAAAACAGAATCGATAGGCAGAGGGTCAAAATCCAGAGTCAGGCAGGCAGACAGTCAGACGGCTAAGGTGGATGATGCTTAGAGTTGAAATGGCGAGGGAGGTGAGGGGAAGATAAAGAATGGGGATAGGATTTGTGAAAAAGCAATGTTTTCAGTTTTGAGTGGAAGACCTGTGAGAGATAGCAAGAGGTGAGGTTTTGGTGAGTTCGTAGGATGGATCGGATATTTGTCGTAGCACAGGCGGGAGTTTGTTCCAAAGAGGCGGTACAGTTATGGCTATGGAACGATTTGCAAATTTAAGCGATGAGGTGACGGAAGGGCGGAGCAGTGTGAGGGTGAACGATAAACGGGTTGAACGAAGAGGTTGGACCGTGAACAACTGACGGAGATCAAAATTGTACACTGATGCTGTGAATTAAAATTTCATTTCTAACTGACTTCGAATGGTGAAATTGCAATAAGCAGTGAAAGTTATAGGCTAGAAGAATAAAAGGAACTTAAGGAGGGCAAAATAATGGGTACTTGTCGGTTAATTCACCCCATTTCATTTTTCCAATGGTAATGACTTCCCCACGTGAAATTAATTCACCCCATTCAACTGGTGTCGAAAACACAGCACGATATGGCTGGGTACAGTTGAATTAACGCAATTAGCAAAATATTCAGCATATTTTAGCCATGGTATATTCCAGGTCAACCAATGACAGTTTCGTAATTAGAAAACATGGACAACACTAACCCTAACCCTGACCCTGGCCGACCCTCACGACGCGTAACAACGACGCATCAGCTGAACCTAACGGACATAGATTATAGAACTTTACGTCGTGAGGGTCGGTTATGGTCAGGGTTAGGGTTAGTGTCGTCATTAGAAGACAGATAAAGGCTACGACATAATGCGTCTTATGAAATAGTTACAAAATGGATGGACTTGTACGGATATGACGTCAGCACTAGGACTGTGTTTAAAAGGAAAGAAACGCGTAAAAATTTATTCCGGTGCATGAACAGGCAAAGTAGACGCAAGAAGGAAATGGGGTGAAATAACCGACAAGGTAGACGAGAAAATTAAATGGGGTGAATTAACCGACAAGTACCAAATAATGTTAGTTTGGCCTGGTTTGGCTCTTTATAAGCTTAGCCTAATTGGTCTCTCTGGCAACCGGTCTCGGACCCCATTAGACATCGATCTCTTGACAACCCATCTGATACGACGCAGCGCTCGTGAATATGCTGGTGCTATGCGTTTAGGTTTAGAGTAACGCTGTACAACTTTGGAGTTTAGGCTACTATTACGATTACGATTTATTATTAGCCGTCATATAAAAACAGCGCTGCATAATAAAATCAGAGGCCTTCACCTTGGCGCATGAACATCGCACAGTAGTATTCCAGGCCTGATTTAACATTTTATGCGTATTTTGTAAACTTGTCTGGCCATAAAGCAGCTACTAGTATTGAGGAACTGCTGGAATTTTTCGTAGTTTACTTAAATATAGAGTGGTTTGCATTTGTATGATACATGTAATTCAAGAACTCTTGTGGAACTATTTATGAATCTGCAAATCGCCGTCTGAGTGGTAAGAAGAAATTCGTACCTGGTAGAATACGATATTTCGCTATTCCAATGCACCGCGATGGATATCATGATCTCGAGATTTTTACAGCGCCTAGAAAGCAAAGTCGCTTGAACCAGCTTATTTACAGGCGCTTAGTCAAAACAAAATCGATAGGCAGGTAAGGTCAAAATCTGTTCCTGGTCAGATTTCAAGGGTCAGGCAGTCAGAGCGTCGAGACGGCTACGTGGTTGGGTTTAGAATCAGAGCGGCGACAGATGTAAGGGAAAGAGTAGGAATAAGGATAGCAATAGCACTAGCTAGCAATCAAGCAATCAAGCTCGCTAGTGCAATATTAAAATCGGTCAAGAAAAGAATATGGTAATTAAGGTTTGATGCCTACAATAATTATGATCTAGCCCTAATTAGTTACATGTTCCGTGAATCGTAATCTCCAAACTTATAAAGCGCTACTCGAAAGCCAAGCGCAGGGCACCAGCTTATTGACGATCGCTGCGTCTAGTCAGAGGGGTTGTCCAATAGAATAGTCCGAGGGAGGTTTCCAGAGGATCAAAGGGAAGCCAATGGTTAAAATTCCGCTAAGATTGGGTTAATATTATTTCAGCTTCACTTAATAAATGTTAATGAATAAATTGGCTTAAAATAGTACAATAGGAAATAGCAGAACCAATGCTATGAAACGTGGGTACAAGATTCTTACTAGACCCCGTGTAGTTTAGTAGCAGGTGTCGGCTGGCTCGGTCTCGTCCTCCTCCATCTTTGGTTGTCTATGTTAATTCGGTTCTTAAAATCGCCTCAAATCTCCGATCGTCCGTCATATTAAACTGATCGGCTGAGAGACTTCGTTCGGATTCGATCCCTGAATCATGACGGACCGCAGTGAACTCGTGCAGAAGGCGAAGTTGTCGGAGCAGGCAGAACGATACGACGACATGGCTGCCGCTATGCAGAAGGTCATCCAATTCATTCAGTCTTCCCCGTCTGACCAACATCTCTTATGAATATCCTATTCATTCTCGTATGAATATACCTTTAATTCTCCTGTGAATATACCATTCATTCTCCTGTGAATATACCATTCATTCTCGTGTGAATATACCATTCATTCTCTTGTGAATATACTATTCATTCTCGTGTGAATATACCATTCATTTTCCTGTGAATATAGGCTACCATTCATTCTCTAGTGAATATACCATTCATGCTCTTGTGAATATACCTTTCATTCTCCTGTGAATATACGATTCATTCTCCTGTTTAATATATGATTCATTCTCTTGTCAATATACTATTCATTCTCTTCTGAATTATACTATTCCTTCTCCTGTTAATATATGACTCATTCTCTTGTGAATATACTATTCATTCTCTTCTGAATTATACTGTTCATTCTCTTCTGAATTATAATATTCATTCTCTTCTGAATATACTATACATACCTCTGTTAATATACCACTCATTCTCATGTGAATATACAATTCATTCTCCTGTGAATATACTATTCATTATCCTGTGAATATACTATTCATTCTGTTGTGAATATACCGTAAATTCTCCTGTGAATATGCCATTCATTCTCTTGTGAATATACTTTTCATTCTCTTGTGAATATGTCATTCATTTTCTTGTGACTATACTTTTCATTCTCTTGTGAATATGTCATTCATTTTCTTGTGACTATACTATTCATTCTCTTGTGAATATGCCATTCATTCTGCTGTGAATATACCATTACTTCTTTTGTGAATATGCTATTAATTCTCCTGCGAAAATACCATTAATTCTCCGGTGAATATACGATTCATTCTTCTGTGAATATACCATTCATTCTCGTGAATATGGTCATTCATTCTCTTCTGAATTATACGATTCATTCTCTTCTGAATTATACTATTCAAATGTTCTCTTATGAATTATACTATTCAAATGTTCTCTTATGAATTATACGATTCATTCTCTTATGAATTATACAATTCATTCTCTTCTGAATTATACTATTCATTCTCTTGTGAATATACTATTCACTCTCTTCTGAATTATACTATTCAAATGTTCTCTTATGAATTATACGATTCATTCTCTTGTGAATATACCATTCATTCTTTTGTGAATATACTATTCATTCTCTTTTGAATATACTATTCATTCTCTTCTGAACATACTATTCAATCTCTTCTGAATATATGATTAATTCATTCATTGTAATGCTGATGCCTTCTTTTGCATGATTGCGACCATTTTACTTCGCTTGAGACGATTGGTTTCTCAGACTAGGCGACTTAAAGTGTGCACAATATAAATTCATTGCCTAAGTTAACCCATATATTATGTGCTTGATGTTACATTACTTCCTTATTTTTCTGTCCTTCCAATTTCATCCATCTCGTTATAGGCCTTCCTGTCATATTTCTCTTTGAACATGGATTCTTGGTGTTCATTTTTTTACACTGTGACACACATTGATCTCTAGGTGTCTTTATCTTGCGAATACCAGTTAGAATCTTTTTAAGTATTAGGTGATTAATCAGTGCAGTTTTGTTTAATAAAGACTTTTTAGGTCGCATTGGGGCAATAGTAATCATGGCATTTCTAAAGCGCTACTCAAAAGGGAAGAACCAGCTTATTCAGGTGTGCTGCTTCAAATCAGAGTCTGTAGATATCAAGCAAAGAAAAAATCCAGTTGCTATTAGACCCAAGATATGGCAGTTGTATTTAGGTTGAGAGAAATTGGAAGGTGGCAGAGTGGAAGGATCATGGTTAGATTTCTTGAAAAGGTGGGACTTTAGTTTTGAATAGAAAGCTTGAGGAGTAATGAATAAAGCTTGATGCAGATGATGGTAGTTGAGCGACAAATGGGTAGAGCAACAGAGAATTTGTAGAATTCAGAAGGGAGACCATTTCAAAGTCAATGGAGGTGCAGTGTGGTAAGTGGATTTTTGGTTAGAGAACTTAAGATGAGTACACATTACTGGGATGGGCAAGAGAAGTAGGAGGGTGATTGAGTTGAGCGGACAGGTGGGATGGTGAAGAGTTCCTGAAGTATGTGGAGTGTGGGCTGGAGGTATTGCAAAGCATTACAGGTTCAAGAGAGAAATTTGAACTGAATGCATTTTGGGATTTTCAACCAGTGGAGGGATTTAAATATAGAAGTGATTCATCAATGTTACATTAAGGTTGTTTTAGTATAAATATGTAATTGTAAGGTGATTTTGTGCCTTGTACTATCACAATGCTACTAGAAAAGTTAATATTCATATTCATAATTATGTGATAACAATTAATAGGTGACAGAACTGGGTGAAGAACTGACAAACGAGGAGCGGAATCTGCTGTCTGTTGCATATAAGAATGTTGTTGGAGCCAGAAGATCTTCATGGAGGGTCATCTCAAGCATCGAACAGAAGACGGAGGGCCAGGAAAAGAAGCAGGCAATGGCCCGCGAGTATCGGCAAAAGATTGAGAACGAACTGAGGGAGATCTGTAATGATGTACTGGTATGTAGGAATAGTTCTCAAACTGTTTTGGTCTCACTCCCAGATGCTCTGGTTTCTTGATGTCTAGACTCCTGCAGTTCACTTCTCACTGATCTTGCTAAAAGATATTTGCACAAGGTACAGATGATTTGAAATTCTATGAAATTCTATGGTGAGATTCATAACAAAAGCAGCTTATTGCACTAATATTGCATGCTTATTACACTGGCTGCCGAAGAAGCTGTGAATTCAGTTAAAATTTGTCTTATAAAGGTCATTCATTGCACTCAGGTGAGCTGACACCTATCCGTTTCATGCTCACTCTCGTGTCAGCATGTCAGTGGTTGGGCCGGGAGCGCCTCTGAGTAGATATCTTGAAGGGGCGCTATTTCAAGTTTCTTTGATTGATCGATTGAACAAATATTACGCTTAATGGGTGGATATCCTTACTCTTGAGCTGTCGCTCTCAGTAAAACAGTGTTTGGCTTTCAACCATGCTTTTCCATGCTCTTTGGTCAATCTGAAGCTCTGAAAATTCTCTAGCCAGTTTTCTTGCATTCTCTCAGTGCAGATGTAAACTTAAAGCTCATCTGTTTTAGCTTGCTTATGCACCATAGCTGTAATTCTGGTTTCCCTGGCTTGATGAATTTTGACCTGGCTTATCTAAGGTAATAGACTATGAGTTTGACTACGATTTCACTTGAAGTGACAATCAATTGATGTCTTGTACTTCATGTTGACAGCACTTGAGAAGTCATTAGATTAGATAAGACTAACTAATGTCTTTTGTGTTTAACTATTCTGGTGATTTATGCAGTACTTGATATAACTTGTGGACGTCAACAGCCCGAAACCATTTTTACATCTTTTCAGCGAATAATGTAAATGTTTGAAGCACTGCTTCTGTTTTATTATTACATTACTTTTTAACAGCCAGAGTACCATCTGTTTTAATGCATTTTTACTTGGGAAATTTAATGTGTCGATGCAGTGTGATTTAACTTTGAGCATTATGGAACTTGTAGGGGTTACTTGACAAATACCTGGTGGCAAAGGCTAGCAATGCAGAAAGCAAGGTCTTCTACCTGAAGATGAAAGGCGACTATTTCCGTTACTTGGCAGAAGTGGCCAGCACCACTGACAAATCAAACAAACTTGCCGACCGAGAACGTAGGCTGCTACGATGTTTGTTTATATAAGTTTTTTGACATTTTAAAATATTGCTTTGGCCTGGTAGGCAGCTGAATGTGTGGTATCAGCATGTTGGAAATGTGTTTTAAATACCATAGTCACAGTTGGTCTTAAATTTCACAAGACCTTGATCTTCTGAATCTCATTATTGTGTATATATACATTTCTAACTGTGTGCTCATTGCATTGGTAAATATGTTGTGATTCATGATTAGCTGTATCCTTCTGTGCACAGCTATATCACTTCTGCTAACTCTTCTCAAAATTTTCTCACAATGTCCTTTTGTTGCAAATGTTCAGCATGTAGAGAGTGACACGGGGACAAAATTTGACTCCATCCCCACCCCATTCCCGTGGATCTGTCCCCATCCACACCCCATCCTTATCAGGTCTGTCCCCATCCCCACCCCATCCTCATTAGTTGTGTTCCCATTCCCATCGTAATGAAGCAAAATAAGAAGATGAAAATGCTCCTACACAATAAACAGTTCTGTCAAAATCTTAGGCTTTAAATACAGAATATGTAACTGAAGTTGAAAAGATGTCAAATATTCAAGGATTTCAATTATATTGTCTGATGACTTAACATTTGTGCAGACTTTGTTAGCTTAATGTATAGGACATTACTACAGTGGACAAAGTTATAACCATTACCGCGGTAAATACCACACTTGTATTTCCATCCCCACGGTAATACCGCGGGCTTTGCTACCATCCACACGGTATTACCGCCTCTTCTGACACCATTACTGCGGATTTTACCACGGTATTACCGCTTTCCCCATTACCGTGTCATTCTTTATTCCACAGTTAGCACATATTTCACAGTTGGTCCTATTCTGGATAAGTTTCCTTTTTTGTTGACATATTTTCTGTCATTAGTTGACTGCCATAATGTTTGCATGTGGTTCTATACATATCAGAAGCATGTGTGAGGAATTTTCTGAAATGGCATTCGTTATGATTATGTATGTTAACTGGACTGGATAGACAGTATACACAAAAACATAAGGTTACCTCCAATTGTCACATACCATGTTAACGTAAAGTAGGAAATGATGTAATTAGCATAATAAATTCTGTGGGCTGTCATATATAAAATCTAGCTCTCTTGTATAAATAAAATGGATATTTTATATGCATACTGGTATTTGCAAGTTTGTGTAATTCGAAGCTAAACAGATAAGACTGTGCCTGAGAAAAGTGGGAAAATATGCAAGAAATCAACTTGGAAGGGTTTATGCTGATATAGGTGAACATTATGCACAGCACGAGTTCGGACCTGTTTTATTCATAATACCTTACAAGTCGATTTCTTGCATGTTGATCCCAACTTGGCTAGTTTCTTTCGGGCAGTCTTATATGTACCTAATGGATGGTTCATGGAGTTGATGCAAGGAAATTTGTAGGAAAGAGCCCACTGTACTGAGCATCGAAACTTGAAGAAGTTTTAAAATGCAGAATTTAATCATTGCTTACAGTTTGGGAGAAACGATGTTGGGTTTGTGTCTTTGCATTATTAAATAGCCATCTGTATGTTACAGAGGTTGTGGCCGAGTCAGAGAAGTCGTATCAGGCTGCACTTGAAATCGCCAAAGATCACATGCATCCAACACACCCTATTCGACTTGGCTTGGCCCTCAACTACTCGGTCTTCTTCTACGAGATTTTGAACTCGTCAGATAAGGCCTGCGAATTGGCTAAACAGGTGAGTGGAAGAAACTAAATTGTCGTGCTGTGATCAAGCTGACAGGCGCTGATGCTTTGTATCAGAGAGGCTTCGTTCATTCATTTACGTGATTTCATTGATTCACTGATTTTCAGATGTTTTTTTTCATATCTGGGAACTATGCAAACAAACCTGGTGACCAATGCAGACAGGCAGTTGCGTCAGGATAATTAGTTCGTGATAATGATTTCTTTTACACCATTATGTACTTCAAGTAATGTTGAATTGAATTGAATTGAATTTATTTTGTAACCAAAAACATACAAAAGAAGGTTAACGATAACAGAATTACATTGGCAAAACATGTTGACGTTACCTAGGAGACCCTTAAGGGTCAAAGGGTCCTGCTAACCAGGGCCACCTGGGTAATAGTAGTACATAAAGTACTGTGGCCAATGAAAGCCAAATTGGAAGACAGAGTATACCTTAATTAAAACTTAACTAAGTGTAAATTAACAACAGTGAGAATGCACATTTACTAAGCTTTAGTACCTGGTAATCACAGAGAATTAGGTAGAAGCTAGAAGAGTTGTTTGAGGTTCTAACTTTCACAGTAATGAAAGACGTTAATGTGAACAAGGTCATGACCCATGAGATTGTGGCCAGAACTTGTGAGGCCAATACTAAAGGTCTGTGTAGACATTATTAAGAATAATAATAATATTACTAGTAACAATGCATAGGTTCACTTTGCTTGGTTCAGGTACCAAGTCATGTGAGGTCCTTACTGCGTGTTTCAATTCTGGTAACAAGCAAATGGTGCTTGTGAATATTTGTTGGCCACCACCCCTCTCTCCATCTGATTTTTTTGGCAGTCATTGCTCATTTGCGCTTCTGATTGTCTGACTTTTTGTGCAGGCTTTTGATGATGCCATAGCTGAGCTGGATACGCTTAACGAAGATTCTTACAAAGACAGTACGCTCATCATGCAGCTGTTGAGAGACAACCTAACCGTGAGTTTTCTAAGTCTGACTGCTTGTTTGATGTTTGAGAGGTATTGCCTTTGTCATTGTAATTAGAAATGTATGTAATAATAAGAATAATGACGACTATTTATATGGTGCCGTAGCACAGCCATGCCGTTGCCAGAGTAACAAATACCTTAATTTTACAGTCAAGGTAAGGTTGCTCTCTAGGTAAGCCTTAGAGAGCAAATAAGTCTTGAGTTGAGGTTTGAAAGAGTCAGATGAGTCAGCCACTTGAATGACAGAAGGATGACCATTCCAACAGCTAGGGTCAGAGGCCGAGAAGGTGCAGGCACCAAAACGGGTTCTCATCCGTCGTACGCAATGATCGCTTTTCTCAAGCAATCGAAGTCACAGCCCAAATGCAGAGGAATGCACCCCAATACAGTAATCACGCCGAGTAATCACACATACTCGTGTGGTGCTGTTGTAAGAGAAAGTAGTTAGAGAGGATGTATGTAGCATGGTTGTGTAATTGATTATGATTTTAACAATACATTATGTATAGATCAGGACACTTAATAATGTGATGCCTTTTAAGTACCCTACAAAAGCGCTGGAAATTGCTTTGCATGGAGTAAAATTGGCACGTGTTTATTTCAAATGAAATTGTGAATGATGGTTTTGTTGTAGGTGTTCAAAGTAATTTATTAATATAGTTTTTAAGTAGTTTTCAAGGCAGTCATTTCTCTGTTATTGTCTTCTATGAGGTGACTGTTATTTTGGTTGGGTGTTTTTGTATTGGATTGTTTGTTTTAGTTATTGATTATTTGAAAGCAGTAGTGAATAGTAAATTGGCGATGCTTGGATCACAACCATTATATGTACTGATTATTTGTTTCATTTTGACAGTTGTGGACTGCTGATACGCAGGGTGATGACGCTGAAGGAGGAGAGGGTGGCGAAAACAACTAAAAGCCACTCTGTCATCCTGCCTGCTGCCGCCGCTGCCAGTTTTGCTACGGAAACGATAGCAAGCCTATCCCCTTCCCTGTCAAATTTTCGCTTTGCATGTCAAGTGATATTCTCTGTTGCCCATTCAACTCACTCGCCCATACACACTCGAACATACACTTGGACTTTCGTCCATGTGCATTGCAGTCCAAAATCATGATGTAGAACATTTTCTAACGATTAAAACGGTCTCGTCTTCATTGTGCTGACTTGTGCATAGTTGTAGGCATTGTAGTACGCTGGAGTTTCATCAGGTTGAATTAGAACTCTTAACCCTTTAACGACGAGCGTGTACTAAATGTATGAGAAACGATAGGCAGCTCGTCGTTAAAGGGTTAAGATGCTTAACTGTTGAAATAAACAAGCCTTGTTTGATTTTTGTCATTTCTTAGTTAAGGTCTCAGATAACATATTGCCTTGCAGGTTGAATTCAGTTGGAAACCTAATTGCCTAACTGTATTAATATGATTATTTGTGCTGATTTTAATGCCTGCTAACCTGTTAAAGATGATAGCCTGGTTTGGCTTGACTGGCAGATTTTGTTTCTTCAGTTATAGGAAGTTTCTCTTGACGCCTTTCATCTGATGACTGTTCCTATACTTCACCTTGTAAGTCTCTGGTAGGTGAGCTTCCAAGTCGCACAGCCTTTTAATGTCTTTCTTTACTAAGAAAATGTTTCAATAAACTTGTGAGGTTGTAGGCAATTGAAATGGCCAGCTGTGTTTTCAGTAGCTGGGAGAAAACCTAAATTTTTGTAATGGATGTATGAATCTACTTGTGCCAATCAACTGAACACCAGAAACAATGGGCTGATTAATGGCATTGTGCTTAGTTATAAAGTCCTCTGCAGCACTTCATCATTATGGCAAGCAGGGTGATCAAAGGGTGATCAGGGTAAAGGCGCTTGCCCCTGTAGAAACTCGTCAGAAGCATATTGCCTAGGTTGAAGGATATTTCAGCTGGTGCATTAGAAGGGTCTGTCACTAAAAGAGTCTCTGGGTGAGGTTAGGAATTTTACATGTCCTTCATACTACAATGCCTGCACTGCATCATGATATTTATATACGTACGAAAATATATATATTGTGTTAAAGATTTCTGTGGTGTTTATCGACTTGTTGGTAGTTGCTTGGTCATGTACTGTGCAGTGTTTCTTATAACGGTGGTCAAGTGTCCTCTTCGGTTGTATTTGTAACGTAGGCCATTTAGATATTCTGCTTGCGTGCCATATTTATTTTGTAGTGGTCTTGTGTGCTTTGTTTGGGAAGTCAGCAAAGCATCAAAGTCCACTGCTCTCCATAGTTTGGTCTGTGTTGATTTACAGCCACGTGGACTGGAGTGCTTGCTACAGCCATAGTTGTGATTTGCTCATTGTGAGTTAATGTAACGAACTTTGCCATAGATGATGTTCAGGTTTTGGGTGAACCTAATGAAATGCTATCATGTTTTCTTCTTTCAAGTGGTGTTTAGGAGTAGGATGTCTTCAGGATTACGGTTTTTATGTGAGGAGTAAATTGATGTGGATGAAATTTTCACCTTATGTTGTGAAATTATGTGCAATTTGTACAATTTACAAGGTTTCATGATTTTTTAAATATGCTATGTAGAACAGCTTGAAATTTATTCTTTTTAAAGTGCTTTGTGGAGTTAAGTGGTGAAATGAGTTCCTGTAGGCAACCTGCCACTGACATTAAGTATTAGCGAATTTATTTTCTTAGGATTGTCTGGGCGGGGGGGGTGGTAGGCCAGCCTCTTTCACTGTCTAATCTTCCCTTCAAACCTGTACAATTTACTTCGTTTAAAGCTAAGTTTGCTAGCATGTTTAACCCTTTACAGACGAGCGTGTGCTAAAATGAATGAGAAACCAATACAGCTCGTCATTAAAGGATTGACCCTTTAACGACGAGCTGCATATGGTTTCCCATACATTTTAGTACACGCTCGTTGTTAAAGGGTTAAGGGAAGGTATTGTTGAAATTTACAGTTCTAGCAGTAAGGGATTTTGTGTCAGAAAGCTTGTGTGGTGCCGAGCCTGTAAGCTCAATACAGCATTGCTTATCTTATGAGCTTCTGCCTGAGCGAACTGCTGCATTGCCCGACATCCGTTGAGGAGTGCCAGTGTGAGATGCTTAACTTATGCTCACATTTCCTGTCTGTTGTAGTAGGTTGTAGTAACTACCATTCAAAATATCAACTTGGTTTTTTCGAAAATGTGTCAGAAATATACGAATCGTGTAGAGCGACACTGGTTGTGCGATCCTTTTATCTGATGGATCGAATTTGTATTCTGATGAACTTGCTCTTACCTGAGGCCAAATCGGTTTCTTTGTCAGAATATTTTGCTTTTTCAGTCTTTTATAAACTATGTAGCAAGAACTTGTTTATCAGAATGAGATTATAGCAAGATTTTTTGGGCATTTTTTAGCGAATTTGGATCTCATTTGTCTTGAAATAAGAAGCCAGTGGTGTTTTAGGGTATCATCATGTTTTTCAGTCCCACCAAAAGGTTTTATTCATCATTTGGACAGCTTGTCTTCAGCACCCTCAGAAACGACTCTTGTCATTACTGCAATATAGTAAGAATTGATTGGCGAATTGTTCTTACACATCTGTTCTGCAGTTTAATTATGAATGTATGTACCTTGTTTTTGTGCAGGAAGCTAGAGTTAACTTGTTTACAGGCTGTTAGCTGTTATACTGCAATGTTAAATTGTTACCGGTGTTCTGTAAATGAGTTTCTTCCTAGACCATCATTTACCTAGTGTTGCTGTAAAGTAGTGTGGTTTATGTGGTCAGAATTAATTACGGTTCCTGAGCCTGAATACACGACTGACTTATGTAATTGTATAGATTTCTTTTAATATATATTTACGAATTATCAGGTTCTGCTCTAGACATGGTATTAATAATTCATATTCATTTAATATAACTGAGTACAATCATTGCATATTTTCTGCAACTGGACAATTATTTCTATGAGTTGAGCTGACTTTCAGACCCTTGTAGTCGACTGCCAGAGATTATGAGTTTGTTACTTGGATACTTGCATGAAAATCATGAAACTTAAATGGTAAAATGTCAAAATAAATACTGAAGGAAATCTCTTGTCTGGGGAATTTGAATGAAATAAACATGGACGCGGTATGTTAGATCACCGGCTCTTGTATTCATTTAATTTGTCCAAATTTTATTATAGTTGCAACTGAAATTGAATATTGCATATTTTTTAAGATTTTCAAAAGGGCTTGCTTAATGGAGCTGGGTGGTTTAGCATTGTCTTAGCAGTGCATTACCGCAAAATAGTTGACCTAACTTGGATTTTCTAGTAATGGTTTACATGGCTTTATGCACAACAGCATAAACAGAAATCAGCATCCAGTGTTGGCCAGAGCAGAAATAATAATTGCAGATGGATGCAACAAGGTTTGTGTGGTAAAAATTGTCCAGTAACAAAGCTGATACCAAGGGTTTACCCAGAAGCGTATGGCCTCGAGCTGACAGTGCTGACAATCTTGCCAGATGACTTGCATCATCCCGATCCTGTGAGGTAGCCACAGGGAAATGGGGAGGGAGTATTTCAGTTTGTGTAGCTCTTCCAAAGTCTATTCCTTGTGTTTGATCGTTGTGCAGTTTCGTGATACTTCTATGGTCGTCAGTTTCTAGTTTTTATCGAAGCAAAACCACCTCTAGAAGCAAATGAAGATGTCGTTTTCTGTAACTGTTTTCTTGCATTTTGCAAAATTCGTATCTTACTGTCCTGTGCAACAACTAAACTCTGTGTTTATTATTCTAAAGTTTTGAGTTGTTTTGCCATACCAGAACTAAGGTGAACAATTAAACAGTCCGACGCCACAGCTATTGGTCGAGTTCTCGTTTGTCTTTTAGGCATTTTGTACGGGCTGCTATGGTTTCTCAGTGATGCAGTGATATCCTCTGCATGATGTTGAAGTTACTAAAAAATTGCTTAAATTTGTCTGTAATCCAAAATATTTTATTATTAATATCGTGGGGCCATCCACTTAGTACGTACGCATGGAGGGGGAGGTAACCCAAATTCATCTGTTTGAGTATGCTTGCGTATGGGAACCGGGGGTGGAGGGGTAAACCCCGATATCCTTCAAATGAGTCATGGAGACAATTACTACAAGGAGAAAGAATCAGGGCTGTTGGAGAGTCATCACCCAATTGTATGCCTGTTACCTGACTGGATTACACATCCTTCAATCTGGCCTTTTAGAACGGCAGACTGCCGCTGTCCAAGTTTGTGCAGCCCGGATGCTTGCTGGTGCTGATGCTTTAAAGTTTAAACACTTATAGTTTGTACAGTGATCTATAATTAGTACAGCAGATGTTCAGTCACTTATAATATAGACCAGTTCATTCCGAGGGGTGCGCGTCAAGCGTACGTACGCAGGTGGGGGGGGGATGCAAAAAGTACACGTGTGTACAGGGAGGGGGTAAATTTTTCCCGAATTTTTGCGTACTGCTAAATGGATGGCCTGTGGATGCATATGTTGTCACTGTAGTAACCAGTATGGGAATTGTAAAAAAAATAACGGGGGGTGGGGGGTTAGACGTTGATCTATGTGCAGTTTGGGTGTGAAATGTAGACTTTACTATGGGAGCCTAGGAAAGACTAGGGGGTTGAACCCCAACCCCCCGGAAATTCTCACCCTGGTAGTAACACGACATCCAATGCTCTTCAGTAAAACTACATTCTGTGATAATGCTCACAGAATGTTTAGGTACATGTATTCTAATATCTAATCAAATAAAAATTCTGCAATATTGATTCACCAGGTGTCAGTCGATGGCTGCGAAATACTAAGATGAAGTCGATTAAGTTATACAGAGATACAGTAACTATTTTTAAAACAAATCTAATCGAATGACTGCGTTTAAAGGCATCAGTCGATAATAATAATTCTCTATGAGTAAACCGCAATCACACATCATAATCCGTTAGAAAATCCAGGTGCGATAGAAACACAGTTCATCTCAATGAGCATCGCCTAATCAGTCAGTGTTGTGACGAACGCGCCGTACTACAGTCACTGTGGATAAAGGTGGGTTATATAATCCCTTTCTTGGTCCAGTATCCATTCCTTCGGTCCTCAGCTTTTCCACGGCACAAGGTGTTTTCCCTAGAGGCACTGCAGAGCCCTTCGTTTGATGTAGGCCTACACTGGGACCAGAAGTCCGCCCATTCGATCTAACCACTGCAGCGCCCCCACCGCTGTTTGCCCCCTCCTCCCATCTAGACGCATGTCCATTTACGTAGCGCCTGTTTGGATTGGCCGAGTCAGTGGTTGTTTCAGCGCTGGCTCTCCGACGCACCGTTACAGCTGAACCCTCGCTTGTGCTCCGCTCCGCAATGCGTCTCGTCCGCGCCAGTGATCGCACAATGGCCGCCTTCTGCTGCGCCAGTTCGTTGCTGACCACTCGACTGGCACGGTCCAGGTAGCGACATGCGCACTCCAACTTCCGGTCTTCACGTTGGTTCCGGTGGAGGATTTCGTCGCTGTACTCGGATCGGATGAGGATGAGTCCATCGTCCAATCGACGAAGTCCAGTTCGTGACTTTCCACCCACTCTACTTCGAAGTGACATAACCGCAGCTGGAATCAGCGTTTCATTAGTTTTAACCTTGTTTTTGTCTGTATCGGTCCCGTTATCTGTGAGTATTGATCTGTGTTGAAACAACAGAATCGACTGCAGTTGGTTGATCGTCTGCTAGATTTGGCGATGGCTTCGTAAATCCGCGGCAGCGATGGCTATATTCCGAAGTCGTTTTCAAGTTGTAGTTTGGGCGTGGTTCCTCGTTGCAGCTGAAATGAACAGCGAGAGATGACGGTGCCTACTTATTGGTTGAACCTGAAGTAATACATATTTAAAATGGTTGTATATGTAGCACATTGTAGCCTAGCCCTTTTATGAACACCTAGAGTGTTCAGTGGGTTTAGGCCAAATGAGATTAAATTAGGTAAGGTTATGTGAAGTGAGGTAAGTGGCGTGGAATGACAATGAGGTAAGTGGATGGCATGACAATGAGGTAAGTGGAGTGGAATGACAATGAGGTAAGTGGATGGAATGACAACGAGGTAAGTGGATGGAATGACAATGAGGTAAGTGGAGTGGAATGACAATGAGGTAAGTGGATGGCATGACAATGAGGTAAGTGGAGTGGAATGACAATGAGGTAAGTGGATGGCATGACAATGAGGTAAGTGGAGTGAAATGACAATGAGGTAAGTGGATGGAATGACAACGAGGCAAGTGGATGGAATGACAATGAGGTAAGTGGAGTAGAATGACAATGAGGTAAGTGGATGGCATGACAGTGAGGTAAGTGGTTGGAATGACAATGAGGTAAGTAGATGGAATGACAATGAGGTTAGTAGATGGAATGACAATGAAGTAAGTGTAGTGGAATGACAATGAGGTAAGTGGATGGCATGACAATGAGGTAAGTGGAGTTGAATGACAACGAGGTAAGTGGCTGGAATGCCAATGTTGTATGACAGTGAGGTAAGTGGATGGAATGACAATGAGGTAATTGGATTAATTTTAGGACATTAGAGTAAATTAAGTGAAGTTTATGTGGGTTGAGGCCCGATCGAATTTAAAGGGCCTATATGCGCGCACACACACACACACACACAACTGTCTGATGAATGTTTAGCATTTTAAAGAGAGTATAGGCCTGCCGCCTACGGCCTACTTATTAAATGCGTAAACAACAGGATGTTTTGCAACCTTCTTGTCGAACCTAGTGGGATCCAGTTACGTCTAAAAGAGTTATTTGTACATAAACGACTGAGAGTTGCCAGTGGGCTACAGAGACTGCACGCTCCCTTTCCGAGCCTACCTATATAATTTACCCATCCAACAAGCAGGCATATAATGGCAATCGCATTCATTATCTCTGCCG
The DNA here is from genome assembly GCA_020284085.1 of Aporrectodea caliginosa. Lineage (NCBI taxonomy): Eukaryota > Metazoa > Annelida > Clitellata > Crassiclitellata > Lumbricidae > Aporrectodea > Aporrectodea caliginosa. The sequence continues at coordinate 179,086 of JACEVL010000605.1, read as the reverse complement.
TCGTCACGAGCTGCGTAAGTTCTTAAGGTTATATCAAACCTCGAACCTGTTCAATGAATTGATCAGATGGGAACCTTCGCCACCGCTGTCGGTTTGAATGGACGCCACGCCATTTAAGGTCCCCGCGTCAGGACAAGTGCTAGCCAGAGATTGAATCCCTTATTGAAATAAGTCACCATCGGGAGCGAAACAGTACATATTTTAACTGTATAACTACTGGGATAAATGTCCCGGTAATTTTAGGATTTGCCCTAGTAGTTTTAAGATTTGTCCCAGTAGTTTTAAGATTTGTCCCAGTAGTTTTGGTGAGTTTATTCCAGGTATAGTCTGCTTTCCATGTTAGTTTACAATATTAAATCATTAACCTTCTAATTCTCTTCATTTCTTTGGTTACCTGATATCATAAGTGATTAATTAGTATTAATTCAAATATTTTAAAATTAATTTCTCATTTCTAAGTTCTAATGAAACTCCGTAGTCAAAGGTCGAAACACCCAGCAAGCAAACATTTATAGAATGTAGGCCTACATGTAACTATAGTATAGGCCTAGTTGGTCTAATTATTCTCCTATTTCTGTTGGCTGACTGCAGGATACATCGTGCAAGTGATAGTAAGCTTATTGTGATCAGAGTTATTATGTGACGTGTGTTATGGTTTTTTTTTACAATAAATATGGCTTTTTTGTTTCATTTGCCTAACCACATTGGAAATGAAGTCAATTGGTCGTGTTTGCTAAAATTAAATCTATAACTGTTTGTTAGGCAAATGTAGTTAGGCAAACGAAACAAAAACCCATAGCCATTGCTTGAAGTGTGACGGTATGAAACGGTATGCCATAGGCTACCGGCACCTCTCTTGGCTGCTAAAAGCATACCGGTACTTCTCCAGGCGAGAAATCCATACCGGTACGGAAGGTGGGAATGGTTCTTATATCCATACCGGCACCATTTGTTTCCCACTTCGACCCCTGCCCATAGCACACGTCACATAATAACTCTGATCACTAATCACTATGCTATCTCTTGCACGGTGTTGTAGCTGCAGCCTTCCACTGCATCACAGTCACTGAGCCTGTCACTTACTTATTTATTTCAATTATTTATGTGGTAGGCCCTATAGTAAATCTAATAGAAGAATTTACACGTAGATATGGTTACGATTGTCTTCAGACGAAGACAAAACGTAGATAAGCTTATGGTTACGATTGTCTTCAGACAAAGAGAAAACGTAGACATGGTTACGATTGTCTTCCAGCAGAAGCAGAGGCGCCGACTTTTAGTAAAAGGTACTGGGGCAAGAATTTGAGGTGGGATCCAAACTCCAAAGTAAGGAAAATTAAGGTAGCCTAAATGTAGGTAGGTAGGCCTACATATATATATATATATATATATATGTGCGTTTTTATATAGCGACCGTATTATGACCTCGACCCTGCTCATTTTTCAATGAATTTACTGGGTGAGATCCTTCACCACCGCTGCCCAACTGAATGGGCGCCATTTAAGGTCCCCGTGTACGGACCGTGTCACAGTGAGGTAAAACCAGCAGATTGCACCAGCCTTTTGTCTGCCGTATAAGCGCGCACGAAAAATTGTTGCCCAGCGCTTATCAGGTAAGAAACGCTTAAGAAATTTCTAGATAATGATTAGGATTAATTAAGGTAAGGTAAGTAAGCGAGGTAATACAAGGTAAAGTTAGTATAAGGTAAGGCGACAACTGCCACCACTCAACCAATTGTAGCCTACCACTACCACCAGTCAACTAAATACAACTGTCACCATTCAACCAACTATGCCACTATCACCATTCAACCAAATACAACAGTACTGCCACCACTCAACTCGCAGCCAATCTTCGCCCTTATCGTCTGATATTCCCTTCTTTGCCAGCAGTTATTTAATTTATTACATAGACAAGTGTTGGACAGTGTAGTGGTTAGCGTGCTGGACTCAGTGGACTGTCAATTGAAATCCCTGCCATGGCAGATAATTTATTTGGTTCAAGATTTTTTTCCCCATCTGCACCTCTGGCCAACTCAGCTACGATGAGCACCTTAGACCTTAGACCTTAGTCCTTCCTCGCGCTGGCAGCGCATCGGGCGACACAGCCTTGAGCACACTGACCGTATATTGTCGGTGGAAGATGGGAGGGCGAGGGAGAGAACTGGACACCCGTCCTCATATGCTGTAGCTAAGAAACATGAAGTCGTTGACACTTCATATACCGAAGGCTGCCTCAGTGCTGGCTTAAGAGCCTGCTCTTCTCTTCTTCAATAATCAGATAATCCTACAGTTGTCTATACAGTTCTTCCCCAGATAATCCAACAGAATGGATGTAAACTACACAGTAAAATCTAACCTATTGTTCTACAAAACACTAGTGAAAAACATTAAGTGTGACCTTGACACAGAAATCTTCTTCCACAAGTAATCCAAGAAAGGGGAAAGAATTGAAGAAGCTCAATTTGAACATACTTTTAACTGAATACAAATGTACACTAATATCTTCAAATGCAGATTAAGAATGACTGAGCCATTATCCAGGGGTACGTGCCTGAGCCAACAATGACTGCTACAGTGTTGGATGAATGCAGAGGTCTGTTGGGCAGACCTCTGCATGCCGGTGTGGGGAATTTTTGACCTCGGGCTGACCTTTTCGTCCAGAGTATTATCCAGAGATCCTTGGCTTCGCTTGTCTTGTCAGTATGTCTGACCTGAAGTGATGAGGTCAAACCCCCAGTCGGTGTGCTCCACCACTGATGTGATGAGTGAGTCCAAGATAACATGTGTTTTTCATAACATGCATGATAGATACATATATCAGAAATGAACAACCCCCAGTTCATGTCCAAAAGCGTTAAATGACTTAAATCCCCTACTTCTGGCAGCTGTGGGAGAAAGAAACTATGTAGAAGGAAAACTCGACCCATGTCTGTAATATGAGACAATGTGGGCTGTTACTCCTCTGTGTAATTTATTCATACCTAACCTTTGATTTTCTACTGTCCTAGACTCTGACGAATAAAGATTACCATTTTTTCATGAAATGGACTGACTTACACATAAATATATAGTTGATTTTTCAGGGCCCTTCTGCCTCCGCAAATGACGTCCCTGATTTTTTTATATTTTGAATGGCCAAAAAGGTACTGGGGCGAAACTATGCTCTCGCCCCAGAACCTTGGTGAGTACTGGGGCGAAAGTCCCTGTTGCCCCTGTGGAGTCGGCGCCTATGAGCAGAAGAATTTACAGGTAGGCATGGTTTCGATTGTCTTCAGACAAAGAGAAAACGTAGACATGGTTACGATTGTCTTCAGACAAAGAGAAAACGTAGCCATGGTTACGATTGTCTTCATACAAAGAGAAAACGTAGATATGGTTAGGATTGTCTTACAATAGAAGAATTTACAGGTAGACATGGTTACGATTGTCTTCATACAAAGAGAAAACGTAGATATGGTTTCGATTGACTTCAGACAAAGATAAAACGTAGACATGGTTACGATTGTCTTCATACAAAGAGAAAACGTATATATGGTTTCGATTGTCTTCCAATAGAAAAATTTACAGGTAGACATGGTTACGATTGTCTTCATACAAAGAGAAAACGTAGATATGGTTTCGATTGTCTTCATACAAAGAGAAAACGTAGACATGGTTACGATTGTCTTCAGACAAAGAGAAAACGTAGATAGCCCAATGGTTACGATTGACTTCAGACAAAGAGAAAACGTAGAGATGGTAACTATTGTCTTCAGACAAAGAGAAAACGTAGACATGGTTACGATTGTCTTCCGACAAAGAGAAAACGTAGGCATGGTTAACGATTGTCTTCAGACAAAGAGAAAACGTAGATATGGTTATGATTGTCTTCCAACAGAAGAATTTACAGTTAGACATGGTTACGATTTTCTTGAGAGAAAGAGAAAACGTAGGCATGGTTACGATTGTCTTCCATTGGAAGAATTTACAGGTAGACATGGTTACGATTGTCTTCAGACAAAGAGAAAACGTATATAGACATGGTTACGATTGTCTTCAGACAAAGAGAAAACCTAGACATGGTTTCGATTTTCTTCTAACTATAGTTGATCTAGGCCTGGCCTAATTATGTTTCAAACTTTAAACGTCTAATAACTTAAATAGGAATATGTATAATAATAAAAATCAAATTTGGTAAGATAAAGTGTTAAAATGGGTTCCATTTGGCAGCAAATGCTCGAAATTGCGTTTGCGACTGGGGCTCAGACTCCGCCGGGGAGCGTACGACACTCCCTCAGACCCATAGTCGTGGCAGACTTTGTCCCAGTACTGTTGTCAAAATCCGTTAAAATATGCACTGGACCGAACATGCAAGCACATGTAGGGCAGCGATGGTGAAGGAGATCTCACCCGATCAACTACAGTCGCTATATAAAAAGTTAAAACGTGTATAGGCCTATTTATTAATTTTACAGAGGGACATGGGTTGAGCACTCTAACCAATGTAGATAACTGCATGGTCCCGTTTAGAAGCAGGATCTAGAGATCGGCCAAAAGCACAAATTTAGTTAAAATAACGACCAGTGGCGTAACTAGGGGTCCGTGCGCCTGGGGGCAAGAATTCCCAGAAAATATTTCCCTTAGTTCCGCCAAAAATTCTGATGACCTTTTTTTGCTTTTTCCGGCTTTTTTCCTGAAAAAAATAAAATGGTCTAATTGTTCAGAAGCCTCATTATAATAGTTACTTTATTGACTTTTTTAGCTATTCTTGTCTGATTTCTTTAAAAAAATGGTTTTCTAAAGCCTAATTTTGCGCCCCCCTGTTCTGCGCCCGAGGGCGGCCGCCCTCTGCCCCCCTCGTTACTCCACTGATAACGACTCATGAGGCTCCTACAGCAACCGACTGGTCGATATCTGTAGTTACAAAAGATGTGCTCTGGTGGTGATTGTACCGTTGAATCGACGCCAAATTCATATCATGGACGATGCACCTTCACGTCCTATATGAAAAGAAAGCGATATAGAGGAGCACCGTGTCTCATTGATTATAATGTATATCTCACCTGAATCTAGTATTAGTCCTCCTGACGGATGTGTTCGGTGTCGTTGAAACTTGCAACACACTGGAATAGTTTGGCGGAAACAAACTCATGGCCGACTCGAATCTGTTACATATGCATGAATAGTAGGGGCCTAGGCCTTCAACTCTGCAGCCCGCCCTTAAATTAAGCCATCCCAGGGACTGGTCGTGGTATCAGCTAGTAAGCCTCAGGCCCATAGACCTGTTACAGTAGGCCTGACGTTTACCGACACCACAACCAGTTGCATAAATACACCTTAATTTAAACCCATGCAGTGTATACCTGTATAAATTTATATGTAGGCCAAGGTTCGCATGAGTTTATACTTGCCACATGTCGCATGTAGAAGATTATTCGTATTTTGTTAGTAGAGCATATGTAATATATACTAAAGAGGTCGAATTATACATTAGGGTCCATAGATTGAAGCTGTTTCAAACGGAAGTCAGAGACGGACAGACGTTGAATGGAGGACCAGTCACCTGTGGCTATAATGGGTGATTGGATGGGATCTTCTTCCACTGGCAGCTCCAGCATACACGATCTAGTATAGTATACTTACCATGGACATACATACTGTACATACATACATACATACATACATACATACATAGTCTACACTCTACATACATAGGCCTACATACATACGTAGGTCTATGTACATACTTGTACATATAATTATGTATATATAGGCCTATATATAAATATATGTACAATATAACATGCTAACGGCATGGTGTGATTATCATCATCATCATCATCATCATCATCATCATCATCATCATCATCATTATCATCGTCTTGACGTCATCATCATCGTCTTGACGTCATCATCGTCATCATCATCATCAGTGCCGACGTCAGTCATTTGGCGGCGATGTGTACGAATAAATGATCACCATTGTCTTCGGACCGAAGACTTCGGTCATTTGTCAAGTCAATTGCTCCGCAAGTAACAGTTGTCTTTTTAAATATTCGTTTATTCAATTCAAACAGACAAACCGAAGAATGATTACATGAATTAGTAGGAACACATTATAACAAGTTAAACAATAGTGGATTTTATAACTGTATGGCAGCGTGCTAGGTGCCGATCCGTCCTACTGCTGCTCATTTTATCATTGGCCCCTATGGTGTGGAAGGCTGAGTCAACCTCGACTATCCAGCCCTCATCCTTTTGTTCTTCGTGTCCATGTATTACCATTCAACCATTACGGGCCTATTGACAAAATATAGGGCCTACTTGCACGTCAATTCAAATAATTATAGGCTACGTATCTCGTACAAGACAGGTGACGCTTTCGCCTCTGTCTAGAAATTATTTCTTAAAATCTTCGTGTATTGATTAAAAATGACAAGAACGCAGTATAATTACAAGTCATAGTATGAACGGATGGTCACAAGTTATTACAAGAGTAGAATTTAACTGTATGGCAGCCATGGAAGGCGCCCATCTGTCCTCCTACTGCTCATTTTACCAAAGCCATCTGGCGAATGAAAGGCTGAGTAGACCTTTGGGTGTGTATCGGGAATCGATCCCGTGTGTCGGAGTGTTAACCCATTAACCTAAACCCCTCCCCATGCGACATTAATCTGTCCTCAGTGGTCATATTCGCACAGAGCCTCGACGTTATGAACTCTTCTTTCCCATCTGCTGTTTCAACTCGTGGTGGGTCTCGACGTCTCGTTCATGGCGTCCGATTGTGGCTTCCGTAGAAGAGGAATAGTGATGAAGCTGCCGACCATGCACGTAGGCGGTAGAACACATTTCAGGTCAGGTCATCTTCCAAAACACACGGACACACAGAGACAAATAGACGCATACACACGAACAACAACACTCACACTTATACATTTAGAGAAACATGGATGCGCCACAGGACTGTGTTTAGGTGTAACATGATGTGTGATACTGAAGCAATCGCATTCCGATTCTGAAGTCCACGAATGGAATGCTCGCAATCCCACACGCACACGCACGCACACACACACACACACACACACACACACACACACACACACACACACACACATGCACACGCACGCACGCACGCACAGGCGAATTGAGTGATACAGGCACACACAATTAAGTACAACAAATAAGTCATAGGAGAGCAGCTCCTATGTATTGTGGACTGACAACTTTATATACATCACAGAGAACCGAACTCATTATTGTCTATGAGATGCAAGAGAATAATGTCATCGGTCAATGCATGCTTAGGCTAAGTGAGGTGCACAATGCTCAGCTTAGGTCCTACAATGGAAATCAAGGAGACCCCATAGGGGCATAGCCTATAGTTCCCGCTTTAGGTAATTATTCTGTACGCAAATACAAGCATAAACAACCTATCGCTTTAGGTAATTATTCTGTACGCAAATACAAGCATAAACAACCTATCTCACCAGATCAATTCATTGAAAAATGAGCAGGGTCGAGACCATACGGTGACTATTATAATAACATGAAATTGTGTAGGCCTACATTTACATTATATTATAGCCTACGTCTAACGTCTGCTTCATGGTTAACCAAGGGTTTAACTAGCTGAACATTAATGACAGTCACACTAATTTATTCGTTGCATTTCTATAATAAGTTAATCGTTGACCTATTCTCGAGGTTTCTACAGCGTCCTAACAAAGCTTGGCCGCGGAAACAAGATTTTTAACAGAAAGAGATAAGGTCAGACCAGGTTCGTTTCCAGGTCAAGACATCCATCCAGAGGTCCGTCAGACAAGTAGGACTATAGACACTGCTGCTGGAGACTAAACGCAGCCAATTAACTTTAGTGTCTATGAACCCACACAGGAAGGCCGTATTGAAACGTTGATTAAACTAATCAAAGCCAATATAATATCAGTGGCGGAGCCAGGATTTCAGGTTTGGGGGGGCTAAAGCTCAAAAATTTGTCCGGATGACTTTTTTTTGCTTTTACAGCTGATTTAAAACCTCCCTCCTCGCTGTAATTTTAGGGGGGCTGAGTCGCATTTAGGGGGGGGCTAAGCACCCCCTAGCCCCCTGGCGCCGCCACTGTATAATATTATATGACTTCTATAATTATCGCCGCTATCATATGACGTTAGAAACATCCATTGCTTCGAGTAAAATCGCAATCAAATTGTCATAATCCATAGATCCGAGAAGCCAGGTTGAAATCCAGTAGTGGTCCATCTGGAAAACCAGAAGCATAATTGTCTGTCCGTCCGTCCATCCATCCAACTTCGGTCTACCTAGCTGTGTCTGTCTGTCATCGACTGGACCAACCTAGTCTACTCTAATTCATCGATTATGACAAGGGTGCATCATTTAACAGGCATCTGCAAAAGACCTCCCACGGGGACACAATGATGACGCATATGTGACTAGCCTATGCAGACTAAGGTTAAGCACCTCTGGTCAAGCAGGAATGCACGTCCAATCGTATCATTTCATTTCAACATTTCAGGCAGTTGACTACGAGGTTAAAGTACTCATAATTATAATTATTGGACTGTCATAGGCCTATACCGAAACGGATGCACCCGCAGTAGGCTATGACTGGTCATTTATTCACTCACTCACTCGGTCACTCACTCGTTCGTTCGATCGTTTATTCATCTCTAAGCACCTCAATATCTTCAAGATCCCGGAAGAGAACGATTTTTCACGTGTTGATGAAACATGCAAAGGGCCTATTTTTTGAAAATTATTTGTAAAGCTATGAAATTCTACTAAAAAAATAAAAAATAAATTATAAATAAAATATAAAAAAAAAATGTGTGACGTCACACATGGCCTGACCCCTCCCCTGTCACAAACTGTCACTTTCTTAAACCCCTCCCCTGGAGCGTGACGTACTTTATGGACGGCCCCTATAGTGGTCTTAGCCAGAAAAATATGTTTGATAATGATGGTGAAAATTCTGCTTCATTCATTTCCAAGTCTCGATTCCGCCACTTACATAGACAGCAAGTGGGTTATCATTCCAACAGTGGAGTATTGGCAATGGTGTATTGTGACCGGTTATACATGTGGTCGTGGGATCTGGACTGTCTGAAGCCGAGACCATCTTGTAAATCCGATGTATTTTTTAGAAGTAGGCCTACACACCCAACCCCAAAATATCTCAGACACCCATCCAATTCCCATGGCATGGGCCCAACAAGGTTAGACATGGGCAAACCAAGGGCATAGTTTTCTCAAGGGTTCCTTCATTGGGCTGATGCCACTTAGCCCAAACATAGTCAACCGAATAACTGTTACAGTAGAAATAGCTTGTTTTTCTTGACATTAGTGCTTGCAAAACATGCGCTAATATTGTGCTTCTAATATCAACACATTAAGGTCACTGAGGCACCTCAAGGCTATGTGCCAAATTGGTGAAACTAGGCCAGAATACTGCTGATATCAATTGGCAACTATTCTGCACAATTAGAAATACAAACGAGACAAAAACTTTTTCTCCTATTATAATCAATGCACCCTAATATACATGTATCAAAATATTTTATCACAACTTTATCACGAATTCAGCAGCATGACATAAAAGCAGATTAAAATAACGAATGCAGTGACTTTTAAACCATATAAAGGTCATTAACTTAAAATATTAAATATATAATAAAAATAAACTGACTTTTTATACCCTTAAAATAAGAAAACTCTCACAATGTTCTGAAAACGAAGCAACAATAATTTTACTAAATGTCTTTCAGCCAGAAGTAAGTGACGAGAACCAAGACGACTGAAGCGAGCAGAAGGACTGATCCCCACAGAAGCTGAGTCACTCCAGGAAGAAGGCGTTCCACAAGGGAAAGTTCTAGATAAGGAACGGGTTCCATCAGCCGGGAGTAATCTCTCTTCGGTTTCAGCTCTAAACTATCTAGAATCTGAAAAGTGAGAGACGTTTCATTTGTAACAATATGTATTACATGTTACACATAAGTATGTACTACCTGGTTAAGAACTGCAGAATTTTATTAACAAAATTGCATTCTATTCGATAAAACTAACTTTTATTTTAAATCTGTTAGCCTACCAATATATAAACTACCCAAGAAGCGGTTTAGAAGCCTTACGTCTAACTGCTGAAACATCTTTTAATACAATACAATACAACTGAAATTTTATAATGCCCCTTAAAAAGCCAAAAGGTGCACTCTGTGCTAGCCTCACAACGCCAAATTTCATGAAGGACAGATCATTATTTTGTCAGTTAGCAATCCAGTCATGGTGCAATAATTTCCTTAGCTCCATAAACAAATCCTTTCACACAGCATCATCCCTCAGTAAATGAACATTATCTCAGATATCTGTCAGTACATGTATTGTACGTATGTCTGGCTATTCGTAAAACACCTTTTAAAAATGTCACAGAAGAAGAAGAGCTTAACAATCTAATAGATCTAAACAAGTGTGCCTAAAGATGGCCTCAGAAAGTTTCTTCAGCTTTATGTAATAAAATAATATGCATTTTAATGATAGACTGCTCCAGGACGATGGTCCAATGCACAAGAAGCACGATGTGCCGCATCGTCATACGGAAGCATGGGACTAACAGATCTCCTCTGGCTGCTGAACGCAACCACAATGATATAACCGCCATGATATAGCAATTATATCATTGCTATATCATAGCAATACGATTACCGGTATGCTATCGAAAAAATTAATAGCCAAATGTGATTTAAAAGAACTGATCTGCCAAAAACTCACCCTTTTTGTGGCCAATGCTGCGGCACGCACACCTCCATCCATATAACCTCGAAAGACCGCAGAACTTTCACTCCCTGCAAAATGGACTTTTCCAAATGGCTCGCCCCAAAGCCTACAAGAAACATACAACACCTCACGTTGACTTCTTAAGCAACAAATGTTAACCCTTTGCATGCCAGATATTTTTGGCCTTTATTCAGGCCACGGCCAGATTCTTTTGCGAGTTCTGGTCCATTTCATTCATTAACGGTAAAAACATTATATCTCATAAAATACTGAAGATAGAGCTAAAACGTAAACATAAAATTTGTTTAGAATTGAATTCTGTACAATTATGTGGCTTGTATTTGCTGGTATGGGCTTGTTCTATTTAGGTGTGGTGGTCTGAAAAGGTGCTATATAAAAAATACATAAAAATATAATTATGGCATATAATAAAAGACTGCTGATAATGTTTATACTTCTTATTTTAACAGGTATTGTGGCGGCATACACCCGCAACCAGAATGAGTAACCTCGGCCTCCTTAGAAACCAGCCCTTTAGCAACCAGACTCCTTAGCAACCACGTACTTCACTTCACAGCTTTAAGGCCAGCCGCTAAGGTTTAGCAACCAGCCTACTTGGCAACAAGCCTTCTTAGCATACTCATTTCGGGTAACCCTCCCCCCATGCGTACATACTAATGGATGACCCCTCAGAAGGCTTTACGTGCACAATGGTATGTACGATAATCGTAAATGTTGCTGATACGCTAATACGGCGGTCGGATTTGGGATATAACCATGGAGATTCACCGTGAGAACATCCCTCACTTTCGGGTCTATTTACCCCACAAAACGTCCCAATTTTTTTAAAACTGTCCATGGGAAACTTTTAGCCCTTTTATTGCTCTAATTAACGGTGCCCTTATTTACATTGAAAGACCACTAATTTCCAAACGACATCTACTTTACGGGACGCACCCACAATGTCGCAATTCTGTACCTCTGGCATGGAGAGCAAGGCTATAAATGTCGCAATTCTGCACCTCTGGCATGCAAAGGGTTAATACTGATTGCAACAGTATTATAGACAGCATTGGTAATTCTACTAAGTATTCGCACAGTATTCATAAAAAAAACAATAACAACAATAATTAAGCTATAATGAAATCTAACAGTTAGAGAAACTAAATTTAAAATTAAAGTCACAGCAAAATATAACCTTAGCAACTGAGGAACTATAGGCAAAAACTCTGGTAAAAAGAAGAGCATCTAGCTAGTGAAAACCCTAATCCAGTATCATATTGAATATGATACTGGCTTAGGGTACCATATCTAACTTGACGTGACCCTGTATACACAGCGAGGAGAGGTTACGAAGAGGTGGGGCACTGACTATCACCTTTCAGCAAAAAAAGGTTATTCTCATCAATAAAACTCCCACACCCTGATCCTCAAATTATACTTCTATGGTTATAAGCCCCTCAGGTCACACATTACAAAATTGTATTTCATACCCACAATGCACTCCAAACCTCTCAACCCTCTCACATTGACCAAATATTCACCATCCAACCACCCAAATCATATTGTTCCTCATCACATCTTTCTTTATCTCGGCCACCAGTCTCTCCTCTGAAATTCTCCAACTGCTCTTTAATCTACGCTACACCAGCACTTCTAATTGAACTCCCAAAAGATCTCCACCAGTTCGCTCATCCTCCTCTCTCGTTTCTCAATCCCACCTCTCATCTGCTTGCCCTCCCTCCTGCAGCTTTCGACTTGCAACTGCAAACTGAACTCCTTCAAGCCATCCTATCCTGATTCTACTCCTACTTATGACCACGATCACCAAAGATTTTTACAGTAACCATGCTGTCTCCTTGGCTTGACCCCCCGCTGAATCTGAACAGGCACCAAAATGGACCAAACAACCTGGGTATCTGGGTATTCAAAAAGAAATTAAGCACCTACCTTATACAATGTACTGTATTATAAACGACCTTGTCTGACCTTTCGCCCGATTCTTGTGCATGGTAGTAGACCTACCTAATCTCTACTTAGTAAGCTAGTTAAGTATTTTTGTTTTATATTGTATATTGACTCAACAGTGTTGAGCAACTGTTTCAGTTCGCTTTCCTTTCCTTGTTTTCCTGTTTTTTGGTTCATTTAGTTTCTTTTCTGTTTTTTTTACTTTAACTTTCACTTGGTCACTGCAAGTATGTTTTCAATTATAATCTTTCTTTAAAGGCCACCATTAATTTTCTAATGTAATCTGTAATTTGGTGTCCCTACTTAGCGGGATTCTTTATCCCTTTAGGGCCTCCTTTTTTGTAGCCGTGTTGAAATTTATATGTAAACCTGATGATTTTGTTTAATTTGGTTGCAAAATAAACATTTTGATTGATTGATTGATATTGATTCGATACAGTGCTGGTGAATAAGCTGGTCTACCTGAAGTGGCTTGTGCGGTGCTGACAAATTTAGGAGATTTATATTATATTACATTACATATTGGTGCTAAACTATTTGGGTCCAGTAAATCTGGTTGGCTCGGATGCCATGCAACACTAACAATATACAGTTGATTGCACACGGCAATCATCATGTCAAGGACAGGAACTTAGGTTTAGCAGAGGAAAAATCAATGTCTTCTTAAGAGATATAAAGGAGACCTTGTAAATAGCACAGGATTACAAAGTCTTATTATCAAACCAAGTATCTTTATGATGCAAACACAGCATAATAACTGGAACAATGCAAACTAGAGTTGATTTCTGACGAAATTAGAAACTCACGTCTGGTGCTTGGTGATGAACTTGGGTGGCAGAGTGAAGACACACGGTCCGCTACGCTCGAACTCCACTGGGTCACCCCACCACTTCTCCTCATAACCTGATGGAGCCGCCATGGCATCAATTCCAAGGAGTTCTGCATAATGCTTTGCAACAGCAGATGCTCTAAAAGTCATGCACGACAAATTCAGTGTCAGGTAATTAAATATGCAGATTTGTCAGATGAAACAAGTTTTGCACAAATTTGCATTCTGCTACACTCAAACCTAGTTTAGAACTGCAGAGTCAGGTCATTGGCTGCTTGTGCAGGATACAACCATAACAGAGAAGCTAAGATATCATCAGCCTGTAATTTAATTCAACCAATTTTATGCCACAGGCAAAATTTAATAATTTGGTGGTGGTTTATAAGGGATGTCACATTTTGAGATGATGGCATTATGACCTGAATGATCTGACTCAACAGGAGTTGTTAAAATGTAGAACTCTCTGAATTGAATAATATAGATAATAATAATATTCGTTTATTACTTCAAACTGACAAGTACACAGCAAGATTAAATGATATAGTAGTAACAGATGATAACAAGTTTAACAGGAATTTAACTGTATGGCAGCCTGCAAGGCGCCCATATGTCCTACTGATCATTTTACTGAACAATGAATAATGCAGCAGATATTGGTTACATAAAAAGGAGAGAGAATTGTGTTTTTATTTATTGGAAGAGGCACTAACCGATCTTTTTTGGACATCAGTTGATACTTCTCACCCAGAATGAATCTACGAATTCAAAGCAGCACAAATGAGAACATCAGCAAAATCATCACATAGTGCTTTTCAACCTTTCTTCTTCTAATACTTTTGCATTTGCCTTAAGAGACACCCTCAACATTGAACTGATGAATTCTCAGGGCCAGAGGTCAATGGTTTGAAAGACAGCGGACATGAGAATGTCAGGGTCTGTTGCTCTTCCTATTGTTTGTGGCATGTGAATGGCATATATTGTGAAATTCGTAAGGTTTAGTCAACAAATTGCTCATTCTCACACAATGTGTGCATTTCATAAATATATCAAAACAAATGTGCAAATGATATCAAATGTATGTATGGCAGAACCATGCATATTTCGCCTGAGTTCCGCACCCGAGACAACTGTCTCATTTTATTCCTCAAGCAGACAATCTCACATGCAGATTGTTTGTATTAATGTAATACTCTGTATAAATGTATGTACACCAAAGAGTGGTTATGCAATTGGTACAATAAAGAATATACCTACTTACTTATTCACTATCAAATTGTAATCACAGATTTATATAGCCCCACTAAGACGAAACTCATCAGAAGCACATATGACCTGACAACGTCACACCACAATTGTACAGAATGGTCTTCTATCGCAAAAATAGTGCATCTGATTGGGTTTTTTTAAGCAGCACGATGTACATTTCTCATTATAATTACAACTGAATTTTTAAAAAAATTTAAAAGCTGAGTAACATATGACAGCAAGACTGAAATAATAATAATAAAGTAATAATAATTAGAATAACTATTAATATAGGGATGTTGCATGCATTATTGAATTAAAAAAATAATTTTGATTCTGAAAAGCAAAGGATTTATTCAAACCCCATAATTGCAGGAAAACTCCCATCATGCTTTGTATCAGGATAGGCAACGTTAACGATACCCTCATTGCTGACAAATGATCCATTCAGTCCTATAGAAAATGACATAAAATACATTAAATTATGCTAAAATAAGTAATTACTTTTTAAATACAACTATAAATAAAAGAATGGAGAGTACAATAGAGAGAGAGCTTCCTGATAGTCAAGCAGGATTTAGGAAATTTCGTGGAACACGTGATCATATTGCCAATATGAGGTGGATAATGGAGAGACAAAGGGAGTTTGGACAGAAAGTATACATATGCTTCATTGATTATAGCAAAGCGTTTGACTGCATTAATCATGAATTGATGTGGAAAACCTTGGGAGAAATGGGAATACCGAAACACTTGATACAACTTCTTAGGGGTTTGTACGAAGATCAGATAGCGGTGATAAGGACTGAATATGGAGATACTGACAGATTCAGGATTAGGAAGGGAGTGCGGCAAGGATGCATTCTGTCTCCTTTCCTATTTAATATGTATGCTGAAAGGATAATGAGGCAGGCGGGAATGGATGAGGCTATGGAAGGAATAAAGATAGCGGGAAGAACAATGAACAATCTGAGATACGCTGACGATACAACACTATTGGCGGGTAAAAAAACCGATTTGGTAGAACTAATAAGACGGCTCAAGAGTGAAAGTGAGAAAGCAGGACTCTACTTCAATATAAAGAAGACAAAGATCATGACAACAGAGGAGGAGGACAGTTTTGTAGTAGATGGAGAGGAAATAGAAACGGTAACTAGCTTCACGTTTTTGGGATCAGTAATAGAAAAAGAGGGAAAGTGTGATATGGAAATAAATCGTAGAGTAGCGATAGGAAAAACTGCAATGAATGGTCTGGAAAAAATATGGAAGGACAAACATGTGAGTATAGACACGAAAAAAAGATTGGTGAAGGCTCTGATCATACCAACAGTAACATACGGCAGTGAGACATGGACAATGACCAAGAAAATGAAAAAAAAAAGATTAACGCATGCGAAATGTGGATATGGAGGAAGATGCAGAGAATATCATGGAAAGAGAAAAGGACCAACGATTGGGTGCACATGAGTATCGGAATTGAGAATGAAGAGACACTACAACAAACAGTGCTAAGAGCAAAGTTGAGGTTCTTTGGTCATGTCATGCGATCAGATGGATTGGAAAAAAAAATGATGTTAGCATATGGAGAGGGAAGGAGAAAACAAGGACGACCAAGGAAAAAGTGGATGGACGAGATACATGAAACAACTGGAATGAATTTGGCAGAACTGAGAGATGCGACGGCGGACAGAAGGAAATGGAGAGGCTTGATCATGAAGGTCGCTAGAGTTCCAGGAACTGACAGCACAAGGTAACAAGGTAATAAATAAAGAAAAATTTAGATTAAAAAACAAGTTTAAAGCCTATAAAACTTTGAAATAAAGCTTCAACACTTTAACGACCAGAGTGAATTAAAGTGAATGAGAAACCACTGCAGCTTGTTGATAGTGTTAATCAGTAAAACAAAACATTAACATTTCAGTTTAAATAGTGTTTATCCTTTAACATTACACAAATGTTACATACTGGAACACATACAATACTAAACTGATATAGCAACATCAAGTAACCTTAAACAACATTAGATTGGTAAATAAAACAATTCAGTGAAGCTATAACAACAATAAAATATACATGACATTACAGCATGAAACTGAAAATAAAGCAATAATGCAATTAAAATGCAAAAAATAACAAAACTTTCGATTTCATCTAAATTTCACTGGCTTTACAAGCAACTCTTCTATTTGTCAGTGGTCTTCCTTTGGATCCTCCTGAATCAGACCCAAACTCATCTCTGTCCTCTTATCTACTGGAGATGACATTCGATGCTCCTCACACGAATATGTTTGTGAATACTGGTTGAAGTGCTGCGTCTTTAAACACAAGTTAAAAAATTCATATTCTTTACACAAAGATCCACTAGATCATTTCCCTTCTCTCAGACCATTCAACATGGTTACCCTTTTTGAGATCCCTTATTTTAATGTACAAATTAGGGATCCCTTCTTAGAATCCATTACACTGGTCTTAGTCTAATTCAAGGGTCCCACGGAACTCGAAGATAAAATAACAGCATGAGCAACAACACTGAGTTCACCTTTTTCGTCCCAAAACGCTTTCTCATAGTAAGTGATTGTCTTGAAGTACGGCCGGTTGACCAACGGCAATTCAACAAACTGACAAAACATTCAAAATATGTCATATTTTATATCTACTTAGTCACTAAATAAGGGAAATCAGTTATCTGAATCTGAGATGTTGACAAATGGCTTTTACGCACCACAATAGTGTCATGCAACGGCCCAAGTTAGAAAGGACGTCTTAAAACTAGTTAGCAACAAATCAGTGTGCCAAGTCTTTTGTGGTAGTTGTTTTCATGCAGTTATGCAGGCCACAATAACTGAAACACATAATCTTGTTATTGTTCTGAACCTTGATTGTTGTTAAGAAGCTAGTTTAAGAAGATTTCACTACAGCAGTATGAGGCTAATTAGGTCTAATGAATCAAAAGCCAATATTCATTGCTTTAACACACACCAATCAGAATAATCCACAGACAGCATATTGTCAAAAGAAAATTAGCTAAATAACTAAAAGACATCAGTGCTATATAGTGAGATTGGGAAACATTTCAAAATAAAGAGAATTACTGGTAAGGCAAAGAAGTAACAAAATAAAAGAAAGAAAATTTTTATCGTTTGCAAGTTGAACAACAGAAAAACATGTCATACTATAAATTAAATCTCATTAAAATATGTTAGCTATTCATAGAGCAGTTATGAAATACATACAGGTAAGAGGTTAGAGGGAAGGCTTGGAATCCATTTTATGTGTCCCAGAACGGCAGGAGATGTGGCAACAATTACGGCTTTGGCCTACAACAGCAATGAAGAACTTAATGTTGAATCTTGATTGAACCTTGAACATGATCCTTACTATTCATGAAATGTCTATAAATATTCACGTGTTATTCCTCTACCTGATTAAGTAATTCTTCAGTTTTTAAAAACCATCCACTGAATGATTGCGAAAGCCTTAGATACAACAAGTACAAGTGCTGATCAGCCTTGCTCCAAGAGGTTTCTGACTTGAGTTTATAAATGTCATAAGACCCATTTCCTGATTACAAAAAAAATTTGCCTTGGTCTGCATAATCTTGTGAATTTAGTGGTTCTAGCTCTTAGAGTTTAAAAAAATTATTCTGATTATCATCTTATTTTTTGACATTGATCTATTGGATTTGACCAAATCAATTCCTGGATTTTTGCTTCTATTGTGGTCTTTCAAAGTAGCAACTGTTGACTGGTGTTGCTTCAAACAGCACTGTCATACTTTATCACTTAAACTTATAAAACATAAAGAAATATGGCATTCCAAATAGCTTACTTACTTCAGCAATACCTCTCAGAAATCTTTGAAGTGTTTTGGACAGACTCACCCTTAGAATGGAATTATCATCAGTGGTTATCTCTACTTCATCACCCAGCTGACTTATCTCCCTCACTCGCGTCTTTAAACGGACAGCAGCTGCAAATCAAGAACAGTATGCACATTACAAGTATAGGAGCATTATATTATTATTATTACTACCCTTATGGTACCCTCAAGAGGCTTCCTTGGGTATTAAGTGCTAGATTCTTCATTTTTCTTCCCCTTGGCAGATGAGGGCAAGTGGTCAGCCCTCCCTCACTGCCACTATCTTACCACTGCATTAGTTGAGTTCGCCAGGTGAACGTGGAGCCGACATCTAGGCAACATCCAAAATTAAACAAATTCCTGCACTGGCAGCATCTGAACCCATAACCTTTTGATTGAGAGTCCAGTGTACTAACCCCTAAACTACCAGACCTGTACAAAGCACCTCTCAAACGCCTAATTTTACATTACTGATTTTCTTGCCTTAGGACTCCATACAAGTAATGTGTCTCAGTCATTAGTTCTAGACCTTTACTGCTTGCACACTGCTGCACAATAAAGTTTGTCATTAGTCACCTGGTTCATCCCATCCATATATTTTCATCAATAACTCAAAATCATTTTTTAACACATACAAGCAACAAAACTCAAAATCTCATAGAAACAAAGAGTTCAAAAACAAGGATTACCATAACTAGGAACCAGGTGCATCAAATCAATGACAAAACTAGCAAGAATACAAAATATATTAAAACTGAACAATATAATACCTTGTTACCTTGTTCTGTCAGTTCGTTGAACCCTGGCGACCGTCATGATCAAGTTCCTCCATTTTCTTCTGTCCGCCGTCGCATCTCTCAGTTCTGTCAAATTCATTCTAGTTATTTCATGTATCTCGTCCATCCACTTTATCCTTGGTCGTCCTTGTTTTCTCCTTCCCTCTCCATATGCTAACATCATTTCCTTTTCCAGTCCATCTGACCGCATATGTCCAAAGAACCTCAACTTTGCTCTTAGCACTGTTTGTTGAAGTGTCTCTTCTTTCTCAATTCCTATATCCCTGCGCACCCATTCGTTAGTCTTTTTCTCCGTCCATGAAATTCTCTGCATTTTCCTCCATATCCACATTTCGCATGCGTTAATCTTTTTTCTCGTTTTCTTAGTCAATGTCCATGTCTCACTGCCATATGTTACTGTTGGTATGATTAGAGCCTTCACCAATCTTTTTTTGTGTCTATACTGACATGTTTGTCCTTCCATATTTTTTCCAGACCATTCATTGCAGCTTTTCCTATCGCCACTCTACGATTTATTTCCATATCACATTTTCCTTCTTTTTCTATTACTGATCCCAGAAATGTAAAGCTTGTTACCGTTTCTATTTCCTCATTGTCTACTACAAAACTATCCTCCTCCTCTGTTGTCATGATCTTTGTTTTCTTTATATTGAAATAGAGTCCTGCTTTCTCACTTTCTCTCTTAAGCCTTCTTATTAATTCTATCAAATCATTTTTATTGCCGGCCAATAGTGTTGTGTCATCAGCGTATCTCAGATTGTTCAATGTTCTTCCCGCTATCTTTATTCCTTCTTCAGCTTCATCCATACCTGCATGCCTCATTATCCTTTCTGCATACAAATTAAATAGAAAAGGAGACAAAATGCAACCTTGCCGTACTCCCTTCTTTATCCTGAATCCGTCAGTATCTCCATATTCTGTTCTTATCACCGCTATCTGATCTTCGTACAATCCCTTAAGAAGTTGTACCAAGTGTTTCGGTATTCCCATTTCTACCAAAGTTTTCCACATCAATTCATGGTTAATACAGTCAAACGCTTTACTATAATCGATGAAGCATATGTATACTTTCTGTCCATATTCCCTTTGTCTCTCCATAATCCATCTCATGTTGGCGATATGATCCCTTGTTTCACGAGATTTCCTAAACCCTGCTTGACTTTCAGAAAGCTCTCTTTCTATTGTACATTCCATTCTTTTATGTATTATTTTAAGTAAAATTTTACTTATGTGTGATATCATTGCTATTGTTCTATAATTTTCACATATATATAATATAATAAGCTCTGAAAAATAATTAGCACCAAACAAAGGCAACAAAATAGAAACTTTGAAAGAACATAGATATATAATTTACATCCAAGTTCTTTGGCGAGTCTCAAACTTATGGAGTCTGCTCCACCAACCAACTTCATTTCCTATTGAAAATAAAAAACAAAATGACAACTCAAAAGAAACTAACTGAACTTAAAGAATAACTGAACAAGAATCGAATTCCTTCAAGAGACCATGACACACAAACTATACTACGGTATTGTAGCTATTATGCTCTGGTACACATGAAAATGCCGGCATTTTCCCAGTAGATGGCTCTGGGCGACCATCAGCCACGAATAATGTGTTAATTAGATACATTTAGAACCAGGCTTTACTTTTTTCTTAATTGAAAATGGTACCAGTGATTTAGAAAATTAGAAATTAATGCTATCTATGGTACCCACCACAGAACACATTAAAGAACATACCAAAGACACAAATCTCTTAATAGAGTCATACATGTAGACAGATGATATGCAACTATTCATTACAGAGATCACCAGATCTTGCACAGCAATCCTTACATAAGGCATTCAAGAAACTGATTGAACCTTCAGCTGAAACTGCAAGGATCTGCCCATTGGTTTCTCACGTTCTCTCAAAGCCTGGTCAGTGACCATTAGACGTTCTTAAAAGGCACTCACTATTGTATTGTATTTGTAAATTTATATAGCACCACTCACAGTGCTACACCAATCAGAGGTGCTCCCAGTGTGATAAGATATATCGATTGTATCAATACTATATATGGAGACGAAGAAGGAATAATGTTCCTAATTAATGGTTGGGCCATCTCTCAGAAGCATTGTCACCTTCTTGCTAGACACACAACTGGAGTGTATCATCAACATTTGAAATCTGTTCCATTCTATAACAGCTGGACTGAGTGCTTCTAAGTAGATACATGGAATGGACACTACATCAAGGTACATGGAATGGATATTATATCAAGATACATGGAATGGACATTATATCAAGATACATGGAATGGATATTATATCAAGATACATGGAATGGATATTATATCAAGATACATGGAATGGATATTATATCAAGATACATGGAATGGATATTATATCAAGATACATGGAATGGATATTATATCCAGATACATGGAATGGATATTATATCAAGATACATGGAATGGATATTATATCAAGATACATGGAATGGATATTATATCAAGATACATGGAATGGATATTATATCAAGATACATGGAATGGATATTATATCAAGATACATGGAATGGATATTATATCAAGATACAGGGAATGGAAACTACATCTCTGAACTAAGGAACATGCAACCAAGTCATGAAGAAGGATTTGACGTTGGATTTAATGTTGGCCCCAAACAGTTTAAAGCAGAAATGCTTTCAACAAAAAGGCATTGCTCAAGGGTTTGCAATTATGAGCACTGTTCAAAAGGTAAATGACTGGGGTTACCTGAAGACCTCCCTTCTGGTCAAAGAGTGCTCTGGTGCCTCCACACGATCGTATCAAGTGAAGTGCATAGAGCAGCGAGACCTTGCTGCAGGAATGAGCAAAGACGGCTGATAATCCAATCTCTACCATAGTCTTTGAAAAACTAACAAAAGGAAAACAACGCATGCAGTGCGTCATGTCTTAATGTCTTTCAAGCTTTTAAAAAAGCAAGACAACATTGAAAAACAAAGGCTCAATCTTCTATCTAAATTGTCCTCAGTAACCAAGCATGAAGTAGTTTAACTTAAAATTTTGGCTACCTCAAGGAAAACCCACATGGACCCCGACTATAAAAAGCCAACAGTAAAGCAGGTTTACAACCCCTATACCACTGTTCCAATAAAGAACCATGCAACCACTGATGGCAAACTAATCCTCATCTCTCTTTTACATGAGGTTTGCATCCAGTCACCTTACAACCTGCTGCCCTAGCTGGCCCCCCAGTAGTGCCTCTCTCAACTAGGCATCTCCAGCAGATATAGATTCTTGCCCTCCTTGGAGCACCCATTGATTGATGCCTTTTGGGAGATGGCTTAGGGTAATGTAACACTCTGGCATGAAGAGCAGAAGATCAATAACCCTCCCAAAGGTTGACTCAGCCTTTCATTCGCCAGATGGTGTTGGTAATACGAGCAGTAGGACAGATGGGCACCTTGCATTGCTGTCATCGTTAAATTTGACTCCTGTAATAACCTGTGATCATCCAATTATACTATGAATTGTAACCATACTGTGGTGTCAGTTTGAAATAATACACGAAGATTATTATTATTATGCATATTGAAAATGGTTTCACACAAGTCATTTGATTTGATCGGAATATAACTATAGTCAGAGATTTGTAGGTAGCCTCAATGGACAGCAATGCTACCAAACAATGACAGTCAAAAGAACTAACTCTTAACACTGCATCACAGTGTTCATTTACAATAACTGTTCATCAGTACCTTGTCCAACAGAATTTCTCCAGAAATTCCTTGACACTTACAGCATCCAAAGCCGGTGCAGAAGATGCCTTCCATGGCTGAAACAAAGGAACCTACAAACAAATAACCATTTCTATTATTACATTTTTATTATTAGTCTAACTAATACTATTTGTAATCCAAAAGAGCAATGATTCTTGAAGATTAGACAAAAATTCAAAAGAGATCATTTGATGCATAATTTGAAGCTTAAGACTTTCATCACAAGGATGATATCAGACCCTTAGCCAGCCACCCGTCCACCAGTCCTTTGTACAGGTGGAAATGATTTTGGAGGGGCATAAATTGTTAAATGATGTCTGTCTATTTGGGCAGATTATAATCCAGACAGCAGTCACAGTTCAATTAACCTAAGTCCTAGGCCTACTGCTCCCAATTTCTCTATCTCCAAGGGCCATTTAATTACATTGGAAACAGCAGAAGGGTTAAGTCTTTAATGTAATTTGAAACTTTTACAATAGGCTATTCAATTGGGTTGTTAAGGCCCTTCCTTTTCACAGCCTGTCACAGTTGTCAATCAATTAAACCCATACCATTTATAGCCAGCCACCTGTCCAAAGGATGGGTGGAAATTAGTTTGGAGGGAATAAATGTCATAGGTCATTCAGTCAGACTGGAAGGGTGGCGGCTTTTGGAGGGCTACTTTTTATTTCTGGCTAAGGGCCTGGATGATATATAAGGCCTGATCAAGATAGCTGTCTTTCTCAGATAAATGTATGACTATATTGATTGTACACCAAAATGGGGTTCACAATTGGTTTATTAAAGGATATTCTTACTTCTTACTTACTTATGAATGAAACAAAACCCTGGAATGCCTAGACCTGATCAAGACTTGGCAATGCAGAAGTTTGCATAATTTGATGATACTCGAGGTTGAATAATGATAAGTCTGGGAACAAGGACTGATTTTAAGTATATTGTGGTTGGCCAGATTCAAATGTTTTATAAATTATGAGCTCCAATTTGAAACAAATCCTCTGCCAATGCAAAGATTTAAACTCATACATTATATGCTCAAATTCTAACGTATAAGATATCTACTCTGCACTAGCCTATTGTGATGTTAAATATCATTACGAACAAAAATATTACACCAGTTAGCAAAACAATGCACAGCAACCTACAAGAGTCACCACTGGCAGGACCAACCACACAAGGAACCAATCAATGGATACCCATCGACAGCTGAAGATGGCATGGATGCTCAGAGTCAAAATGTGCATAAATCACTACAAAATGTCAATTTAATCTGAAACTGACGCACAAATACCAGCTCTTGAAAGAATAACCCAAAATTACCACTTTGTAAACTCCCTCACCTCTAAACTGAGTCGGTCCAGTTCTTTGATGACGCTGACAAGATCAAGAAGTTCAAAGACACTGCTTGCTGGAGGTATATCTCCCTCGAAATGATTTACTCTGCCCTGTGAAAAATGGAATCTTTAATCTAATGCTTAGGAAAATGTAATGAATTTTAAATTCATTTAGCAATGTTCAATAACATTCCCAAATAGGAACAGTTTGTTTCACACCTATAACAGACAATATGTCACCTGTAAATGAAGGTAAGTCGTAACTTTAGAACAAATAATGGAGTAAGTGACCAATTACATTAAGATTTGCAGGAACCTAATCTAATCTTATAACTTCTTCAGCACTATAATAATAATGCACTATGCATCAATCAATGGCAATATTATAATAATACACTATGCATCAATCGGTGGCAATATTATAATAATACACTATGCATCAATCGGTGGCAATATTATAATAATACACTAGTTATGCATCAATCGGTGGCAATATTATAATAATACACTAGTTAAGCATCAATCGGTGGCAATATTATAATACGGTAATACACTATGCATCAATCGGTGGCAATATTATAATAATACACTATGCATCAATAGGTGGCACTAGGCACCTTGAGAGTCAATAGATTTGTTATCTGCTTATTGCAGTTCAAATAGACATTAAGGCAGCCTAAGGTGGAAATGCATTCTGGACCAAAAAAGCGTTAAGTTGAAAAAGAACAGATACCAAGTACACAACAGAGCAAAAAATTGCAGAAGAGTATTTCAGAACCAAGGGGAAGCAACACTAAAAGCCCTGCAGCCAAGTGCAGCATTCACTCAAAATAGAGGAAGAGAAAGACAATCAGATGACCTAGAGGGGTGACGACAGATTTGAGGGTATGTTATGAATAAATATTGATGATCTAGCGAATGCATGCCTGGCTGCCTTGAGCTCAGACAGAAGTTAACCCAACTGGAATAATAGTGAGATAAAAAGGCATCATTGTTAGAAGAGAAAATTGACTTACCCACCTTGTATTTCAAGGTTGTTTTTCCATGGTCCGGAACATTGTAGAATTCAAGACCAAGCTCCTTAGCTAATCCAATTACCATCTTTTGCTGACGACCAAAATAAGCTCCACCCATATCTACATATTTACCGCTATTGACATCCTGAAACACAAGTCAGACAATAAAGTATTTAATAAGTCATTCACAAATGATTTAATTAATGTCAACAACTTATCAAATCAACTTATTCATTGAATGTATGTGATGGGTAATTAATGTTTTGTAGTTACTTAATTAGAATTAGTTCAAATTTCATAATTTGAATTAATAGAATTATGATTTTTAGAACAAATAATTAATTAGACTTAGAATTAGCACTCAACTAAGTAATAATAATTACTAATTATAATTATTTTTTCTAATACTTATAATGAGAATTAGCACTCAACTAATTAATAATAATTACTAATTATAATTAATTATTTCCTCTAAACAACTAATTATTTATTAGTTGTTGGCCTCAGAATAACACAAAATGTAGTTTACTAGTCTTGCTTGAAATTGTAATCATAATCATAAACTCCACATTTCTAAAGCACCACTTGAAAGCGAAATTAGGGCACCAGTTTCTTCACGAGTACTGCCAGCATATTCACAAATAATTTCAATAATGACGATAATAGAAATTAATTATAATTAGCTACCAAGCTAATTAATTATGGAATTAATTAGTTTCTAATTAATTAATTACCCATCACTGGAATGAATTATATTACACATGGGACATCATTTTCAATACTCACACATGCATTCATACAAAACTGATAAAGTCTGTCAAACTCAAATATTGGTGAAGTTAACAGTGTTTGAGTTTAAAGGCAAAAGTTCCTTACTCATGTTCAGGAACCATATTGTAAGTCAGCCTAGCTAGGTTATCAATTGTCCTGCAGTGTCACTTTCATCTGGCATAATAATAATACATTGGGGGCCCGATAGCGCATTGGAAAACACACTGGCATAGAGAGCGAGAGGTACCGAGTTCGAGTCCAGTAGGGCGGACATGCTTTGTAGGCTGCTATTAGCGCCGTGTATTGCAGGCTGTCTGTTCTGTTAGTAGTTAAGATTTATGTCTTCTGTCATTTGTGTTCAATTGCATAACACGTAAATGTACAGCGCAGTGCGTTTGTCAGGCGCTTCAATAAAGAAAAGATTATTATTATTACATTGGGCCACTAGCTGATATCAGTTGCTGTGGCCAGCAATTGCACCAATATGTTATGTGTCTGCTATGGTTAATGACTAAGAATTAACTTGAAGCGACGATCAGTTGATGTCATGTGCATTATGATAATGGTTCTATGGGGTGCTCGATAGTGCAGTGGTTAGTGTGCTGGACTGTCAATCGAGAGGTTGAGGGTTCAAACCCCCACCACGGCAGAAATCTGTGTCGAGATTTCTGCTCCGCCTGCGCTCCCTAGCAAGCTATAATGAGTACACTGACCGTACACTGTTGGTGGGAAAATGAGAGGATTGGCTACCCGTCCTCATATGCCAAGGCTATGAAAATGAAGTCGCTCACACTTCATACTAGCTGCTTAGGGCTAGCTCTTCTTCTTCTTCCCTATAGAAGTAATTATATCACTTAGACTCTCATCTCATTTAAATGTAACAAGTTGCATCTGCGTTAGCCTGCATTTATGAATGAACAATATTGATTGATTGACCTCATTGTACAGCGTTGCTTTTATGCACCTCTGTGCCTCATTAAATGTGCGCTGACCTGAAATGTTAGAACTGAAAACAGTGAGGCTTCTGTAATTTAAACGAAAATGAACCAATTCACGGCTGCGATGCTTAAACCTCGTTCTCATAAGTATTCTATGCAACGAACACCTCCATCTATAATAACTGTTATATCTTAAATAAGGACAGGTCTTGATGGATTCAAAATGTTTTGTTCCATTTTCTATGCCATGTTTACTGTGGCCTGCTGTTCATCTCTCTCGTCTCCTAGATCAGAATAAATATGTCTAGCAGACAATGAGTATCACTATAGAGTTTTACATCAAGAAAGGGGAGCGGTTAAGGGTAAAGGTAACACTGGCACAAAGAGCAGAAGATCAGCTTCCCGCTACCCTCTCAAAGGTCAACTCAGCCTTTCATTTGCCAAATGGCATTGGTAAAATGAGCAGTAGGATGTGATTGGCGCCTTGTATAGCTGCCAAAAACAGTTAAATTCGACTCCTGTAATAACTTGTGATCATCCGTTCATACTATAAATTCTAATCATACTGTGGTGTGTCAGTTTGAAATAATAAATGAAGATTATTACTAAACCATTCACACTTTGTGCTTCATGATCATGAAGCATTATAAAGAGCTAGTAAATTTTATTATAAACAGATTTGGTTAAGTTTAACACACATCTCAACAGCTACAACAGAAATTCAAAGCTGTTTAGACTGAGGCAGAAAGATAACAGCTGAACAACAGCTCCTTACAAGCTAAATGGCCTGACAACAAACTGTCATTTTCAAAACTGTTTAGCATTCAAATCCAAATGCAGCAGTGAATAGCAATTTAGTACCACACAGCCATCAGAAAAGTTAAATAAATCTAATTAATAAATCTATAAAGTTATGTTTGGTCTTACCCTTGAAGTCCACGTTCTCCCACCCACTCGGTCAGATGACTCCAACACAAGATATTTCAAGCCTTCTTCCTTCAGACATCTTGCAGCATAAAGACCTACAGAATTTACATGCACAAAATAACGATGGTATATACTGTTGTGTATAAAAAATATCAGCAATGAGAATTAATTATGCTTCATCTATGTGTTACAAGAGCTGTGGCAGCTTGCTGGGAGATACAAACAGATGAAATCTATAAATCAATGGTTTTAGAGATTTATAAACAAAATGACAACATTCAAAAAGGTCACATTAACCATTTGCAATTTTTTTAGGAACATTATCTGTGGCTGTGCTATGCTATCTCTCAAAATCTTCACTTGGTTTTCAAACATGCTCATTTCCATTTCCTCAGATTGATAAAATCTCACAAATTTGTCAAGCCAAAGGCATCAAGACCATTAACTTTTGATAAATTTCACATCATGTTCTTGAATGTACGAGCCACGTCTTTATCCAAATCACAAACGCACTGGCTACGGAACCGTCCGGACGGTGCCGTTATTTCTTTTCTACGGAACCGTCCGCAAATAATCTATGGGCGATTGCACATATCTATGGCGTGTACATCCGGTTGAAATAAATATTGGCAAAAGCCTGTCACGTGAACTTGTTGTCTTCCCGTCGAATTTTTATATGGCGGACAACTTGAGGGTCGGTTAGGGCCAGGTTAGTATTCGTGTGGTCGTTTAGGGTCAAATTAGGCGTCGTGAGGGTCGGTTAGGGTCAGGGTTAGGGTTAGTTTCGTTAATCCCTTAACTACTGCGCTATTGATGGTTCGGCTTTCACGCCATAGATATGTGCAATCGCCCATAGATTATTTGCGGACGGTTCCGTAGAAAAGAAATTACGGCACCGTCCGGACGGTTCCGTAGCCAGTGCCAATCACAAAACTAGACAAGACTAACTTGGAACAGTTACGCTTCAAAGTGAAGAAATACAAGCCTATAGACGTGGCCAACTCGTTAGAATTTTATACACAGCTAAACACAATATACCTTAATCTTAATTTGCTATGACAAATTAATTTTAAAAAGGCAACTAAATGTTTAGCGGCTTACCACTGATGCCTGCTCCAATCACGATGACATCGTACACAAATTCGTCCATCACTTGTTCGTGTCCGGTTATTAATACGCCCTATTTGCAATCAAAAATCCTAGAATTTACAGCTCTGTAATTTAATTTAACAGACGTTCACTGCATTTGATATCACTGCAGTGATATCTCAAGAAAATTTAACAGTCTAACTTGTCGGCCTTTAGCACCAGCAACTAAAACTAAGCCATTTTACCCGACTTTATTAATTTGTTCGTCCACGTTAAAATAAGCATCGATTGGTGTCCAATAAAATTACGTCTCATTAACACCGCAGAAAGCTTCAAACTTCTAATAAATGTACTCGTACCTTCTACGAGTAAATACAAGCAATTTTGCAAAGTTTTTACATGGTTCAAAGTGTAGTATGTTAAACTGGTTCAAAATTCGGGGCGAAACGGAAGTTGAGTTTTTTATCAAGAGAAATCTGACCGAACAGCTGATTTGAAATTTTTGGCTTAGCCTAATATAAGTAAGTAAAGAATAAAAAGGGATGACAACTAAACTGAACTATTTCATTGACAGTTTTAACGACGTATTATATTAAATTTCTCTCATTGAAAGTGCATTGTCTCACTTTTTATTTTTTAGAACAAAGGTTGTAGGTTGGAACTGTCACATATTTTGGCGCTATATATTTTTGTAAAATGCGGCGCTCCGAAAAATGCTTCTCAGTATTTAACTCAAAACGGAAACATTGCTTTTTCACAAATCCTATCCCGGTTCCTCCTCTCCCCTCACATCCCTCGCCGTTTCAACTCTTAATGGTTGTCTGCCTGCCTGACTATCTGGATTTTGACCCTCTGGATTTTTTATTGATTATAAGTGCTTGAGGCTGTGAATAAGCTGTTCTCCGCGACTTCGCTTTTGTGGACGCTGGAGAAAATAATCTCGAGTTAACGATTACTAGACCTGGGAGTCACTTTGGTCAGCCAATCTGACCCCACTTGACCCTAAAGTGACTTGAGGTCGACTTGAAGTCGACAACTTGGAGTCAAAACGACTTGACCCGACTTGGCAGAAAAACAACCAACTTTCGACTTAAAGTCGACTTCTGACATGGCAATTACGATTACGTACGGCTAATAATACAAATTTGCCTGGCAAGCATTAATTTCTGATACTAATGAGTAATGAGATCTCAACACCTGATGAATGAAATTGCTTATTAGGCCTATTTTAAGCTGTTTGTGTTTGTGCTTGAACAGTTTTGTAATGCTCTAATGGATTAACAGAAGAATCTGCAGTGGACCGCGGAGTGGTTGCACTGAATGGCGTGTTATAATGACACGGTTTAATTTCTGTTGTTATAATTATTTGGCCACTAACGTCATTCAAATAGCAATGCATGCGTATCATCCCACATTCTGCATAGTGTTTTGAATCGAGTTAATCATTTACTGTGTAATATGTACTATACTGTTTGCCTACCTGATTAATGGAAATTAGCTAACTTATAACCTACCCTGCCGGATATTCTTTTTCACTGTTAGTTAAGGTTTTCGGTTTTTTCTTTATATTTTCATAGTGTTTTGAATCGAGTTAATCATTTACTGTGTAATATGTACTATACTGTTTGCATTGCTGTACGAAACTTGATATTGCACTGTTTATCAAGGATTTAGCTAATTCATATTTCTGAAATGTTGTTCTAGGTGTCCCTAGTTAGCGGGATCTTGATCCCTTTTGGGACTCCTCTTGCGGCCAATCCTGATACTTTATGTTGAAATGTTATGTGTTTGTTTCATTTGGCTTCAATAAAAGAGATTTGATTTGATTGATGATTTGATTTGATTCCCACAGTACTACTGTACTACCAATAACCGACAATATAGTCGATCATTGTCTAATACAACAGTTTTTCCGTCTGCAAACGACTAATGCAGTGCACCAAAGTAGCCCCAAACGATCGATTGATTAGTATGAGATCCAGATTGCTTTGGCCCGAATTCACTGACGACTAAAAGTTCATTGATTTCCGCGACTTCAGCTCTTGATAAGGCAGACGTGCTAACATTTATATTAACATTTCGATTCACCAGTTTTATTAAACGTACGTGTGACGCTTTAACATATAATAAATCATGATATAGATAAATCGACACCGATAAAAAATAAGTAGGCCTAAGTAACTGCATGGCTAAACCGACGCAACCGGCGTCGATAATACAAAATAATATCGCAGTACCGTTCTGCGTTTCTTACTCTTTCAAATGAGATGAAAATAAACTTTTATCTTCAACACTTCAATTCAATATATAGGCTATCGTCAACATAAATCAACTGTATTTCTTAACACTTCACTCTCAATATACAGCCCTATCTACTGTATTAAGACAACTGCATTATTTAAATCGACTGTAATCAGCAATTTCTAACCTTTCCCGCGCTATTAGCACGTGCTCAGTACAAGCTATATATTCAGTCACTGTTTACATAAGACAAGCGGTGCTGACCGCCCGCTCAACTAGATCATGTTTATGCATAGGCTATATAGTTATATACAGGTGTATTGTCATGACACAACCCTAACACACTATGGTCTTAAAAACTCTTGTTCACATTAAAAACACTATACAACTGCTTAAACGCCGCCGTGGCCTCACGATAATTAGTGTGGCGAGATAAATTTAGATTTGTTTGTGTCCAAAGTCGGTTTAAGTCCACTTCTGTAGAAAACAACTTGAGCTAGGTTACTTTTCAGTACAAATTCGACTTGGGGGTCAGTTGCGCTAAGCAGAAACGACCCGACTCGACTTGGGATGCCCAAGTCGACTGGGGTCGACTTATTGGGGTCGACTCCCAGGTCTAACGATTACGATGATGGTAGATGATTGTCAATGATGGTGGAGGAAGTGAGCAACCGAAAATTTGCGGAATTCGATCAGGAGGAAGATCATCCGGATCCAGAAACATATGGTACCGCACCGTACGTGCAGTATAGGATAAGGCTCGGTTGGAGAATCTCAGATGAATATAGTGACCGCGGGAGTAAAAAAAAGACTGAGACAGAAAGATGATTGGTTTGCGGATTGTCTTGATGGTGAAGAGTTCAAAAAGATATTTTGGATGGGAGTATTGAAAGTAAAGAAAGACAGCATTATAGACAGTGCGTCAGAAGAAGATGAAGATGAAGATGGTCAAAATGGTAGCAAGAACGAGTACTTCAGTAGCATTGTAGCAAACTGTGTACATGTACTTTGGTACCAATGAAATTGCGCTTTGTAAGTATATGCCCTACACACGCGTCAAAAAACGTGAATCAATCTACTAGTCTTGTTCTACCCTCTGCATGTAGTATGCTCGGAATACGCTCCGAGTAGACCCCGTCATAAACGGGAGCATTCCTAAAATGGCGCTTATCAGATGTATGTCACTGGGAAAAGTTGTGAATTTCATTCATGAATTTGGCCATGCAGCGTGTTTGAGTACTTCGGTAAATTCTGTGCTTTTGATGTCCTAATATTTCAACAGAGTGTTGGGTTTAATGAATTGTGATGCCATCGTAAAATGTTTGAGAATCGACATGTCATCTGCTTCATGGCTTGTCAGTCGGCGCCGGTAACTAAGTCGATAGGTTTGAAGTCGGAAATGTCCCATTATAACTGCCGTCTAGAGTATGCATCGGTAACCTATGGTACAGGTGCCGGCATTCTATTAGTTTCATGGACTGCATGGCGTCCGATCCCGGTCAGGCATCGTGAGAGTCGGTTAGGCGTCGTGAGGGTCGGTTAGGTTCAGGTTTGAGTTTACAACGTTCATTACACAAGCAAAAATGCTTGAAAGTACAGTTGTTTCGATTGCAGTACTTGCATGTCAACATATTCATGATGTATGAACATCACTGAAACAGCTGTTTGCTGCTGTTTGCTTTAGAAAATATCTTCAGAGTGCAATTGACATTGTGTACTCGTTTTTTGTGTTCATTTTGAATACATGTTTATCATACAGACTGCTTCATGTACAAGCTATTGAGTTTTCAGTAAACAGCTGTGACTTTTGTTAGCAGCAATATTACTGTTATTGATGCTAATACAATTTTCTTCTGATTGTAGCTTGCAGGGCTGCCGTCCT
Organism: Aporrectodea caliginosa; assembly: GCA_020284085.1. Classification (NCBI taxonomy): domain Eukaryota; kingdom Metazoa; phylum Annelida; class Clitellata; order Crassiclitellata; family Lumbricidae; genus Aporrectodea; species Aporrectodea caliginosa. The sequence goes on along the minus strand of JACEVL010000605.1, from coordinate 145,653 downwards.
TTGTTAAGATTGTTGAAGTAGGTCCAAGAGATGGTCTTCAAAATGAAAAGGTGATAGAAATGGGCTTTCTTACATATTTGCTCTCTTACACTGTTTCCATCTGCAAATGCATCTGGGACCATGACGTTAACAGCTAGGTCAAGGTTTAAAGTTTTGTCGTGTTCAGTTCATGGAGAGCCTTAATAGAAGAAGTCCAGTCCAGCTTCAGTTGGCATTAGTTGTTAATGTATCTGGGACCATGGCATTAAGGTGTTGGTCGAGGTTTAAAGTTTTGTCGTGTTCAGTTCATGGAGAGCCTTAATAGAAGAAGTCCAGTCCAGCTTCAGTTGGCATTAGTTGTTAATGTATCTGGGACCATGGCATTAAGGTGTTGGTCGAGGTTTAAAGTTTTGTCTTGTTCAGTTCATGGAGAACCTTAATAGAAGAAGTCCAGTCCAGCTTCAGTTGGCATTAGTTGTTAATGCATATGGGACCATGGCATTATGGTCTTGGTTGAGGTTTAAAGTTTTTTCGTGTTCAGTTCAAGTCATGTAACTCACTTACTTACATTTGAACAATTTCAGGAACTGCTAATGCAAATTCTTACATTCCTCTTTGCAGTTTTCTCACTTAAAAATACAACCACAGGCTTATGCTATGAATAACTTTACTTGATAGGGGTTGCTGAGGTGTGTGATAGCTCTGTGCCTGTGACTTGGACGACTGCAACGTGAATGCAAACATCCCCGCATCTGTTTGCTCAGAGTCATTTCAGCCTCAACTCTAGACTTTTCTTTTCAGCTAGCTTACCGGCTTTTTAACCTGTTTGTCTAAGGATTAATGATGTGATTATGGCTTGTTTTTCATGCCATCGGTTGATGCCTTGTGCATTAGGCACCGGCATTGTACAAGCTACTAATTACTAATAAAATAAATAATGAAAATTGGCTTAATAGTTTTGGTTTGTATTTTTCAGGCCATTGTTCCAACACCAGTTAAAATTGGTCTGATTGACCGATTGTCAGACAGTGGTCTGAGCTACATTGAGGTTACAAGCTTTGTTTCTCCTAAATGGATTCCACAGGTGAGTACTGACGGCTTTAAATGTGCAATCTCTAAGTCAGTCTGCAAAGTGGAGATCCAATAGTCAACCATAGTCAGTTGCCGTGGACTGATGGACCTTGAGTGTATTTACATGGACCTGCTGAAGCATGGGAATTATAATTACTTTTTATATAAACCTGAAGATATGATTGATAAGACTGATTTGCTTAATATGTGCTTAAAATGTTTTAAGCATTTGAGTTGTGGCTGTCATAGGTTGGGCATTTGATAAGAAAACATAATTTTATATGCTCTTACATGATCTTAAAGTTCAGATCAGGGTAGGAAGGTGAATTTAATGATAATACGGTGGCAAAAATTATATAGTACTACTTAGAAAACACATTTTGTTAAGTGTTTATATGAAATGGCTGTTTAATTAATGTTTGATTGAATCCTGGATTTTACTGTTGTGTGCAGATGGCTGACAATCGTGATGTTCTGAGTGGAATCCAACGCAAGTCAGGAGTTGTATATGCCGCACTCACACCAAACTTGAAGGGTTTCCAGGATGCGGTAAAGATCAACAATATGTCTTATGAATTACAGTTGAAATTATCTCTCGTAGAACAATATAGTTATCGATATTATAGCTGAAGTCTGTCATCTGTTTTGAAAAGTGACTTTTCTTTACAAACTCATTATAGTTGAATGTAGAAATGTTGTAATAAGGACTGTAGTAAGAATAATTTTTTATAGTTACTAGAACTATCATGTAGATTAACCCAAAACTAACTTTAAATTGTGCATAAGAAAGGTCAGTTTCTTTTGACTTAAGGTTAGGCTAAAGAGTAAAGAGTGAAATCATCAGACGTCCTATTCTTTACTGAATATTGCCATTGCTGCTATAACGAACACTCTTACCCGCATAGGCTAAGTACTATTGAAAAAAACAGTAATTTCTAAATGTGCCTACTTCTTTGTTGTTCCAGATAGCAGCAGGAGCTGAAGAAGTGGCAATATTTGGAGCTGCTTCAGAAGCTTTCAGCAAGTAAGAAAAAAGTTATTATTCTCCGGATGTATGACAGTAGCCAAATATTGTAGTACCTATAATTTATTGTGTTTATTGCTTGTCAATGTATTGCTTGTTTAATTGCTGAACTGCATGGCTGATTAATTTCTTAATTTGCTGAATCAGTGACTAGTGCTGAGTCTCCAAATAGCTGGCAAACTGACTGCCTGAAGCTGCTAGTGACTGAATTACTTCCCTTACGTACTCATTTGATTGGTCAATCACTGTGATTCATTGCATCATCTCTTTCGTGCTCCATGTTATCGTTAACAATTCGTAATGATTAAATGAGTATATGTATCATCAAAATCTAGTCATGGTTGCATTGATATTTAGAAAGAATATAAACTGCAGCATCGCAGAGAGCTTGAAAAGATTTGAAGATGTCATGGCCGCTGCTAAAGAGGCTAACATCAGAGTTCGAGGGTAAGGATCTTGCATGTATTCTTTTGGTGGTAAAAATGTATTATCTTGTTTAATTAGCAATGCATTCTTGGTTTAGGGGCCAGACTGTTAGAACTCTATCCCATTAGTTAGTCTTTCTGGTGGGTCTACTTAGATGTCATTCTTATCCAAACTCGAGAAAAACAGCTCTAGCATTCCTATGCTGGCTTGTTTCCTTAGGTTGTCCTGTGATAAAAGGAGAATAAAAATAATAAATCTGTGGGAAAAATAAGAAATTGTGACATAAAAATTCATGTTACATTACAGTGCAAATTGTGATCTCACCAAATTTAAAGAACTGCTGTAACTGATGACAGTTATCAATAGTACTCAGTGTGTGAGCAAAAGTCTGTGGGTTTTGGTCGTTCAGTACCTTTGACACATAAATAAAAATGAGCTTTAGCATCATAGATGCCAGTAATTACTTGTGACATTTTGCACAAAGCAGTATAGGCAACAGGTGGTGCCAGCTGACGTTTTTACACTAGCTGTGGCTATGTTTTAAAATATTTTTTAACATTTTGCATGGACAAAAGTAATGTTGATAAGGATATTTACTTGGTTGGAGTGCTCAGGATTTACCAAACAAATATTTAGTTCTAGTTTTGTGGCAGTATTACCATCTTTGAATTTAGGTGATGCTTGATGCCACTAATGTTCGTCATTGTTAAACTTATGTTGAAATAAATGTGTTTTTCGGATATGTAGATTATTGTTAAACTGATGTTGAATAAATGTGTTTTTGTAAAATGTTCATTACTGTTAAAATCATAAATTGAAACACAAGTGGCATCTTTTTCATTTGGATATTATGTTATCTATGACAACTTTATAAATAATGGTTTTATAATTGTTCATTTGTTGTAATAAGCTGAACATTGAGCATTAATTACTTTAACCCTTTAACGACGAGCGTGTACTAAAATGTATGGGAAACCATAGACAGATCGTCGTTAAAGGGTTAAAGTTTGGATGTTGTTTGCAAAATTGTCAAGTTTTGAGAGAGTTTTCTCTGTTTCTCCTGTAGTTATGTATCCTGTGTCCTTGGATGTCCTTATGAGGGTCACATTGAGCCATCAAAAGTTGCCAAGGTATTTTTATTGCTTTTTTCAGAGGTTCTACTGCATTTATTAAGAATGCCATTATTTTAATGGTACATTTTTATCATTGGATGGAGGTCTACAAAAATTGTTGCCTGATAATGGCCATCATATTGTTGTTATTACACTCTTAATACAGAAGAATTAATTAATAATAGCATAACGTAATAATGATAAATCTATAGGCTGACTTGTTTTCTGAGAGAATTTGAGATTGGCTGAATGTGGAATCTGCTAAACTGTTTTAGCTTTGCTATTGTTGTCTGTAGGTGGCAAAGGCCATGTTTGACATGGGATGCTATGAGATTTCTCTAGGTGATACAATTGGTGTCGGTACACCTGGCTTAATGAGTGCAATGTTGGCTGAGGTGTCAAAACACGTTCCACGTCAACGGCTTGCCGTTCACTGTCACGATACATATGGTCAGGCCATTGCCAACATATTTGCTGCACTTATGGTAAGGACTTCTGCAGCCGCTATGTAGAGAAAAGAATGCTGCTTACTATCGTTGGCTTTTAGTGGTTTTATGTAGGCTGTGAATTCTGGCAACTCCTTAGAAGTTATTTGTTGCCACCATCACTGCAGTTATTTGCATTGTATATAAGAATTTCATGACCATGTTGTGAGAACAACACCAAAAATACCAACAGAGTTTAGCTCTTGCCAATGCAAGAATCAGTTTGGTATTATTGAGCTGGACCAGTTGCATGCAATTCTTAACCACTGACATAGCAAGCATCTCTACATCAATTTAAAACGTGCTTGTGAAGTTGCCTCAGAAGTGACCAGAGTAATTTATGTACATTCATGGGCGCCCGCACATAAGGGCAAGAGGGGGCACTTGCCCTCCCCTGGAAAATTGGCACCTATCTTTTTAACAACTGCTTTTTGGTGTTTAATCAATTTCTTTGCACAAAAGCTCTAATGATAGGCCTACTAATGATTCACGAAGTGAAACTGGGAAATTTTTACTTTAAGTAAGAATTAAACAATTTTCGGTGAAAAATACCCATTTTAAAAATTCCTGTCTTGCTTTTTTCAAGCTCTTGCTACAAAATTTAATCATGACCCTTGTGTTTTGCCCCTTGTGCAAAAATCTGCGGGCGCCCATGTGTACAACTGCACAGTAAAAATTTAGCTTGTAGCACAAGTCTTCCACTTACCACTTTCAGAAATCTAATACCAAACTTGAACAACTGTAACAATGGAAAATTACTGGATCTGTCCGAGTCTTTAACTCCTTTAACATGTAAATTATATTCTAAAATATGTAATTGTTGAGCTGGGTGCTCAGAAAGAGTATTACACATACCATTTTCAGTTACATCGATATATTATGAGTTTTATGATTTTTATTCCACTGTTTGCATTTTCCTCCAGATGGGGGTGGAGGTGGTCGACAGCAGTGTGGCTGGTCTTGGTGGCTGTCCGTATGCAAAGGGTGCTAGCGGAAATGTCTCCACAGAAGACGTTGTGTATCTGCTGAATGGACTTAACATCAAAACGGTCAGACTTCTCGCTAACCATCTTACGTCTAGAGCATTCATACCTTGTCTAATAGGCTCAGTAGCACTTTAATGATGAGCATGTAGCTAATTAGCACTTTAATGATGAGCATGTACCAAGTGACTCGGAAACCAATACAGTTCATTGTTAAAGTGTTAAGGTAACTGACATTCTGCTTTAAATCTGTTAGGACACAGCCATAGAGTTATGCATATTCTACTGGCACTTATATAGGTCCCATATCCATGAAGAGGTGATCATATCCTGCTGTTCGACCCTGGAGCTGACACTGGGCGAATCCCAAGATCCTGGATATCAACCAGTGTATCATAAGACTTGCCATTCACGTATGGCAGTAACATTATACGGATTGTTGACAGAGGCATATATGCACACACAAATTTCCCAGGGTCATTACATGGAATATAATTGGTAGGTGTGAACCTGCAACCTTCCAATTACAATCTCAACATGCTAACCAAAATAGACAACGATGTCATGACCTGAACCGCATGTGTGAGACAGTTTGTCTAACCCTGAGGGATTCAGCTGGTAGAGGTCCAAACCACGTCTCTGCTTAGAGTAGTCGAGCTGATCTCAGCAAGTGTGCTTCATTTAAGGCTGCTACATACCTTTATGTCATACTCCTAAACATATACCGGCAGCAGTATCTATGTCCTTAGTTGCTTGTTGAGTACTTTGAGGCCTCAGACACTGCAAAACAGTGGCACAGTTGAAGTGCAGATAACTAATTGCAGTTGTTAGGTATTCCTGAGCACCTCTGACACAGTCGGCTTCTATCGGTCATTTTCTTATGTTGACTCTGCATTTATTGAAACAGTGCCTTAAATGTTGTTTTATTCTTCAGGGAGTTGATGTTGATAAGCTTCTGGTGGCAAGTCGCTATATATCAGAAGCACTGAAGCGACCTCCGTCTTCAAAAGTTGCTCTAGCAAAAGGTTTATCACACCTCTAGGGAATTGGCACAGCTCACTGGACAATTCTAGAAACTTTATCATCATGTCGTGATTAAACAGCTTATGGTAATCTCGTGAAACATGCCTTCTGAGAAATCAAGTTGAATATCCAAAGTAATTTCTTTGCCATGGAAATCTTATTTGATTTGAAATTGTAGAATGTAAATATGTATATAATTATATGTATTTACATGTTCAGCTCTGGCTTAGCCATACTGGTCATTGGTGATATTCTTGTAGCAGTAACATAATTGAATGGGACCAAGACGAATTCTTGCACAAAGGCACCTTGACTACCACTTTAACCAGTGTGGCTAAACAGGCCAACCTGTTGCAAAACATTTGTGTGAAAGCAGATAAGAATTTATCAACATTGTTGGGCAAATCATAGTTGAGGGTATATTCAGCAGTGTTGACACCTCACATAATGTGTTTTAAGTATCTCATAAAGGTGCTGTTGGGCCCATGCAAAGCTGGTAATAGGCCCAGGCCAGATGGTAAAATGTAGGCCCCATTAATTTCATACTGCTCATCAAGTATTTTGGTGAACAATCAGCGCAAATTAAATATGATGATATGATTTCTGTATATAATATCCATGTAGCCTACTTTAGACAGGGAAGCATTATTTTGTATAGCTCATCATGAATATTCAATGACAATTCTAATTTATTCACATTAGATTTATCTAATTCAGATTTATCTATCTGCATTAATCTTTATGTTAAATGGTCCCCTTTCCCCTTTGACTCTCTATCAGGGAGAGTAGGTCCCTTAAAATCGTAGGCCCATGCCAGTTGGCCCACCTGACCACCCTCTGTTTTGGCCTGGGTACTGTGACGTGCTAGTGCAGAAATACAGTTTGATTTACATGATGCATTCGAGGGTGGATCTCCATAGACTGCTGAGTTCAAACATACATGTAGTATCATATGTGCAAATTATGTTTTCAGAAGAATTTAAATATGAGTTGTAGAAGGAATTGATCGCATGTTAGCTAGTCTTGTGAAAGTTGTTTTATTGTGTAGGAAAGAATGAGTTCAGGAAAGAATATGTTTAAGCATTTCCATTAGAGTAAAATGTGTTCTAAATACATGTATGGTGATAAACAATTGAGTACAGTTGACGCCGCTTAAGTGCATAACCTGGGGTCTTTCACTTAACTGAATTGCACATTAGGTAAGTTCACTTGTACTGTGCAAAATTGGTAAAATGTACTAGGAAAAGAAGTGGAATGTTTATGATGCGGTTTGCACACTCTGGAATGTTGACCGGTAACAGTGTTACTGTACCAGCCGGAGTCTTTTGCTGTCCACAGGCAGCCAGAATGTTTTTAGCTCCCTATGCAATTCAGCAGTGTCGATATACACAGCAATGCATGACGGGCCTGTAGTCCACTACGCACATAGTCGAGTTATTCACATATTTGATATGCACATGCCTGGCGTTGTCTTCCATTGAAATACCCTATATTAAAATGGGACCAGCCAGCTTCTGTGTACATAACTGAATTATGCACTTAAATGGCATCAACTGTAGATGTCAAAACTTGTGATTCAGGATCTATGTCAGTAACTAGACGTTATCTGTGTTGCTTAACACTTTAACAGCGAGCTGCATTGGTTTTCAAGTCACTTTTAGTGCATGCTCATCGTTAAAGTGTTAAACGGTTAATAAACTGTAAATAAATTTCTGTGATGATCATTTGTTAATTTTGTAAAGTTTTGTAACAGAAAAGAGGTTACTATTTAGTACAAGCTGCAAGTTATTGCTGATTGCATCTTTCATATAGACATTGTTATACTTCCGGGCAAGTGCCAGTAATTGTTCATAAACTTTCTGTTGCAGAATACATGTAGTTTTCTGGTTTTACTCCTAAGTAATCTCATGCAGAGAACTGCTTGAAAAAACTAAATTTAATTTTTATATTTATCTTTTATCTGTATTGTTATTATTATTATTATTATTATTATTATTAATTCAGCTGTGTGGTTTGGAACAGACTCATGAATCTGTGTTTTGATTGTCACCAAGGAACGTTTGCAGAAAAAGACCTACTTTAACGACAAACTGCATTAGTTTCCCAGTCACTTTTAGTACACTTTCATTTTTACAGTGTTAAATGGACTTGCTCCCTTCCCTGTATCCAAATTTTGCATTACCTTTCTGATCTTACTTTACAGACTTCCACACTCCAACAGATCACTGTAGGCCTATTTTAGACAACCTTCAGTGGTGCCGACTCCACAGGGGCTTTCGTCCCAGTACTCACTAAGGTTCTGGGGCGAGAGTATAGTTTCGCCCCAGTACATTTTTTGGCCATTTAAAATATCAAACATTCAAAATGCTTAATGAAACTCATTTATTTACTGGAAGCAGTGGACATTGACACAGTTCTGGACGAATTCATAAGTAAATGCACTTGAGGGCTTGAGGAACGGGGGACTCGACGAAAGGGAAAACAGGGCAGAATAGAAGATGGGATCATCCGCTCACGTGATCATGGGAATTACATTCTTGCCCCAGTACTTTTTACTAAAAGTCAGCGCCTCTGACAACCTTGTTCTGGTTTGGTTAACGTTGACACTATGTGGGGTATTTGGCACGGGCATGTCCCGCAAAGGTGTTTACTTAGACCTGGCTCCTCTGCTTCCTGGTCTCTGGCAGCCGTACTTGGATCGCTGTTTGACTCGATGCAGTGCCTGTGAATAAACTGATGCCCTGTGAATAGCTTTTAAGTGATGCTTTAGAAATTTGCTGGTGTTGTATTAAAGGAGAAAGTCAGGTATTAAAAAGGAGTCATTGGAAAGCTGATATTAGCATAAAATTAACCTGAATATTCATTGTCTAACCAATTACCATAGTTGTTCAGAATATTTTGTAGTAGAACAAAGCAGAATGGATAGAGTAGAATTACCACAATAACATATTCATTCCACAGAATGAACAGCTCTGGAAGGATCGCTAGAATTAAAATGCTTAATATAAACAATTTATCAACAAATTTACAGAATTTATGCTTCTCCATGCTCCCATGGCGAAGCAAAATGCTCCTTCCTTCGTGGAAGAAACAGGGAGAGCATGAATATTAAAAATCTGACGGTGACAAATATTTAAATAATTAGAAAATTATTAATAATGGAGCCCGTATACATTAAAATAAAAAAATAAAAATTTAATGCTCAAAATTAGTGCTGTTATTTTAAAATGAAATTGTTGTTAATTGTTAAATTTAATTACATGACCTGATGTGACGTCACATTTCTCAACCAACCCCACCCCCTTGTCACACACTCACAAATTCCCGACCCCCTAGATGCGTGACGTCATTTATGGACGGCCCCTAAAGAACGTGTGGAAAACTCCTAAAAAGAGCCAAACGCCTACACACACACACACACACACACACACACACACACACACACACACACACACACACACACACACACAACCCCAAGCATGTACTTCACCAACTCCTACCTCCACTCCGACCCCTCTCATCTCACCAATTAAGACCTAGAGCACACAACCATACTCTCCCACCCAAGGACAACTCTCAATTTATTCCCAGATCATTATATAAAAATATTTACTAGTTTATTCTAAAATATTCTAATGAACTTTAATTATTCTTTATCACTCATCATGTTAGCATTTCTGCGTTTTTGTCAGATTGTTTTCTCAATTAAACGAATATATATACACACACACACACACACACACACACACACACACACACACACACACACACACACACACACACACACACACACACACACACACACACACACACACACACATAGCGATCGGTGTATGTTTAGTTAAATGCCCATCCTAAACCGGATATTACGTCAGCGTGTAGTCTCTAAATAGATGATCGGTGGTCGTCGTCGTCAACGGGGAAAATAAGAGAAAATACGATTAATAAGAAATTACTCACTCATCCGTCGTAAAAATCCGAACTTAGTAGTAGTTACTGTGTTATCGTCGTCGTAATATCGGTTTATATTCTGCTTCGGACTCGTTATTGTTTGAAAACTAAACGTATGTTTTAAGATGTGTTGTCGTAGTGTAGTATGTCTACTCTTCGTAGTTTAATGTAACACGCATTTAACAAAAGTAAGTAAGTATATTCTTTATTAAACCGGTTGCAGAAGAACCGCACTGCGGTGTACGAACATCGTGGGACAAATACAAAATCAGTAGGAGTACAGCATTCTTCCTATAAATGTTTTATTTAGATTATTGTCTGTAAGAGACCTGACTCTTATGAGACCGTGGGCGAGGGGTGCGGTCCGAAACCCGAATCCCCGAAACGAATTTCGGTCGGATCCCCCAAATTGATTTTCTAAGTCCGACCCGAATGAATATAAGTAACAAATAAACATGTGAATAGGCAGTATATCTATCGCTAGGTCTATGTCATGTTTACAATTTAACTCTGAATCGCTTTCTGGAGTTCGGCCGCTCTCTTGAAAACTGTTTGTGGGAAATCGGGCTTTTGTGTGTTTTCAGGGATTCCGGTTTTGGGGATTCGGGTTGACCCCGGCGAAGGACATAGGTAGTTGATTTCCTTGGTGTGAGCAACTTATGTAAAACATGACCCAGGTTTGTAAGAACAGCTGTGAAGAGGCTGTTATCAGCCTGCCGACAGAGCCGATGAAAGGTTGGGGTGTCAACAGGGAGTTGCCCCAGCCTGATCATCCTACTTATGATGAATTGGAGCCTGTAAAAAACTGGTTTACATAATGCCTTTCAAGCCACTCCCAAAAACACTGAGTGCACGACAACCTAAATGAGTGCACTGTTAAACACCTCTAATCGACAGTCCTTGGCGGTGTGGTCCTACGGATATTTCGAGCAACTAAAATAAGGCAACGGAAATCCAACAAGCGGACAACCTTTCCGTATGGATTCCAATTCATAGGAAGGTTGCTGAGCGCCCATGGACAAGACTTGCAGTTTGTGCTTCCCATCCACTGTAGTAGTGATTGTTGACATGAATAAAGGATATCGATTTTTCCATATGGTACAGGAGTAGCAGAAAAATTGTAACTTTCGAATTACATGATGCTGTAAGAGGTTATCTGTAAAAGATTAATTTGTCTAGTTTTCATTGTAAGTAAGTATGTAAGTAAGTATATTCATTATATAACCAGTTGCCAAACAGCACTCTGGCAAACAAACATCTGAGTGTCACATATTGAAATAACTAGAGCATGTTTCTGGAATATGTATAATTATGCTAGCAAAATCTGCACACCACAATTCTCTTCACCAGGTGAACTGCTGAATACATGTTCCAAATAGATTGTAACTTGTACCAAATTCTCTTCCGTTTCCTTTTCACATGCATCCACACATTCTTCCCATTTTTGTGTGTACAATGTGGATCTACAAAGTTTCTTTCATGTACAACAGACTGAATAAAAGTCTTGTTTTCAAGTTACTTCTTAAATAAGGTGTTTATTACTCAAAACTTACTGAAAGGAATGCTGCATCCCTCTCCCCGCCATCTGATATTCCCACTAACAATGTACAATCAGTGTAAAGTACTTGTTAATATCTGAGTCGGCCCGCAAGTGAAGCCAAGATACCAAAACAAATCTCTGCTGTAGCAGGGAATTGCAACTTTCATATGTAACGATATGATGTATCCATTGTTTAGTGGGCAAGGCTATTACAAATAATAATTTCCATTGTTTCATGGGCAGGTCTATTATAGTGCTTTCAGTGCACTTTAATGACGAGAGTGTACTAAAAGTGACTGGGAAACCAATGCAGCTCAGCATTAAAGTGTTAAATGAGCACCATTTTGTAATATGGACATTTAAAATTGACCTTGTGATCTGTCAGCAATATAATTTTCTTCAGTTTGTAGAAATTATATTGAATTTATTTATTAGTGGGCATATTGTAGAAAATTTCATTTCATACATTTGGCCTAAGTAACTAAAACTATGTTTTCTGTGGCCTGCATTTTCCTTTGTTCATAGTTTTCATTTTCAGTTTTAATTCATACTGGTTTCGTTTTCTGTTACAGTTCTTTTCTCAATCTGTGGTAGTAAGGAAGTTAGATGAACGATAGGTTTGTCAGCTTATGACTGAAATTACGGACATTTATTGCTTCTGATAAGAAACAAGTAAGCAATGGCATAATGTTTCATGTTCCTAATTACTCTCATATTTAAAATTAATGGGATATTTTATTATGGAATACTGATGTTTCCTAAGATTCGCTAATTTCCATATAAATTATGTTTTGATTTTATTGTTTGCTTGCCTAATTAAATTTCTCACTTAGCTTCTATGAAACAAGTATACCTACAGCTGTATTTGCTTTAATAAGGTAAGTGACAGAACACATACTGGACATGGCACTCGTGCTCATGATCGAGATATACCCTCAGCAGACTGTTTCACCAGAAAAACCTTTATAATTAGGATGATTTATCAAAGATAAATAACATTCATGATTCACCAAATATAAATAACATGTGAACAAACAATTTATAGAATGTATATTAGTCTAATCCAGAAATAGAGAAAACTATCCTTTAAACTTTCATGTTAGCCAAAATGCGGTTTGCAATTGGTCCTACAATAAAGAATATTCTATTGTATTCTGTTCTAAATCGTAGACTCTTGTTTCTAACAGTGAAATTGAAAGGTGATAGATATGTAGATGAACTGCTTTTAGGGCTGTCAACGGGCCCCCGGGCCCCCGTTCGAAGGGCCCGGCCCGGGCCCTTAAATCAAGGCCCGAAAACCCGTCCGAATCAGCATATTATTTTAAGTAAATTTTAAAAGCTTAAATACAGACTTTCTGTCGCCTAAAACGCTGTGGATTTGAAGATGTGTTGGCCAGCTACAGTGGTGTATTAGTCATCGGCGTGGGGATAGTTGGCAACTTGGCACCCGTACCTGTTTACTTGTCGGCTGGCTATACTAAGACCAGCCAAGTGTTGCAGCACGTTGAGGTATTACTGCTATTACCAGACCTGTGCATCATGTGCTGCTACAGCCTTGTGCCCCTCTTCAAATCTGCCGCCTTCGCAGTATACCCTGTATCGGCGACAGACCGCCGGCGAGTTTAAGCGTGAGAAAAAGACGAAAACCGTGCTATTTGTAGCTTTTGGACGACGGATGTAATCGAAGCGACAATTTCTATCCCACGCTTTCCTGGCGATACGAGGCGACGAACTAAGTGGACCGTGATCGAAGTATTAGTACCGAAAATCGCCGTTAGACACACGCCACAGGTCTTTCAATGTAATTAATTAAATCAAATTTTGTAACTTCGTTATACTGTGACTCAACTATTTTTGGCTTTCCTCAAGCGTTTTACCACTGACGGGCCTTCGGGCCCCCGTTGAAAATGAGCTCGGGTACCCGGGCCACGTTTTTCCAACATTTTGACAGCCCTAACTGCTTTATGTTTTGTTGACCAGGAGGTAATTGATGCTTGCCAATTTCTGTATCACTTAACTGATTCATGTGCTTGCTTGCAGAATGAGACTGTATTCAATAGCTGTGCTGCATAAAGGAAGTGATGGAAAGGTTAAGAAGTTGTGCGCTGCCAGTGACCTTGCGTCGTTTGGCTACTTCCAGCGTTCCAGGTAGTTTCCAGGGATTCTTGTTGGTAGTGGTGTTCAGCATTGTGGCAAAGTATTGCTTAACTTTACCTCACCTGCAATAAGCATTTCAACTGTGCTAATCAGCCACTCTAATGTGCTAGGCATTTCAGACTTCATGTCAAGACTAGAACATATATGCCATCAGGTTCATGTGATGTTATTCTGGTCTTATCTTACTGTTCCCATTTGGATAACTTGTAACGATATGTTCTGAGTAGTCCACATGAAGGCAGTAGATTTGGACAAAACCTTTTTCTGAGACAGTATAATATTTGCTTTTAAATAAACTACGATATCTATCAATCCTACATAATTATTATGTGAAGTCTTTTACCAAGTCTTGCACAACCCTTTGTCTTTCCTTCCCTTGCTACACTACCATCTATCCAGTTTTTTCCTGCTAGGTATTTGCCATCTGGTCCAGCCTATGAGTGCATATCATAGCCAGGGTGAATCCATGTTGACAACTTCCAAAGTCAACAGTCCAGTGACTCATTGGCTTGATGTCATGGAAACCTTTAAGTATAAAACATATAAGTAAAACATTATGAAATCATCATCTTAGATATCATGCTCATTGCCAATCTAAACAGCCTGCCATTTCCAACTTACCTTTTGGAAGGTCTTTAATTTTTCTTATTGTGCTGAAGTGTTTGTGTTTGTTAACAGCGTCCAAGAGTTTATGGACTTCACAAGTAAAATCATAACCGAGCGAACTAGCATGGCACAAAGAACCTCCGTTCGGGAACAGGGTGAGTGTATGGCTTTCGTTTGGCTGTGTGATTTCGTTTTCTGTTACTTTAACACAGTGGTGCTCGATAGTGTAGTGGTTAGCATGCTGGACTGTCAATCAAGAGGTCATGGGTTCAAATCCCCACCAAGGCTGAAAGTTTGTTTGAGATTTCTGCTCCACCTGCACCTCTAGCCAACTCAGCTATAATGAGTACACTGACTGTACACTGTCGGTGGGAAGATGAGACGGCGAAGGAGAGGACTGGCCACCTGCCCTCATATGCTGAGGCTAAGAAAATGAAATCACTAACACTTCATACCATGGCTGCCTCATGGCTAGCTTAAGAGACAGCAATTCATCTAACACATCCATTTAGTATATATGCATGGAGCTGAGGCCGTAACCCAAATGCATCTGCTTGTGTATGGTTGCCTACACACAGGAAAGGGGGGTAACCCTGGATAATACTTTGTCTATACAGGCCTTCCTTCAAATGAGTCACAGTTCAGCTATCAGCAAGCTGTGGGAGGGGTACGGCACACTTGTATGCCAGTTACCTCTGACTGCTATTAACTACATGCAACTCTGCAGTGAGTCCCACAGTTAAGCCGCATGTCCCATCCTTCAATCTGGCCTAAAGTGCAGACTGCCACTGGTCCAAGATTTCAGACTTTAAACACTAATCTGTACTTTGGTCTATTGTTGTTCAAGCAACCCACTTATTCTAGAGACTAGTTAACCCAGTATGTGTGTATAATCATAATAAAAAAGTTGTTAAATATTCAGTCAGGATATGGACGGTGCTGTAGGATTCAGAGGGGGGTGCGTGTCAAGCGTGCATATGCAAGTGGGGGTGCAAAAAGTATGCATGCATACAGGGAGGGGGAGGGGTCAATTTTCCCCAGATTTCTGCATACGTACTAAATGGATGGCCCCTTATCAGAAATCATGATTTCTTTTCAAGTTTTAATATTATATCGTGATTTCTTTAATTACAATCCAGCCATGTTTAAGTTAAATGATTGGAAGCCTGTTTTATCCGTATTTTACTCTTTTGCATTCATTTTTTTATTCTGTTGCCTTTAATTGAAGTTCTGGCTTTCAGTTCATAAAATTCTAGGATATTTTAAAATATGATGGTATTTTATTATATGGCATAAGTTAGTTGACTGGTTCAGTTAAAAGGCATGCCACTTATGATGATGATGATGAAAGTTGTAATGATGCTGTTGATCATCATCACTGCTTATCATCTTGTTTATCTTCATTATTGTTGGCATCATAAGTGCTTAGGAAGAGCGTTGAGTTGAGTTGACTGTTTTAGTTAGATAATTATAATTCAAAGGAAGTAGTTTGTTATGAAGTACTACTGTCTTCTTTGCTCTGTTAGAAAAAGTAGGAAACAGATGGGTCTGTTATTAAAAGTTAGTCTAGTTGAAGCAGGCATATCGGCTGTATTCAATCAGTATCTAAGGTGTTTTACTGGTAAATGGAAATTGATTTTGTGAAACAGCCGACTTGGTTACAGATATATATGCTGTGGTTGTCTTTTAATTGTTCTCTTAATTAAATGTGGTGTGCTCGGTCTGTCAACCTTCTGAATCTGTTTGGGTCACATTCAAAAGCCCACACATTCCACTGGAGTGGGATGTTATCTACATGTTAATGATGTGGTTCTTTACAACTGCACCCAGGTTCTGAGTCATGTTTAAGATTTAACTTTGACATTGTAGAGAGCAGCTCTGAGAGCTTGTATATCAAATAATGTGTTTTATGGCAATCCATCAATGTCAGCATCTCACATGTGCGAGTTTTCACAAGGTCTTTTTTGCATTTTTATGAGGTCTATTCGATCACAGGAGACCGCTTGGTACACAGTTTGGGTCCTTGCTTTGCTTCTTTTATACTGTGATGCATTTAGGTATGCATGTCTTTGCACTGCAGTAGTAGTAGTTTCAGTTTAACGACACTGTGTGATAACAAAGATCATTAGCATCGCCCTCCTCCTTCATCCAGGCTTGGGACTGGCACTGCCAGAAAGCGAACAGTGGCAGAGTTACCTTTGCACTGCTTGGCTTGGCCGCAAAGTAATGCTTTGACTCGTTGTGAAAAAGTAGTGATATCAGCAAAGTTGTTGCATAATTTGTCTGAAATGGTCTACTGTTTAACCCTTTAACGACGAGCGTGTACTAAAATGTATGGGAGACCATAGGCTGCTCATCGTTAAAGGGTTAATCTGTATCTTCTGTTTAGAGTAGAAACTTATTAGAACCTTCTCCCTCAAATCATAGTCTCCTGTATCACTGTGGCTGGGCTGGGAACTAATGGTAAAGAGACTGCTATATTAATAATTAATGTGAAGTGTTCTTGATGGTTAATTGAATTGTATTGATTCAGAGTACATGTGTCACGCGTATGTAAGAAGCGACTCCCTGTCAGGTGTTCTGATTTCGGACCATGAATATCCTCAGCGTGTCAGCTTCACTCTACTAAATAAAGTAGGCCATCTCAATCCATTTGCTTTCACCGTTAGTAAACTTAAATCAGGCTTCAAGAAAAAGGTTGTTATCGATTTCCATCTTGGATGTAAGATGTTTTAAAGTGATACCTAATTTCATATGCATCTGTCAAGAATAGTCCAGCATTTGGACCTGGATTGAGAGATCTTTTGTACATTGTGAGAGTTGAGTATCCTGATAATGACATGCATGTAAACAGATACATAATTGATGAACAAAACTGATTGACAAAACTAATTAAGCTAGTAACATGAATTAATTACTAAATGTCCTACATCTATAGTTATTCTATGCTAGTTCACATGTACTGGCCATATGTTACACATGTCTGTAATTGAAATGGCCTATAAACATAAACACAATGGAAAATTGTAAACAGTTAGTCCATAAATTTGATCTGAACTCTAGAACATAATAGTTAAGATGGGGCAAGATGCATATTCTTGTTTACTTTCACTATTATTATGGTATTTTAGTTCTTTTAGTTGAGCTTAAACTGCACAAAACATAAACTGTTTATCAAATACATTTTTGGCAACTGTAGAGGCACCTAGTAGTTTTTAATAGGCTTAGTTTGCCAGCCAGGTCTTGTATTGAACCTAAATATACATCACTTTTGCGGTTATGAAGTTACTTTAGGCACTTGGAAAGCTTGGTAGCCCTAGGGTTAAGGACCAATTCCTTAGCTAAACACTAATACACTGCTTTTTATTGTAAACTTTTATTTTCTGCAGGTGTTAGATGAATTTGCGTCAAAATACCCGTCATTCCAATGGTCAGCTGCCACTGAAACGTATGAACTTCTATGTCAACTATGGGCAGTTTATGTCTTACAATTTCTGTAGTGTCATTTGATGTGCTGAATATCAACTGGCAGTTGCTCTATAGTGGAACTATAAGAAATGTATAAAACACTGGGGAGCTGACATGAGCTGCGGCGGTATGCTGGGCCTCTAAATGCATTTACTGGTAGTGCTTTTCATTTCTTCAAGAACTTCAGTCACGGTAAATGAATATTGAAGTCCAGGTGTGTTATTTCAAGCTGTTTTCGTGTTCGTCCAAGTAATTAATAAGGAAACTTGTCTGGTTGATGGATTGATTTAGCATGAAGGTCATTTAGTTCCAGGATTCAACTTTCAACTAGGTTCTACTGGTTGCTAAGTGTATTTGAGATTATACCACACTGTAACCAATACCACAGTATAACCAATACCATGTAATAACCAATACCACTACAACCAATACCACACTATAAATAAACTGGGTGAATGCTAACCTTACAATGTAAGGTGCGGGTTTGAACTCCTTTCCATCAGATGTTCCCTATTTACTGATGTTATGTTAGGCTTTGGTAATTGTATAAATTACAAGATTTTTTGTTTTTCTTTACCTTGTTTTAAAGTTCATGTGATGACTGTTGTTGTTTGTTCTAGTGGGTTGCCGTATCCCGAGTTAGCCGACTTTTTGAACAAATACCAGGTGAGCCTTACTTGCTACTGGCCATAAAAATACTTTTTATAAGTTTGTGCATGACATTTTTAAGGCTTAACTCTGATGATAATATTTAGCTAAATGATATTAAGCAGTCTATGTGTATTATTTGTGGATATACTTGTAGATGATAAGGATTGCCTTCTTTAAGCTTGTGATCACTGAATTAACAGCTTGCACATTGTGGAACTTTGTTCTTTTTTGCAGAATCCACGTGAGGCTGATGCCATGACAAAGATACAGTCAGATCTGGATGAAACTAAGATCATTCTGGTAATTAATAAAATTGATACATATGTGTGTTGCAATAAGGAGATGAGTGCAGCTGAATGCATAGCTTACAGCAACCAACACTCTCCAGGTTCAGCACCTTGCTTTCAGATTTTCTCTATGCTGCCTGATCTGTGCCGATATCAATCCATAGGCCTTCTCACAATACAATACAATGGTGTATTGATATTGCCATTCTTCCAAGGCTCAGAAGTGCACACATGACCATACGACGTAACATTGATGGCGCTGAGCAGTTGTGAGTTAAGGACTTGCTCAAGATTCCTACACAGTAACTGTCTTGGACGAGGCTTGAACCCGCACTCTCCGCGTTACAGGCCGAGCGCTATAATCAATCGACCACTGTGCCCCACACTAATGCAGATTTCCGAGTTCACAGGCATCATGTCAATGTGTGTGTGCCTTCAGTGAATGGTGCCGTAGTATGCAGATCCATGACTTCCACTTGATCTTTTTCTGTGCTGATACCCTTAGCTAATGCTTGCTTTTATTCTCAGTAGTACATCAAAGCCTACCTTGCTGACACTTCATGGAGTTTACAAGCCTGTGGCCAGAGATAACATGAAATTGGCATTCATCTCCTGTCCTTAACTCGTTACTTTGCCTGCTAATAGAGCTGCCAATCCTCTTTAAAATTTAGTTAAACGTGCCCTGACTGTTTGGAGGATAACAGTTTATTTTGGGGAGTCAGACCCCTACCCGCTTTCTAGGTGCTCCAATCGTTTACAAATAATTTTCCTTCAGGATGGCCTTAACCCCTCTAATCTAATCGAATATGAACATTTTTAAAGCACTTCACACAGCAGAGCTATTCAGAAGTGCTCTCAGCATGACAGGCTCGTGAAAAGAGGAACTCCGACAACTTTCAGTAACATTTGCACTAACTACCCATGACAAGGAAGGGATTGGAAATCTTCAGAAGATTATCTTCAAATTATTGGTGGCTGGGCTCTGCTGTTGATCTTGCCTGTGCAGCTTGCTCCATCAGATAAATTTGGACATTTTCTGCCCATTCATCCTTGGGCGCAGAAGCTTTCAGTCTCAAATCTGAATTTTTACCTCTAGCCAAAATTTCACAAATGCAAGATAAGATATAACGCAATTCTGTGATTCATCCGGGGTTGATGTGTTTTATGTTGCAGCACAACACAATCGAAGCCGTGCTGGAGCGTGGAGAGAAATTGGATGACCTGGTTGAGAAATCTGAAGGACTTAGCATGCAGTCTAAGGCTTTCTATAAGACGGTAGGACTTTCCTTTCATAATGCATTGATGGCTGTACCCAGTTGTGGTGTGTCATCTGGTCTTGCAATTAACCGAATATATAATAACAATAGCATACAAGCAGAGTCTTTTTGATGGTTGGTAGGGCTTATCATGGCATGAACCAAAAAGCTTCAATAACTTGGCCTTGATGTGCAGTGAAATATTTGATAAAATTTACATTAAAAATTAATTATCAGTTTTTTAAATTAAGTTTTTGATTTCTGCCGTTTGAGTCTTCGAGTTTAAGGCTCTTTTATGTGAAATGCAGCCAGAGTTCTGTAAAACAGAAAACAGTGCAGCATCAAAGTCAACCTATTTCTGTTGGTTGCAGTGTTTAACAATTTCCAGCTAAATATGTTGTACCAACTATTTAATGTTAGGTGCAACAGTTAAACAGTTTTGAGCTCTGCTTCTATCCATGAATTATTTACTTCTGTGATAGTTTATAATAATGATGTGATTGTTTTTATTTTCTAGGCTAAGAAGACGAACAGCTGCTGCACGTTGCTATAGAAAGAAACCAAGCCACTGATGAAAAAATGTTTACAATCTGTCCTTTCAGTGATTATTATTGAGATCTACTTCCGAGTCCCTTTGTAGGGTGACAGCCTTTCATTCGTACATCCCCAAAATTCGTCTTTGGTGTAACTCCATTCACTGAGGACTGTGTTCACGTAACGATCGTGCAGAAATAGAGTAACCATTGTTTAGTCCGGGATGAAATAAGTTCCACTGAGATGCTTCTTTGTTTATTACTTGGAAGAGCGGCATGAATTCACGGATTATGGCATGGTTTGAGTTTAGTTAACCTACGTGTAAAGCAGTTGCCATGAGTAGTTTCTGTAAACGCTGAAATATGTTGTGTATGCATGTGTATTTCTGCTAGTGTTATGACTGTAATGATTATTCATATAATAATAACAAATTACGGTAACTATAAGTTCAAATTATTATTCTGATGTTATTGTCTTTGCTTATGGTCTGTTTTATAACGTGTACATTGTACAATAATAGAATGATAGTAACAATTATTGTCTTGCAGTGCTTATATATGCATTTCTGCTCATCAGTCAACTTCTTTGTGTTTTGAATTATCGTCTGTGTATGTAGGTCGGACCCACAATCAAAACTGACGTCTGTGACTTTTTCTCTCTGGGTAATATAAAGCTACTGGACTGATCTGGTTGAATATTTTCATACCACCCCATTGTGCTTTGTGACGATGCATCTTGATAACCTAAATGATGTAGGAATCAATTATGAACAAGTTTGTCTACAGCCAAGTGAATAAAGCTCAAATACCCTGCAGTCGCCCTGCTCGCCCATTGATAGATGAGCCGAAGATATCCGGACTAAAGCCATAAACATAATCGGCCTACTACTCAAAATGAGATTTTAGCCTTTAATGATAAATGGTGTCTAAACTGTCCTCAAATAAATCCACTGGCTTGCAAAACCTGAACGACAAGATAGAATACAATAACTATAGGCTACATAAGAGTCCTATTGCTGTATAGGCCTACAGTACATAGCCTATAACACCGTTAACACGCACTAATTGTCCCAATCCCATATAGGCCTAGGCCTCAGGGGCGGCGCCAGAGGGCTAGGGGTGGGCTAACCGGCTAAGCCCCCTAACTGCGGCTCAGCCCCCAAAAGTGGGAAATCACTGCAAATCACAGGGAGGAAGGGACAAAAGGGAAGGTTTTGGAGCTTTAGTCCCCCCCTGAAATCCTGGTGCCGGCACTGCTAGGCCTATATATTTTCGTCCGTTCTTCACAATCCACCCACGCCGCTTAACTCCCACCTTTCCGCCCTAACAAAATTCACCATCCCTCTGTCACCTCATCACTAAACTTTGGGAATCGCTTCATAGCCGTGTCTGTTCCGCCCTTGAAACAACTGTCTGATGATCCTCCTGCTCTCTCCGTGCTGGTCGTCCACTGAAAGCACCTGTTTTTCACAAATCGTATCCTTATCCCTCCTATTGCTCACATACATATTTCTCGCTGCTAAGCACCATCCATGTTATGCGGCTGCTGCCCGACCTTCTGGAACGCATTTTACCGTACCCTACCAATCGACTTTGTTTTGACGCCCGTAAGGTAATTCCCACGATTTCATTTTTGGGACGCCATAGAAATACGGAGATGAACAGTTTTACAATTACGATACGATCTCGTGCCGAGATTACGGAATTATACAGGATGAAAAGTAGGCCTATGAGCGTTTGTCTCGTGCTAATAAAGATTTCTTACTTACTTACTTAAAATAGATTCAGATGCTAATTAAACACTGAAATGTATGGTTTAGGGTTGAAATTGTTAACAAAATTAATGTGATAGAGATCGGTTTTGCTGTTATTAATTAATAGATCTGATATGCTGAAGCGTCCAGGCATGGGCGGTCACTATACCTTATATCATTGATGCTAAGATGACCTTTGGCATACAAAGTTCATCTTGCTATACAAGACAACGATGCCATTCACAATTTAGCGCCATCTAGGCGAATAATTATAGTGCACGTTTATTTATAATTAGCTGCGTTAAAATTAACACGTTTCAAAATGTTTTGCACAGTGACTTCAGCAAAACTCACAGATTAAATGAAAGCTGAAATTGATGATAATTATGTTGTCAAAACAATGTTTAAGTAGTATTTGAGTGGTCGTATACACAAGACTCCAGTGCACGCATACTGATGGACTAACGCACTACGAGTTGTACGTCATGAAACGTAAGCTTCTTGAATGGATATGTCGTCTGTGGCATCATTGATGCATCGAACATGGCCGTCTTTTGTTGTGATATTTTATGAGTAATTTTATTAATTAATCCACCGGTGTGAAATTTTCAGGTGCATTTCAGACCGAAAATGCCGTTGCTTAGTCCGGCGTTGTTTCCATATTTGCGGCAGACTTCTTGAAGGTGATTTCGGCGTCTGAAGTAGGGAGTGCGACCGCCGCTCTTCGTTTTAATCTAATTCAATGGCTGTACTGTGATCCGTTGGCAAGCTTATAGTATCGGGGGCTGAAAGATATAGTGTGTAAGTTTACTGGCGTCGTGAGGGTCGGTTAGGGTCAGGGTTAGGGTTAGTGTCGTCATTAGAAAGCATGATACCGTCCAGCATCCGCGCAGCATGCTTTAAGATACTGTGTAATCCTGTGCAGCCCCGATACTATAAGTTTTCCATTCTGTTATCTCGGCTTAACGTGTCAGTTATGTATGTATGAGCACTTGTTATAGTTATAGGGACCTTGAGCAAGTCCTTAACTCACAATTGCTCAGCACCATCGATGTTCTGTCTTATGGTCATGTGTGCACTTCTGAGCTTTGGAAGGAGGCCAATATCAAGTACAGTTGTATTGTATTGTATTTTGAGTATTACTTGTGTCATTTATGTATAATGTCATTTTTGTAACTCAGAATGCAGTCCACAACTGTGAATTAAAGTCGATACTTACTTACTTACATACAGAAGACTTTTAAGAAAACTTTTTTTAATATCTCATGAACCCCGCAGGATTTTTGTGATGACAGTTTAGGCTATCAAAAGTAGGGTTGTTTCATTTTGGAAATAGTCTAACGGGTACAACTAACTTCAAGCGTTTGATTTAGACTCTGTTATTGTGCTCTGGTTTGCAGGCTGGCTGAAACAGATTGAACTGACCAGGTATACTTGCTGTACCCGTGACGAAAATCGTTACGAAGACCACACGCTTATCGAATACTGTTATGTTTCCAAGTAATCAGTCAGGCATTGGCATAAACTCATCGTTTGGATTGGTTCCTCTTTCTGGACGCAGTAGCACAGGCAGCGCAGACGAAACACGGAGTTTGGTGAGCAATTCTCGATTTGTACCAGCTTTGATTTTTGAGTGGAAAAGTAATTTGACCAGACAGAGGTGCATATTTAAAATGTTCCACCAGCTTGTCTGAAATGTTTAATAATAATAATAATAATAATATTCTTTATTGAAACAATCCGGCTGACAAACGCAACCGGTTACAGTGTGCAGTTATGCAATTGAAACAATTCACAAGAACACAAATGACAGAAGACATAAATCTTAACTACTTACAGAACAGACAGCCTGCAATACACGGCGCTAATAGCAGCCTACAAAGCATGTCCGCCTACGGTCTCGATCTCAGTACCTCCCGCTCTCTATGCCAGTGAGAGCGGCATAGAGAGCGCTATCGCCCCCCCCCCCATGGAGTGCACTGATAAGGTGCCAGCCTTTCATTGCCCGACACGAGAGATTGCTTTTGTCATTTCTACTTTGGAAAAGGCTTTTTTTTTTAAAGCATTAACAATTGCTGTAGCAGTGAAAATTATGATACATAGGAAAGCCTGTAGTCTTTTTTGGAAGAAGTAACAGTTGCTGCTCTACCAGAAAAAATGCTAATAATTTGTTGACTGATTTGCAGGCTTTTAATTGGCTGAGTCATTTGTCTGGTCCTGGTGTTGGTCTGTCTGATGAACAACAAACGGGATTAAAAGTCACATCTGATCAAATCATGGATCGCTCTTTCATGTCTATCGATCGTCACACGCCAAGTGTACCCAGGTGAGTGTGTTAATAAGTCCACAAACAGTCTAACAGTTAAGGCATTTCCCAGGATCATACTAGTTATATATATATATTCGTTTAGTGAGAAAAACAATCTGACAAAAACGCAGAAATGCTAACATGAGTGATAATGGATAATTAAAGTTCATTAGAAAATTTAGAGTAAACTAGTAAATATTTTTATATAATGATCTTAGAATAAATTGAGAGTTGTCCTTGGGTAGTTATATATATCTTCGTTTAATAGAACAGACTGACAAACCACAGAGAGTTACGTGACAGATATAAAGTTATCTATCTCTCACTTCCAAAATCCTAGAAATTGCCTTGAGTTTCAAACATTTTGGTGCGTCGTGTGATGGAAGTAAGTGATGATGAAACATTGGACAAATGAATTCGGGTCCATTTGATTTATGACTTGTTTCTGCAGATGGGAATTCACGTAGGTTTCAGTTTCTTTTGGGCAGTTTGTTGTCTTTTGGCAGTAAGGATTCAGCCAGACAGGAAGGAGGAAGTTGCTATGTTGCTGTTGTTATGTCAGACTAGGCAAATTTTGTAAAGAATGCGCTCATATCTCAGATTTTATAATAATAATTTTCTTTATTGAAACAATCCGGTTGACAAACGCAACCGGTTACAGTGTACAGTTATGCAATGGAAACAATTCACAAGAACACAAATGACAGAAGACATAAATCTTAATTACTAACAGAACAGACAGCCTGTAATATGCACATGTTTTTCACTGGCTGCTGGTCACTTGTCTCACTGAATGTACTCTTGCTGAGGGTTCAGGAGATGCTGGTCAGGACTGACTTGCATCTCCTGGCCCCATGGCAAAGGTACTTTCTTAGGCGTAAATTAGCTGGGAGGTTTTGTGTGTGGAAGAGGCTGGTGAGTTTATCCAATGACCTGAATGGCTTTTGACAAAAGTTGTTATGTAATAATATGTGTTCTTAGCATGTAACTGATAAGGAAAGATTGGCAAGTTGTTTAATTGCTATTGTTGTCATGCTTACGTTTTTGGCAGATCATTCTTAAACCCCAGTCTTCCCGGCAAAATGTCTTGATTGTAGCCTGCTTTCGAAACACCACCCATGGCCCGTGCTCATCGGGACTTCTCGATTGTGGTGCCGCAGATCTGGAATGAACTTCCGCCGTCTGTTCATGCCACTAATACTGCATGTGGCCATGTGGTTTTCTATAGACTCTTAAAGACACACTTTTTCAGCTGTTTGATGGCCATATGTTGAGCGCTGCTGAGAGACTCTTAAGTGGCACTTCATAAATGTCTTTTTACATTACATTACATTACCCAGGCCTCGTCAGCCAGATGCCATGAAGACCATTGGTGATAGAGGCATGTAGCCAAGTAAAATATATGATTGCCCAATAATATATAACTACATTGTCCTCCAATGCAGCAGAGTAACTGTTGTTTAGTCGATCTTGGTCAAGTTAGATTGTTTTGATGTTAATTGGTGTGTTGATATTGCAGGCGCACTCCTCATTCCAACGTAGGTGGAGCCGGTGGTCAACCAGGATCAGATGCACCTCAACATCAAATCCAAGATGCCTCCATGGTCAACACCTTCCATCCATATCGACTGGTCAGTGATGGACTATCTGCAGCAGGACATCCTTCACTGTCGACCTCTCAGTTTGCAGCATTTGATTCTCTCTACAAGGCCTACCAAGGTGCCTATGGTTCGGCTACACCTGGCGGTGTGTTTGGAACCCAGCCATTCAGGTAAGCAACCATACTTAATGACAATAATGCTAACAATTTGATCTGTTTTTTATTCATTCATTACCTTACTGCACATCTGGGATCTGTCTTCGGCCCCCCTATTATTTATAATCTTCACTTCACCAATCAGCTGCATAGCCAACCACCTTGGAGTCCAGTTACAGCAGTATGCTGGTGATACTCAGCTTTACATTGATGATTGCTCTGTCACCAATGGATCAATCTGGCAAAGTAATACTTGAAGAGTGTCTCAACATTGCTTCAATCATCTTGCTATAAACTCTGATAAGTGGGAGTCAATTATGGTTGGCTCACACCAACGACTGCACTCTCAGGTTGGCCACAACTCTGGAAAACAGAGTAAACCTGGAATACTCAGGGAATTTCTTAAATCTGGAAAACACAGGGAAAACTCAGGGAATTCCTTCAGCACTCACGGAATTTGTTCAGATCTATTTAATGCATATTTTGAAACAACACATATTAAGTTTTTGACTTTCAGTCTAGTGCACTTTTGCATCTGAAAAGGTGCACTCGAAATTAAGTGGACATTTGATAGTGTCATTAGTCTAGTTTGGTAAGATGATGGAAGTAGTCTAATATTTCGGTCTTTTTTTCTAAGTGATCTGAAGTATTGTGAAAAAAAAGAAAAAAGGTGAGGAAGGGTACATGTATATAGTTTTAAAGGGAGGAGGAGGCCGCAAAAAATGTAATTTTAAATCTTTATTTATTATAAGAAAGTGATTAAAATGTGCTCTGGAAAATTCAAAAAAGCCTCTGGAAAACTCAGGGAATTTTGAAATCATATTTCTGTGGCCACCCTGACTCTTTCCTTTCTCATTCCAGTGTTTACTGTGCTGACACTGTTGTTTCGTTATCAAAAACTATCAAAACACCTGATGTCACTCTGGGCAGTAATCACGTATTCCAATCCCACATAACAAGCCTTTGCCGATCTTGTATGGATCATACAGGACAATACTTCACATAAGGTCTGCTTGTATGAAAAACATCACGTACCATACTTTCTTGTCAGCTCTTACCATAAGTATGCCAACTGGCATCCCTTGAATCGAGAATGAGATTTAAAATGACCTCTCTTACCTGTAAAGCCCTCACAATGAGCAATCTTACCTACCGTCAATCACTAAAATCTTTAGATTTCGCTACATATGAGTCTTTTGGTTGAGCCTCAATGTAATACTGCCATGGTTTCTTGTAAATTTCTTGTTGCTGCCTCAAGGAGTGTAACCAACTGCCAATGTTTGCTCAATGCTGTCACTCTTTTTCTTCCTTTAGGAAATACCTCATAACTCACTATATTTCATTTCAACATTTGGATAACTAACAGCTCTTCACCTGGGGACTGAGTAACCGTGCCTCATATTCACATCTTTTATGTGTGACCTTGTGCACATTAAAACTGTTTGTAATAATAATGTTTCATTACCTTGGCAATGGTTGAATTGTTTTTAAGGTTTGACATTGTTGCATTACCTTGGCAATGGTTGATTTGCTTTTTTCAGGTTTGAC
This sequence comes from Aporrectodea caliginosa, assembly GCA_020284085.1. Classification (NCBI taxonomy): domain Eukaryota; kingdom Metazoa; phylum Annelida; class Clitellata; order Crassiclitellata; family Lumbricidae; genus Aporrectodea; species Aporrectodea caliginosa. Next base: position 117,735 of record JACEVL010000605.1, on the reverse strand, counting down.
AGTCCACTGTTGGCTGATCAGCGTATGATGCTACAGGCATCTCTGCTGCAATATCCTCATCTTGGTATCTTTCCAAACCCAGCTTTATATCCAGGGCTACCAGGAGCCGGAGGTGTCAGGTACCCAGGCGACTACTATGGCCAGAATCTACCTGGAATGCAGCTCTCTTCCAAGTACCCAGATGTTGGAGGACCCAGCTGGCTTGGCCTAGACAACAGGTTTGACAAGTCTTTTCTATATGCACAGAGACTTGCCTATGTTTCTAATGTACGAGAAGTTAGTGCCGGCAGGCTAGGGCACAACAGAAAGCTACAAACTCCCATCACCGAAGAAAGACGACCAGTTCAAATGGAGACAGGAGACCACAAAATTAGGCGGTACTTTGGCCATACAGGTATTGAACAATAAGAGGAAATATGTAATTCATTATGTAAGGATTGTAAGGTATTTTGAACCGGTTTAGTAGTGTGCTGGTATTCTAGTTGTCTGCTGGTAAATTAGTAGTCTTCTGGTATTCTGTTAGTCTGATACGCCGCTGACCCTCTGCGTGGCGCTTTATAAATTTAAATTACAATTAACTGGTAGTTTAGCTGCCTGCTGGTAGGTAGTCTAGTGGTCTGATTGCTGTAAGTAATCACTTTGAATTAATTAATTTCAGGTCAATGCCCCTCTTGGATCGAGATAAGGATGTGAAGGACGGTGAACGTAAGACTGACCTTGACCTCTCGAAGAGGCCAGACAAGGACGATCATCACCGGAGCAGGCCAGATCGTGAGGACATGGTGGCCATGCGTAGGGATCTAAAAGATGAGGCCAGCCGGAGGGACCCTTCAAAACACACCAATGACAAGGACTCATCGGTTAAAAAGGACCAGCAGAAGAGATCAAACTCTTTGAAAAGTCCAATACGACAGGACGGACATCACTCCTCAAGTCTAGGTCAGGCATTATTATCTGTTGATAGCAGCTTTGAGGTGAAAAGTAGGCTAACTTGTTTGTAGTTGAATCATGCTTACTGTACAAGCCTCCTTTGTTGCTTAAGTCCATCATTTGCCATTGTCACGCAATCATTTCGTTGACGTATGTCCCAGAGCGAACAAGAAACCAATCCCAAAGTCCCGAGCAAAAGGTTAAGTACCTTGCACAGTCCTCAGATTATTTGTTATTTACTGTCCATATTGATTCTGATAGCAAATTATACTGTTTGGCATAGAAAGACAAATCACATGCATGAAATAATGCCCATGGTCATTACCAATGAAGCCACCATAGTAAACTTTGTATGTATGGAAGATAGAATAGGCAAAGAAGAAGATGATAATGGAAATTACTATTAAAATAAACCAAAAGTGTGTGCTTATGGTGTGGCCCTTTATGCTTTTTAGATATATTAGCAATGATTGAAGAGGAGCAAGTCCCTTAAGCATCCATGGGTGTTAGCGGTTTCATTTTTCTTAGCCTTGGCATAATGAGGCTTGTGGCCAGCCTGCGTTGTTGCTTGTTGTTGCTGCCTTCTTGTCTGATCTTCCCGCTGACAGAATATGGTAATTTTACTCATTGCAGCTGCATTGGCTGGGTGGCAGGCAGATGCTGAAATCTAATACCCAATCTAATTTACATTAAACTATAATTAATCCACCCCCATTAGCCATGTAAATAGGATTGTAAAAGGTACTTCACTTATATGTCTACTAGATGTATGCTTCACAATGTACATGCATGAAGCGTACCACAGAGCAGCTTATCAGTTTCGTGGGTTCCAGAAGTAATTATCAATACCTTGCATGTATATAGAGCTTTTAGTAGAGCAATGAGTCTTACAGCTAATAAAAATAAAGTGCTGATTCTTCATACCTATGGCTAGCTTAAGGGTCTGATTTTCTTCTTCTCTTCTATTGAAACTGTTACACGGTTAAACGATCATGTATTTGTAGAGGCAACAAAATTTGCCAGTGATAAATTTGAGCATGTCATTAGCAGATCAGAGTTTAACATTGATATATATTTTATGGATGGTTGTTAATCAGATGGCAACCTGAGCAGATGCAACAGCGGGGGACCAAGCGACTTCTCGTTTCCTTCAGGCCGAGTGGGGCACGTCATGCCAGGCTTCACAATGTCCACTGATATCTCAAATCTGCCGAAGGTATCGCCATCACCAGGTGGAGCCACTAGTCAGCAACGACAGTCAGCAGTGAGAAACGATCGAAACATGGAACCCGCACAGGTAAGAAAAATCTGTTGCATTTTTTTAGATACAGATTTTTTAGTCATATGATCTTGTTTATAACAACAGATCAGCATGTTGAAAGTGTTAACTTGATTCAAAACATGAGGCCAGCACTGAACTGCTTGGTGGTAATAGCGAGTCCAGATAAGGTCATTTTGATTATTATCAGTATGTTGTGATGTATTATAATATGAAACTTTGATGTTACACCAGTCTTACAAGCTGTTCCGACCCCCTGTGTCTCTCCGCATAGATAGATAGGTAGCAGGGAAAGGATAAATATAGATGCAGTTGAAGTTTTAGAATTGTTTAACATTATCTGTAGTTACTATGTACATTTCATAGTGTTCTATTCTATTGAAAAGAGTCAGTTGCAGATTTATTTTATTCACCTTACTTTGAAATGTAGATGTGATGGTCAAAGTGCAACATCATCACCAGGACAAACCATTCCAGTTACTTGAATAACAGAGATGATGATAATGATGTGCTGATGGTGATTGATGGAGGTGGCAATAGCAATGGGATGATGACAGTAACAATGGTGGTTATGACAGTAACAATGGTGGTTATGACAATAACAGTGGTGGTTATGACAGTAACAATGGTGGTTATGACAATAACAGTGGTGGTTATGACAGTAACAATGGTGGTTATGACAATAACAATGGTGGTTATGACAGTAACAATGGTGGTTATGACAATAACAGTGGTGGTTATGACAGTAACAATGGTGGTTATGACAATAACAGTGGTGGTTATGACAGTAACAATGGTGGTTATGACAATAACAGTGGTGGTTATGACAGTAACAATGGTGGTTATGACAGTAATAATGGTGGTTATGACAATAACAGTGGTGGTTATGACAATAACAATGGTGGTTATGATAATAACAATGGTGGTTATGTCAATAACAATGGTGGTTATGACAATAACAATGGTGGTTATGACAGCAACAATGGTGGTTATGACAATAACAATGGTGGTTATGACAATAACAATGGTGGTTATGACAGTAGCATTGGTGGTTATGACAGTAACAATGGTGGTTATGACAATAACAATGGTGGTTATGACAATAACAATGGTGGTTATGACAATAGCAATGGTGGTTATGACAATAACAATGGTGTTATGACAATAACAATGGTGGTTATGACAATAACAATGGTGGTTATGACAATAACAATGGTTGTGATGAGATCAATTGGCTATGATAAGCCTTGATAACTTTTACTGATGAGGATGATGCTGATTTAGGTAATTGTTGTTTTTCTGTTGTCTTAGGACCATGCAAGGGAGAAGGACAGACATCGTCATCACCACCACCACCATCACCACCATCATGGCGGCTGGAAGGCCGACGACGCCAAAGGGAAGATGGCGCCATTAGTGCTGACCGTTCCCAAGACAACTGCCTCTGCAAACACTAATGGTCAACAGCTGCAGCAGCAAGCTGGAAAACCATCAATGGAGAAGAAGTTTCACCGACCGTTTGAGCAGACACAGATGAACTGTACGGTGCCAGCGGAAAAGCACGACCGGCTGCCTGGCCACGGACAGAAAGACGCGTCCGGGAAAAACAGTCGCGTTTCAAATGCGTCTTCAGAGTTTCTCGCGTTAGGAGGTGGCGGAGCAGTTTCTGACGGCAAAACAGGAGACTATCGATTTCTTCAGCATCAGTATCAACTGCAGCAGCAGCAGCAGCAGCAGCGGGCTAAGGGCTTTGAGACAAAGGCCCATCCACACTCTGCAACGACGAAGAAGCAAGGAGCGTCTCGTTGCGATGATGCACCTCTGAATCTCGTCATGACCAAAAGTCAGAACTATGCCAGTGTCGTGGCGCTTGGGCCGACGCTGACGGACGTCGTTCGGCCGCCTCTGCTGGGCGACGGCTACGAGTTTCCACGAGCCCATCGTGTCCCACCACCCCCGGTTGCTCCTCAGCCAGTTCACCCACCGCTCCCGGACGCTGGTTTTCACGCACAGACGTGGGGCCTCACATCTCCCGAAGATGTGCGACTGGCTGCAAAGCCTGGCGACGCCCCGTCTAGTATTGCCGTGGCTCCGGTGATCTCTGCACCAGTTAGCAAGCTGGACCTTGAAGGGAAGCGCAGAATGAAGGTGCGGAAGAACGAGGAATGCAACAGCGGAGACGAGGAAGAGGAGGAGGAGGAGGAAGACGTGCTGGATAGCAGCAAGGATACAGCGCGACTCTTGCTTATAGCGTCTGGTCCACCTCTGAAGGATCCAATCACGGTTGCAAAATCGAACTATTTGTCCCAGTTCGGATTAGTGTCCTTGGATTCCAGCAAAGGTCAGTAACTGGAAAGGGTTTTTGTCATGGTTTTTGAAATTCGAGGCTATGTGACGGATCCCGAATCTCTATAGGGAGCTTAGAGTTTAATCTTACTCACGTCGCCTTGTTAACTCCCTACGGTGAAGGTAGCAATGCATGTAAGGCCTGTCATTATAGTAGAGTTCATTGATCACAGTCTTGAGTTTTTTGAATATTTCATCTTCTCGGATTAGCCCAGCACCTCAGGTTATCCTCGAATCCTAGCTAAATATTATTATTAATTATATCGCTGCTTCAGACGCTGGTTCAGTTAATTAATTAAATCATTAATCCTATACACTACAACATCCTAACAATTACTACAGCCTTACTCCTTACCTGCACAAGTATATATGTAAGAGTGTATATCTACAGCATTTAGTAATATGATTTGTGTGGGGTCTCAAGGACATTCATTCCAGACTATCTACTTTCTTTTGAGAGATTTTCACATGGCTATTGTCAATTTTAAAGGATTTGGATCCAATTTTTAATTGAATGACTAAGTTTGTCTTGTTTTGAGTAGATATGGCATTTGAGCAACGTCGAAAGAGGCGCAAACTATTTCGGGAGCGGAGTATCAGTCCGACTGTGGTTGAAGACGGCAGGGAACCAGAGCACGAGGATGTGAGGAGTACATTTCGAAGCGAAATATCCCGTCTTGACAAGCACTCCTTTCTTGGCCTGCTCGATCTCGAATCGGTCCGATCACACCCAAAAAAACGTAATCTGAATTTGATGGTTCATTTCAAGTTATTTAATTTGCATGAACAAAGAGCTTCAAGTTATTAAACTTCACACATATCTGAGTATTTCTGCAGCTCATTTTTATTTCCTGTATTGATAGCTTGAAGTTCCTTTTAAACACTGAATGGTTAACACTTTAATGACAGGCGTGTACTAAAGTGCATGGAAAACTAACCCTCTTGTTGTTAAAGGGTTAAACCCAGCAATTTGCAGTACAGGCCAGCAGCTTAGATCTTACTTGATGCCACTGGAGATCTTCTTGAGCTAGAAAAGCATGATGATTCAACTACAGTCAATATGTACTTTATGTTCTTACAACGTGCTGTATAAGCACTGCATTAATACTAGCGACAGCATTGCAGTTTGTATTCACTTTGGAATTGAAGGACTGAGTCTGACCGTGGGTTGAGAGCGGTTTGAAGTTTACAAGTTTATTTCTTCTAATGTGTACAAGTATTTAACCGGGTTCTATTGAAAGCCAGAAGTTAGCTGAAGTGAGCTTTATTTGGTGTTGACCCCAGTTTGTTTATAACCTTAGGTAAAGTTATGCCAGGAGGTCAGTCTGAACGTGATGACCTGGCCAAGTTCTACAGAGGACCTGCATCATCATCATCATCTCACTCAACTGAACCAGTCATCAACAGTTTACAAAGTAATCTAATTTATCAGTAATCTGTGTTTTTAGTTCAACCATTTGGTTAAATCATTATCTATTTATTTAATGTAACTAAGCAAATCATTATATTATGTATGTATGTATGAGCACTTGTTATAGCGCCCCTTCGAGATTTCTACTCAGAGGCGCTCCCGACTACAGCGCGGACACTGAATCGGAGTTTCACGCCGAAGCGCATGAACAATTGCGAGTGAAGGACTTGCCCAGGGTCCCTATGCGGCGGCTTGAGGTGGATTCGAACCTGCAACCCTCCGGCATAATAAAATATGGATAATGATGTTTCTTTGTGAAGAATATGCTTTGCTGCACTTGAGTACTTGCAACTTGGATTGCTGTTCCAAGAAATGACAACGTATCACAGTTATTATTATTATAAGAAGAAAAAGATTTATAGAGCCCAAGTTAATATAACTAAATACGGTACACTGCTTATATGCTCGTAGCAGCTCAATTTAGTGAGATGATGTGAACCAGTAAGTCTTTAATTGCTTCCTAAAGCTTAGATAGAAAGTTCTGGAACATGGAGTTCAAGAGGCAGTGCATTCCAAATCGTTGGGGTCTGACGCTCCGAATGTTCTAGGTGTAGCAATAGCCTTTCTAGGCCCTCCAGAAATTCGCGATTCTGCGCCGTGCAATTTTCGCGCAGAAATCAAGCTCTCGCGCAACGGCGCAAAAATTAGCAATGTACGCAATTTTCGCGCAAAATACCAGAATAAATCGCTGTTTTCTTCATCTGATTCGTAATTTGTGTTCGTAATTCGCGCAATTGGACTTTAAATGACTAAAAATCCACTGCGATGCGTAGTAGCCTAAATTCAACATAGCAACCAGAGCGTCGATCTAAATATATATAGATACCTATCGATGGTCGAGCGACTATTGAAAAAACCACGGAATGGGACTATATTATTGAAGTTATAGAGGAATTAGTAGTTAAGGAATATGTTTCTGTTTTAATGCACAGACTCGTAGTCTCAAAAATTCTAAAACTTTACTGCGACAAAATTCGTTAGACAGTGTGTGCCAAAAACAGTCACGCAACAGCGTGCGTAACCCTTCGCATAGTGCCAATCACAATGTGTAGGCTCGTTATCGAGCACATGAATTCATAGATGTTATATACGAAGATGAAGGGCAACCATCCTGGTGACTGGCCATACAAGAAACTCGTCAGTCAGTGTAAAATTTCTGCAAGCATCAATAATTTTTAGGAAGCCAAACTATACACTAAATAACGAAAACACTGTTAAATACTTTGGCACACTGATTCATGCAAGAAATAAAGTACTTATACCACTTTTTACTTTGCGCAAAATGCGCGCAAAATTAGCGTTTTTGCCGCGCACATTTTTCAATTTCTTGGCGCAAATTTCTGTGGGGCCTACCTTTCCTGGCCACACTAGATCGTAGCTGTTTCCCGAACTCAATCGGAACCGACCAATAGGAAGCAGCCTGTAATAGCTGACAGTTTACATATTTAAGGATGTTTAATAAATGGGCATCAGATAAACATTAGGTTCATAATGTACCATTTTACTTTGTTTACTATTGTTAGTTTCATGACATTTCAGACCAGCACATACCCAGTCGAATGGCTAACAGCCAGTACAACTCCAGCATGTCTCAGCTGGACCCAAAGCACCAAGACGCGTTTCGTCCACGAGTGGAGAATTCCTTGGGAAGCACCATTGTGGGCACGACCAGCACTGACCTGCTAGGTGACCGAAGACCCTTTGCCGGTGTTTCTGATGCAGCTGCATTGTTTACGGGTGAAAGTGCCGACAGGTGGCCACAAGTCATCGATGGAGATCGATCTTCACGGGATTCAAAGCGTACTGACTTCATCAAGTCAGTTCCCGATGGCCAGTCAGGTATGTCCACTTGTTTAGCACACTCCACAAACAAAAGTTTTTTTGTATTCAGAATCGTAGCAGACAAACCTTTCCAACCAACTACTACCAGCGACAGAATTAGATAAGAACGTTTAAAATGCATTAGCATTCCATGGTTACTTCTTTTTGCTTGGGATTGCTTGGTGTGAAATGTGATGGTTATTTTGTGTTTGTTTATGTATTTTCAAAATGTGTCAGGTGACACAGTCAGTCGGTTACTAACTTAGACCTGGTCTTGTTACACTGTGAACCAGGACAGTGATAGTGCTTTTTGTATGATGGTCCAAGTTTTGGGATTTGTTTCCTACTTAAGTCCTCTCTTTCAGTTCTCTGTAGTCGTACATATCAGACTCGAAGCATGCCTTTTCCTGGCTTGCCCAGCTGTTCGTTTTTCTGACTTCTTTAAACTTGATTGGACTTTGGGATTGTATAATGATTTCTGACTTTTTAGTTCATCAATGAGTTCATGCACTGTATGTTATGATAATGGCACTGTCAATTTAGGTGATAAGCTATTTTCAATTTTTTAAAGTTCTACTGGCATGTAAATGCAGATTAGATTAGATAATAGGCTCTTTCTGTTTTTAGGTTCCACTGTAGGTGCTTGATTTTTTATTATTTTCCTGTATTGAGAAAGTATTATGCTGTATGTTGACTTCCTGATGCATTTGCCATTGTAGCCAGTGCCCATGCACAAGAAGAATATCGACATGCTGTGGCTGGCAGTTTTCCACTCTTGAGCTCGGCTGGTGATGGTCACTGTGCAAGAGAGGGTCAGCCGGATGCATCGCCTTTCAACATCAACAGTCGCAATGCATCAACACCATCATCCGCCAGCAGAGAAGTGACCAATGGTCAGATGGTTCGTGTGACTGACCATCAGTGCCACGAACCATCATTCCACTGGCCAGGCTTGGAGGCTGTCATAGAATCGTACCACCACTACGTCGAAGGTAGTTCTTCCTTGTGTTAACACCTTGCTCTGTAAGATCAAGGGTTGGTGACCACAGCGATGATGTGGTCTAAAGCCCAACTGTCTCAATGCATTTTATTGTAATGGAATGCTTGTTGTTGCAATTTATGCAAAGTTCTACACACTGAATGATGTTAGTCTTATGATTCCGTGATAGCATTCTGTTCTAGGAGATTGAATATAGGGACAGCAGTTTAAACACAAAAGGCAGTTTCTGTGTTGATTGTGTATTAGAACAATAATAAAATTTATTTATTGTATTGTATTGTATCTGAACGTTTATAAAGCGCCTCTCGCAGTATGGACTATTCGGAGGCGCTCTGAGTGTAGAGGCCCCGGGGAAAGAGAACGTCTTCAGGGAACGAGCAGGTGAGGAGGAGAACCCAGACAATAGTTTTGCCCGCAGAGGCACTGAAGGAGTCGAGATCAGAATAGAGTGTGGATGAACGATGCTGTGGAACTTAGCTAAGATTATGACTGTATGCACAAGCATATTGTATGCACCGACGCTTACGTGCCTACGCTTAATGACTGATATTGAACAACTGAATGAATTAATGACTTTATTTGGCTGATTATAAGGTTAGCGTTGAGTTTATGAAGTGATGCACTTTATAAATGTGACTTGTGTTGGCGGTGAGTACACAGCACCTCCTTGATGATGAGTTCTCTGCCTGAACTCAGGTCCCGAAGGCAGGTCCATTGGATTTTAAGCCACCCAGGACATCATGAGTGAGGTGGTTTTAGGTAGATTCGAACATGCGACCCTGCAGTTACAAGGCGCAGAACATACCGCTACACCACCGTGTCCCAAGGCACCTCCTTATAACTTGCTTTGTTGTAACACGGATTCTGATGTAACTTGGTTAGGACATGGCTCTCAAATTTAGTGAACTATAGAAAATGACCTCATTTTAACTCAAGTCCACTTCTGAAGATAGTGTTATGAGGAAGGTTCTAGTATAGCCAATGGTATGATTGATTTGACTGTGAATGTTGGTCAAATGGTAATTTCGCCTATTGTATGAGCACTGAGCAGTGTAATGATTGTTGGGTTGATTGTCTGAGCAGAGCAGGCACTGGAGAAGCAGCTGCTGAATGAGCAGAGTCAGCGTCTCCGTCAGCACCATGCCGATCTCATGACAACCGCCGAACGACTTCGAACCCACATGTCGGTAAGGGTCTAGACGTTTCCTTCAATGCTCCTGAGTATAAAGGAAAAACCTGATTGGTTATGTTTAAAATTATAATTATAAGAGGTCAATGCTTATTTTATACATCACTAGGCATTCGTACCCAGCTTTGCATGGGTTATCTCTACCTTTATATATCGTTCCCACTTGATTGTCTGAGCAGAACAGGCACTGGAGAAGCCCCACCTTCGTATGAGGCACAATTGTTCTTGGGATTCAATGTAAAATATGTGAACTTAAAGTGTCCGTATCTCGGAAACGAAATGACATTTTGAGCTGAAAATAGTTGTGTTGACCTAGAAATTCACAGTAAAATGTTCGGTTAAAATTTTATATCACTACAGTGTTGCATTGGCGAGTTCTTAGTGAAACAAATATACAGAAGGAAAAGTATAGTATAGATTTCTGAAACAAGGAGGGTAAATTTTCAGTTCCGTATAAGCAGAGTCCTCGAAACATGCGTCCTTGCATTTATACACAGTCTTCAAATGTGCCATCATTTACATGTTAGGGTCATTTGAATTGACGTAAAAGAATAGAATAGCAACTGAAGAACAGTAAGTAAGTAAAGTAAGTGTATTCTTTATTATACCAATCACTAACCGCATTTTGGTTTACAAAGCAGTCACTATAGTGGTTTTAACAGTCGAAATAAGCCAAACTATCCCTAACAGGAGAACATTTCCATATTAACTACCTGACTGCAACACTTTTCAAATTTATTATTTTGTATTTCTAATATTTATGTAGTGATATTATGTAATAACAAGTGTCAATCAATGGTGTTAAGCATCCATTATAATGTGTGCTTGACACCATCATTTGGTGCTTGTTATTATATAATGGCAATTACATGTAATGTAATTTATATAGCACCGCTTCAAGATATCTACTCGTGGCACTCTCTGCAATAGCCTATATGATGTTAACTGTCATTACGAACCAATACATTACATCAGTTAGCAAAACAATGCACAGTAAGCTGAAAGAGTCACCAGTGGCAGGCCCACGCACACATGTGGAACCAACCAACCAACTTGCTCAAGGTTCCTAAACAGCAACCATCTCTTGACCCTGTACACTCATTTTACAACACTAGTGCATTACATATAATGCATCGAGACCCCGGACCAAACAGTAAAAGGGGAATGCATTAATTGAAATGTTTGCTTCGGATGGGAATCCTTGCATGCACTGGCATTCGACTGGAGATACTATGCTGTTCGTGAAGTTCTGTGATGTTTTTTCTTGCAGGACCTACTTTACAGCAAGCAGCAAATGGTTGAAGAACGTCTCAAAGTCCAGACACTCATTGACGGACTCAAGGACTCTCTGAAGCCGTTCCTCTAGAGGAGTGCCACCGCTTGGGTGCTCTGCCTCTTTTGTCAGGGATGCATGCATTGCATCCGATGTTGAATAAATGTACAAGGACAGTGTGGCAAAAAATGATAGACAGGTCAAGGATATCCGAAGGTCAAGTCAGTGAGGGCATACGCAGAAGGGCAAAGGCAGCTTCCTCCAAGGACGACAGGATCAATGTCTCCACTTCAGGATCAACGCATAAACAGTTCAAGTGATCCTTGGGCATTTTAGGATAAGGCTGTGCCATCAGCACCCACCTGTTAGCGTCGCGACCGGTGCTTGGATGACATGGTGGGCTTGATTGGTGACAAGCTCAACACTATTGTGGCAACTGACGGAACAATGCGAATGAATCAATTCTTTGGTGATGCGTCAATGCTTTGCGTTGGTGCAGTAGTACCTTGATGTTTGACCGTAGTCTCAGGCCGACGTAAAAACAGAGGCCTGTGTCGTTCATTTCTTAATTAGACTGATGTCTTCAGCCGTGAGCCGTAAACCTTGTTGTATTGTGTCAGTGTTATTGCATTGCAGTCGATTTTGTATTCTTACTTGTCGTACAGTCGCACTCGAGAAGTTTTATTTTGCGTTGCCTGAATCAACTGCAGTAACATCTTGATTTGCTCGTCAGACTCTCATAGCAATTGCATCCGGGAAGCGTGCAATGATTTTGAGCATGCAAGGACTACAGTGTTTCTGTACAGATTTTAAACATTTTGATTTAGTCAATTAGTAGCATTTATAAACAGTTTACAAACAGGCCGAGTGTATGAGTTCACCCAAGAGCCAGGAAGATATACCTATGTAATGCCATTATTTTATTAAATAATTATTTGGTTAATTGGTTGACAGTGAACCTGTGGAAACATTGTCTCAATTCTGTGATTGTTACATTTGACAATTACCTGGCTATTTGAGTCTGTGGGTCATGCAATTCATATGGGGAGGTTATCCAAATGTGTAGGTTTCAGCAGGATAATTCTGGACCCTATCTGATGATTGGCTGTTCACGTAAAAGGACAGCACCTCAGGACCAATCTGTTTTATGATGACGACAGCCTATTAAGATGAATAGAAAATGGAAAATGTATAGCAAATGGGCATTTTCCCTCCATCCGATGGTATCTGCAGCCCACGCCCTTGTTGCTCCTAAACCTAATTGTTGCCTGATAAGCTTTTGCTCAGTATTCCCAAGCCAATGCTTGTTGCTCACCAAACCCAGTTCATGATTCACACTGCTGATGTTCAGACCTGTTCAGTTATGACTTTAAATCCAGTACTTATTGAGCACTAACAAACGAAACTTTGCTCATACAGAAATTGTAATATTTTTGAGTCAAGTTGCAGGATAATGTAGCATTTCAACTGCATTAATTGCTGGAATCCTGTTGAGTTGTGTTAAATGCATTGCAGTCCTGAGGAAAGTTTTATTTTCTGTTGTTAGAATACATTGTTTTCTTCTGTGGCTGAGATATCCTCAAAATCTCGGATACATGAGCATGTTGCTTGTTACAGCTCTACATTTGAAATCACAATCTCCTTGTTGTTTTTGCACTACTAAAGTATTGCTCAAAATTTGAGCAACCCTATTATCCTGCTTACCATGCTAGCCCTGTGCATTTTACAGTACGGTAGTCATGAGTAAACATCTTGCAGTGCTTATTGCATGGGTTCAGCCAGCTGTGCTCGTCATCTTTATATGTGACCCAATGGATCAAACTGAGTCACATGTCGGATATTTTATAATATGAGTATCTTACATATTCTTAAAGACCAAATTTTTTGCTTTAAAATGACACCAACAGTTTGGTTCTATCTTACTTTTTGACAAAGTTTGAAATGATTTTGTGTCCAATTTTTGAAAATTTATTCTACTGATTTTAATATATAATAACAAAAACTAAAACTATACACTGTACAAAATCCTGAAAATACACATTAAAACAATGAATTTCATCAAATGTGAGATATCAGAAATGCAAAAAATCTTTTCCACCCATTTCCATTAAAATCTGAAAATGCGCAAAAGTGACTTCTGATCATATTTTGCTGTTTTCCTAGCAATGTAAATTGCCGACATCCGACTCATTTGATTCCCTGGGTATCCATTTATAGTTAGTGCATTGATTTCAATGATTTTTTAAACACAGATTTATGTGTTGGATTTTACAATCGTGTGATTCCATTGTTATGGTGATGTGTCCGTCATTCGGTGTTATTGTACAATTGCGAATTGTCGTACAGTGAATGGCTTATTCTGTCACAGGATTTAACCAAGTCATTATCATGATTTAGGATGTGTGTGGCAACACGTTTATGATCATTAGCTATAGTTTAAGTTCATCTGATTTCACTCAGATGATCCTAATTTATTTGATACGATTTACGGTGTCACAAACGCAATATCTTTGCTCTTGTAACAATATAATTATAATCATGATTTCTAATGTGATTGTGGGAATACATTAATATAAACATGATTTGTTTAGTCATGTGATAAAATTGTTGTGAACATGATCTTTAACCCTTTAACGACGAGCTTGTGCTAAAATGTATGGGAAACCAATGCAGCTCGTCGTTAAAGGGTTAATGGCCAATTGGTTGTGCTGCAATCTTGCTATGTTGTGACTGGGGTTCAATATGTGGTGTGTCATGTGGAATCAACAGGTTGTTGCTATGCTGTTATGGTATCCAGTTATTGAATTGATGAATGAGGTCAGTTTTGTTTAGAACAGGGATGGCGAACCTTTTTCAAGGTGCGTGCCAAAATGCCGCTAAAACATTGTAAAAAATAACGTTGCATGGCTTTCTGAATTTTGCAGTATGTATAATTGCTTTTCTCATGTAGGTTTTAATTGACAAAGCGTAACAAAAAATGAGTTAAATGACATTATTTCAAAGATGGTTTTAGAATGATGTTACAATAAAGTCCTTCATAAAATATACATTACAAGAAATGTGGATTCCTACAGGGATTTTGTATTTCTAAGTTTGAAATTTGAGGGACGCTCCAAATTCCACGTGCCCAAAAAATTTGAGTGCATGCCACTTTGGGCATGCATGCCATAGGTTTGCCATCCCTGGTCTAGAACCATGGACTGCTTGTTCAAAGCCGCAGATGATAATTTGCTGTGGACTCATGTTGAATGCTAAACCGACTTGTGGTCAGTTTCGTTTGTTGGATAATCTCATGATTTTAATGGCCTTGTTCATTCGAATAATTTCACGGTTACAGCTGAACGTTACTGGTTTTATGCTAATCAGTTACGCAGTTAATATATTGAAACACAATTCAGATTTTCTTCATTACCGTTAAGAGTTTTGTTACTGTAGGTGACATTTTCTAATGATGATTGTGACAGCTAGCCCTATCTAGTCCACGGATTTATTATTTTGATATTGGCAGAGACATCAAATGGTATTTAAGACATCAAAACTTAATTAGTTTTTTTACATGTTTTTGTCTTTGTAGGGGCATCCACCCGTTTTTTTTCAAATGAAAAGTGGTCCTCTGTCCTTAGGCCAATGTTTTATCTATTATTTTATTACCATTGCATCATTATGATTATTGGTTGTCGTCTAATTGAACTGTAATATATAACAAAGCTTTCAGAGATTCTCACCTGTACTATTAAGCCTGCTGATTTTTGGGAGATTTCTGTCAGGCAGGTATTGTCACCTGCACAAGAAAATGTCAATACCTGCCTTCTGCTGATTTTGGGAGATTCTTAGTTGTAGAGTAAAACCTCAGACTATCACTATTAGAGTTTTAGAGCAATATTTCTGTCTTTGTTTAGTACAACATTGGTTTTTTGCTGATTTTGGGAAATTGAAACTGAGAAAAAGAAATATCAGAGTATCATCTGTAATGGGAGCTTTTCAGTTCAATTTTTTTATTTATATGTTGGTTGTGTTGACTGTGCTGTGCAGGCTTTCCTGATCATCTGATTCAAAATAAAAAACTTCAATACAACTCTGATTGTCATACTGTAAGGGGTCATTGATGAAGGATGTCCAGAAAGTTACCTAACCCATCCCTTGTCCACTTAGGCATTGCCTTCCCCTTCCCCATGTCAGCATCCCAGGACTAACTGTACTCTGGGGAGAGTACTCTGATACTGTTAAGCAAAGGAACTGTCATGATATATGACGGTGGTATCCCGCCATAGTATTATGACTGGGTGAGAAAGAACCAGTCTCTCTCTCTCCAATATGCACCCAACTATTGAAGATCTGCAGCCAGTTCTACAATGCACAGCACAATTACCAGATCTTAGGCTGCATCTAGAATCTGGTAATCTTACTAGTGAACTCCACTGAACATAATCAAACACAATACAGGCTGTCTGACTGAAGTTTGGTGTTTAAGTACAGGCTGTACTGAAATAATTATAAGTGCCAAATTTTGGTGCAGGTTTTTACTTTGGGCATAATCAGGGAAACCCTCCCCTTGTCAGCAATTGGGAGACCCTTGCTGTCACTTGTTGCAGACATCTTTAATTTACACCACCACCCCCAAAGAATAAGATGTAGGGTGATTGTGTGTGTTGGCAGCGCTAAGTTATACTGGACTATTAGGGGAGTAGATGGAGGTGCATGTCTGTAAGGAACATTCTTTTAAGAAGAACCTATTTATAGTTTCAGTTTTATGTTGTAACAATTGTGACGAATTTGAATACAGACTTGTTCCGATTGTCTTGTGACCCTTGTATGGATAGGAACTTTACAATTGTTAATTTGATTAAGCACAAATTACTTCATACATTTGAATATTGTATTGATTATTTTTTACTTTAATTGTGTTAAGTATTACAAAAGCAACTGTATTAATGACAATGTGGACCAATGCAAGCTAAAAGGTTAAGGTGCCTAATGCACAAGGCACCATTGGCTGTTTGTCTTGTGCTTTGGATATTGACATAATAGATATTAATATCGGGGATCTATTCACTGCAGAGTTTACCGTCAAATATGTCAACGAAAGACGAAGCCAAATCTATGATTGATTGATGATATTGTAAAAGCATGCCCTGCTACATCTTTCTTTTTATATGCTCTCAAGTAGCACATCATTTGCGGCCTGGCTTTCCTGTGCATTGTGCTGGGACCGATAATTATAGTCTGTTTTGATATTTGTTATTGTTTTCATCATTAATAATACTGTTTGTACTTCATTGGAACTTAGAATTTTTAAATTAATTTTTATTGTCGCGGTTATTTTAGTATTTCCCATGACAAAATTAGAGTAATTTTGGGCTCGGTGAATGAAACTGTAGGTCTTTTTGTGCTAAATACAGATTATTGTTGCAGTGCTAGAGGAACTAAGGTTTGTACAGGTAACTTAGCTGTACATCTGTGGTATGGCTGTGTTAGGAGGATACTTTATTTATCTTTACTGAATACGATTTTCCTTCATAGTGAGATTGTTTCAGTTGAAGCAATTACGTAATAAAGGCCAGACAGCAGTCGAACAACATATCCACATAATCTTTATCGTGTAGAGTTGCTATTTCTCTGGTAAAATACGTGATATCCAATTCTTCCGGCACAACTCTTCCACATCGTGGCAGTAGTAATAGTTTCTGCTTAGTGAATAGTGACACTTATATCTAAAATGATTAGCTTCGCCCTCGTTCATCCCTAGGGAGTGACACTACCAGAGTACAGGCACTGGCTGCGTACACAGCCTTAACAAGAGTAGTAGTACTCTGCTCAATTTTTATATCCAAACCAGGAAAGTATTGGCACTAACATTTTGAATCTGAAGTCTTGCAGGCCTACACTTTAACACTTGATGCTCTTTCATTTTCTCCCCTTCCCTCACTCTCCCTCCCAAACTCCTCCGTCTCCTCTCCCTCTCCTGCCTCTCCTCTGCATCTCCTCTACCTCTCCTCTCCTCCCTTGCTCTTCCCTCCAACTCCCACTCCAGTCGCCGTCACTCGCTGCCTCTCCCGACCCGACCCTCCTTCCACCTCCCTTCTCTCTTCCCCTTCGCTCCCTATCCACCCTCCCCTTCCCAATCCGCCCGCCTCCCTACTCCTTCTCTGCCTCTGTCCTACCCCTCCCCTGTACCGAAATGAAATGGGTAGTACATAGCGTAAGACCTTGTAGGATCGCGACCTACGGAAATAATAGCAGCGCAACCTAGCGAAAGGAAATGAGTCTATTTTAGCGTAAAACGAAAAGTTCACTGACTTCATGATGGCGTTTATTATAATTATAGATGCCAAATAAAAATCTGTCTGTATGTATGTATATAATGTATGCATGTATGTATACACTTAGTGTTGCGCCCGTTATTTAAGTACGTCGCAAAAGTTCTGGCAGTGGCAGCCAATTCAATACAATTAGAAATTATAGCGCTCTATAACAAGACAAGTCTTGCACGAGAGTGCGTTTGCTCTGTGTTATTAGCCATGATAGTGTAATGAGAATAGATGAGTTTTTAATTTTGATTTAAATTGAGTAGCAGATGAACAGTGATGGATTGTAGCTGGGAGACTGTTCCATTCTCTGGGTCCTGATACAGCAAAAGCACGATTTCCAAACTTCCTCTTAGTGGGACAATTCGGTCATGCGATGTGGGACTCAGGGAATAGGCTAGGCCTAGGGGAGTGTCTTTACAGGAGGGAGGAGCGGGTTCAGAACATGACCCTAGTCTGCCAACTTGCCAAGGCAGCAGAAAAGCGGTTCTCATCTACCGTTCGACACAGCTGTTCTAATCAGTGGCGTAACGAGGGGGGCAGGGGGGGCGGCCGCCCCCGGGCGCAGGAGGAGGGGGGGCGCAAAATTAGGTCTGAAAATGTGTTTTTTGTTAAAGAAATCCGGTAAAAATTGAAAAATAGGTTAAAAAAGTAACTTTTTGTACGTGAGTCTGGGGGGCGCACGGGCAAGGGGGGGCGCAAAATGATATTTGACAAGTTTATTGTTAAAAAACAGAAAACAGAGGGAAAAAGCCAAAAAAAAAAAAGAAAAAGGTCATCAGAAATTTTGGTGGAACTGAGAAAAAAAATTCTCAGGAAATTCTTGCCCCCGGGCGCACGAACCCCTAGTTACGCCACTGGTTCTAATGTTGGGTTATCCTCTGGTAGGTGGCGTAGTCGGACCAGGTGGTCCATCACGGACTGTAGTCTTTTGCGCTCCTGCTGCCCCACAAATCCCCACCATGCCGGTGGCGCGTACCCTATAACATGCGGGACACAGTGGTCATTCGCACAACATCATGTAACATTGGTCCTGCAAGGCCATGATGTCGTCGTAACACTACTAGCCCACTACTACTGCTACTGCTATAATACAATACAGCTAGATATTTATAGCGCGTTTTAACAAAACAGGTTTTGCACGAGAACGCGTTTCGCTACATTGCTAGTCATAGTAGGGCCTTGCAGTTAGAACAGACGAGTTTTTAATTTTGATTCAAATTGAGCAACAGATTGACGAACTGAAGTTAGGGGCCGTCCATAAATGACGTCACGCACCTAGGGGGAGGGGGGGTCGGAAATTTGTGACGATGTGTGACGTGGGGGAGGGGGTCAGCCAAGTGTGACGTCACATCACGTCTGTGTAATTAAATTTAACAATTAACAACAATTTAATCTTAAAATAACTGCTCTAATTTTGAGTATTAAAATTTTCATAATTTTTTGATTATTTTTATGTATACGGGCACCATTATTAATAATTTTCTAATTATTTAAATATTTGTCACCATAAGATTTTAAAATACTTATTACAATGACAATAAATGGGCATTGAAACATGTTTTATTATCATGTGGAAGTTTCGTTTTAGGGGGGGTCAGAGCTTTGTGACGTCATTTTCAGGGGGTGTGACTTTTTGTGACGAAGTGTGACGAAGGGGAGGGGGGGGTCAAAATCGGCCAAAATAGCGTGACGTCATTTATGGACGGCCCCTTAGAAGGCTGTTCCATTCTTTGAGTCCTGAGACCGAGTAGTAGCAGCAGCAGCAGCAGCAGCAGCAGCAGCAGTATTAGTAACAATGTCGTTATTATTTATGTTTTATTATCGGTACGCTTGAAACATAAATGAATTATTTCTTTCGTTCAAGCATAAATTGACGTCATTATCCGTTTATTGCAACGACGTATTAGATAATATAACGGTTTATTGTTGTACGATTGTCGATGACGTCATCGTCATAATCGCGTCTGACTTTTTCCGTTGTGATCTGGTGATATTTTTCTCTGTGTGATTTTCTGCGATTTATTTCGAAACGATGCGTCGATTCTCGCAGCTTCTGTTGCGACCCTTCGCTCGTCAGTCTGTTGAGGAAGTGGACGGGGTCGGTTCTGCTTCGAGGGACACGCCCCACGATGTCCGCTCTCGGCAAGTCAAGGTAAAACAGATGTTAATATTGATAAATATTATTGTATTGTATTGTATCTGAACATTTATAAAGCACCTCTCGCAGTATATGGACTATTTACAGGCGCTCTCAGTAATGTAATGTAATGTAATATAATGTAATTAGCAACTTCTATTGCGCCGGTGTCTAATGCACAAGGCATCAACCGATGGCACACCGAAACCAAGCCGTAATCAGGTCAACATCCAGAAGATCAGTCCATAAGCCTCAATGTAGAAGCCTCAGAGAAAGAGAAACGTCTTCAAAAAACGAGCAGATGAGGAGGAGAATCCAGGCAACAGTTTTGCCCGCAGAGGAGAGGGAAGGTCATTCCAAGCAGAAGGGCCCACAACAGCAAATGACCGACGTTGGGCTAGAGCGGATCCGCTCTATGGGCCGAGCTTTTTGTCCCTCAGACCAAGAGGTCCGAGGGACAAAAAGATCGGCCCATAGAGCGCAGCGAACGAATTAGCGAGGTAGCAGATACAGATGATAAAGAATCATAAAGATTATGTGATAAAGTGTTCAGAGGACTGGAATCGGTCCTTGGGTTCTCAGTTGGCTCTGATGGTATCCATTCTTGACTTCTATCCACCATGGCTCATCTTTTGTCTTCCCCGGTTAGGTATCTTCCTAGGCCCTAACCGCTCACTGACTTCCTCTTACACGTCGCCCCAGTGGCGCTCTAGCTGTATCACCCAAGTCCCTAAAAACCTGCGCCCGCAAAATGAGGCAGACCTTAGGCCCATTTCTATTACTCCGGTGTTATGCCACATGCTGGTGAAAATAGTTGTGAGAAGTTACTTTTACCCAATCTTAACTGATCATGAGGCAAATTCTACCCTTAATGACCAATACGCCTTTCGGCCCTCTGGCTCCACCACATCCGCCCTCATTGCTCTCGTCCATGTTATTCTAGATTATGTTGCACGATTAGCCCTATGTACAGTGGTTAGTTAAGGTTTTCGGTTGTTTTTTTATATTTTCATAGTGTTTTGAATCGAGTTAATCATTTACTATGTGATATGTACTACAGTGGCGGCGCCAGGGGGGGCTTAGCCCCCCCCTAACTGCGGCTCAGCCCCCCCAAACAATAAGTGGGAAATCCCTGCCAATGCTTACTTCATAATAAGCCAACTGAACAGTGACCAACGGCAACGAAATCATCAACTATCTCAGGCAGTGAGGCAATTATATTACTTGATTATGATGGACAGGGTCACAGACTCACAGGGCCTATTTTAATCTTTAGGTTTTTGTTATATTTTTATTTTTCTAGAATTTCCAAGTGTTGCCATGGATAATAATTCTTAAGTAAAGTGTTTTCAACTTCATGATGTTGATGTTTTAATGGGTTTGGTGTAGTATTGCATGATGGCTTTATTCCAACATGAAGTATTTCAGACACAAAAAGTGTGATTGGGAATGTAAGTTTGTCATCATGTTGTTTGTACAGGAGGCATATAGTTGCAGTTCAAATAAATTCATGTTTGAAAGTTTTCCTGTAGCAAAATGCTGTAATAACTTGTTAGGGATTTTATGTCGCTTATGTACATTAAATTTGTGCTTTACAAGGAAATAAACATTAGGATTTAACGTGTTTATTGTATAGTTTTCAATCAATCTAAGTGGAGAATAGTAAAACTTGCAAGAACCTGTTTCAAATCAATGCCCAGTAACAGCTGTAAGGGTCTATGAAAGAAGTAATTTGGGAACATCTTAAAGATTTTCTTGTGATAGAGCTCAAACTTCTGTACAGTATATTGATTCCATTGTCTGCAGGTTTTGTGTCGGGTATAGAAGAGGGAAGGGATGGAGGCATAGGCGCAACCACCCTATGGGACCCGTACGTAGGACGCGTCCCCCCAACTTTCGGGCAGGCTTGGACGGTGGCCCCCAACTTTTGAAAATTTTGAGGTAAACAAGAGCCCAAAATGCACTCCATTTGGTATTAAATGCTCAAAATTGCGTTGTCGTCTGGGGTTCCGCCCCAGATCCCGTTGGCGGAGCTTACGACGCTCCCCCGTATCCCTATAGTTGTATGGGGCTTCTTGCTTTCCGCAATCGCGGCTGTACGTGCACCTTCCGCACTCGCAATTTCCCCCACTCGAACGTTCTAGTAGGTCCGTCCCCTAACAAATCGCTGGACCTGGCCGATAGAATACAGAGTAAGGCTAAAGCCGCTAAACTCAACTGAGTCTATAAGA
Organism: Aporrectodea caliginosa; assembly: GCA_020284085.1. Classification (NCBI taxonomy): domain Eukaryota; kingdom Metazoa; phylum Annelida; class Clitellata; order Crassiclitellata; family Lumbricidae; genus Aporrectodea; species Aporrectodea caliginosa. The sequence goes on along the minus strand of JACEVL010000605.1, from coordinate 95,750 downwards.
ATTCAGTGCAGGATGTTGCTGTATAATTTCACTCTAAACCTGTAGCCTACTTATCACGCTTTAAAATTCTACTAAGGTTCGCGGTAGAAGCCTAGGAGGACATTTCAGTTTTTACTTCTGAGACTGCGAGTGGTATTCTTCTAAAACCTAAAATCTCAGTTTATTCATATAATAAAGTCATATTTTTCACATATCTAGATGGTTTAGGTACTTTTATATCGAAATCATCGGTGAAAAATTTGAGGTAAATTAGAGCCCAAAATGTACTGCATTTGGCATGAAATGCTCAAAATTGCGCCAGACCCCGATGGGGGAGCTTACGACGCTCCCCCATACCCCCTAGTCGTTAGGGGCTTCTTGCCTTCGGCAATCGCAGCTTCTTCGGCGCTCGCAATCCCCTCAGACATATTCTAGTAGGTCCCCCCAACTGCTGGACCGTGGTTGCGCCTCTGGATGCTGGTACAGGAAGGGGAAAAGAGGGAGGGGAGAAAAGGAAGGGCTTAGGGCTACAGCCCCCCAAACCGGAAATCCTGGCGCCGCCACTGATGTACTATACTGTTTGCATTGCTGTACGAAACTTGATATTGCACTGTTTATCAAGGATTTAGCTAATTCATATTTCTGAAATATTGTTCTAGGTGCATGTCCCTAGTTAGCGGGATCTTGATCCCTTTTGGGACTCCTCTTGCGGCCAATCCTGATACTTTATGTTGAAACGTTATGTGTTTTCATTTGGCTTCAATAAAAAAGATTTGATTGATTGATTGATTGATTGAATTGGGTGGTGATTGAGGTTAGTTTTGTCTAGATTTCTAGAACCAAGGACTGATCATTCAAAGCCGCAGATGATAATTTGCTGTGGACTCATGTGGAATGCTAAGTCGACTTGTGGTCAGCTTAGTTTGTTGGATAATCTCATGATTTTAATGGCCTTGTTTATTCAAATAATTTCAAGGTTACAGCTGAACGTTACTGGTTTTATGCTAATTAGTCATGCAGTTAATATATATTGTAACACAATTCAGATTGTCTTCATTACCATTCAGAGTTTTGTAACTGTAGGTGACATTTTCAAATGACGATCGTCAGAATCACACGGTTTTGTGACAGCTAGCCCTATCTAGTCCACGGATTTATTATTCTGATATTGGCAGAGATATCAAATGGTATTTAAGACATGAAAACTCCAGGGCTTTTTTAAAGGAATTTTTAGAACTGCATAACCTCTTTTTTAAGAAGTTGACGACCGGGGGTAGTCACAAAAAGTTCACGACCGGGGGTAGTCACGAAAAAGTTGATGACCGGGGGGGTGGTAACGACACTTTTCCTCAATTTTTCACTGCACAAAATTGCTTTTACAGTTGCACAAATTTATTTCCAACTGCACATTTTGTGTAGAACTGCACGCTAAAAAAAGCCCTGCAAAACTCTATTGCCATTACCTCACTTTCTGCACAGTTGGATCATATCCCTGTTGCAAACCGTCAGCATTGCACTAAATTTCACGGCCATGTCTTTAAATTTTGCCATTTGGGCACTTACTTGCAATCTTAAACTCAATAGGAAAAAATCCAAAGAGATTGTATTTTAATAGGCGCCCGCGGTCTCAGTTACTTTATCTCCCACCCCTATAACAAGAATTGGTAGGATGCCAGAGTCTGTTATTCTAAGGGTAACCATTACGGATAGGCTTGGTTTTGACCCCCATATTGACCGGATATGTATTAAGACTAGCCAATCGCTCTATGCGATCCTCTCGGGTAGGCCTACGTGCCTTTATGATGTAGGCCTTCGGTCCACCTCGTTGGCACGCCTCCTCTATGCTTCCCCTGCATGGTCTGGCTTGGCTAATGCTGGACAGCGCGCGCATATTAACGCAATAATACGGAAAATGGTACGGTTCAAGTTTCTGCCTGCTGACCAGAAGACGTTCGATGACCTCTGTGGCCGTGCTGATTCCTTCCTTTTCTCTTCCATACTTCACAACTCCAGCCATGGCCCAAGTCCAAGGCTGTCTACTGCATCCTATAAAGAATGTTATCTACTCACTTCGTCCTCTTTTACAGAACCGTGATATCCCGCGTGCTGAGGCATTTGCCCGATGTGGTTTTAATACTCGAATGTTATTCAATTGAGTTTATTGCCGATCTTTCTTCTTACTTTCTTCTTACTCTCTCACAGCTCCATAGATGTCTGCTTTGCAATCGCATGATATGATTTTTTGTGATTTAACCCTCTTAGATTGTTCTCATCCGATGTTCCCGCAGTGTGTTTGGGGCGGTTCAATAAAGCAAAAACTTATTTACTTACTTTAGGTCAATAAGACTTCAGGTGATCGGCCTGGGACCGATTCTGTGACCGATGCTGTTGGCGAGTATGCTGTGACCAGCTTCGACTGCGAGTCTAGTATCCATTCAAAATATGCCACTAATGCCAACAGGCCTACGGATCGATGGGCAACCACATACAGCAGTGACACGGAGTCCCAGAATGGCAACGACGATGCCAAGTTTGACGCCGTTGTCGACAAAAGGCCTAACATTGATCTGGATAGCCATGCTACTGGCCAAGAGAATGTTGGTATGGTTGAGGTGGACAGTGTCGGCGAGAAGCTTAGTGATCAGTTGGATCCTGCCAACCTCGATAGGTGGTCAAGTGTGGACCATGCATATGACGCTGATATAGACGAAATGCCTTGTGCTGACGGAAAAATGACCGGTCTCGGAGAAAATTTTAGTTATGCGGTCAATGGGGTTCACGTGCCTGGGCTCAATTCTGATACTGATTATACTGATTATGTTGAGGAAGAGCCAAGTGTTGATGTTGCTGGGGCCGATGTTGTTAAAACCGATTTTGTTGGGGCCGATGTTGTTGGGGCCAATGTTGTTGGGGCCAATATTGTTGGGGCCAATATTGTTGGGGCCGGTGTTGTTGGGGCCGATGTTGTTGGAGATGAGCCTCGAGAATTTTTTGATGTGCCCATTTCCGACGAGGAGGAGTCGAGCGTCCATTCAAATGTCAATAACGCCAATCCTGACCGGTGGGAAACTCCCTACAACAGCGACACAGATCCTTGGAGTGATGACAGTGACGATGGAACTGGAGCCAATGTTGATCCGGATAGCAATGCGATTGGCCAAAAGGATGTTGCTACGGCTGAGGTGACCAGTGTCGGATTGGAGCCTCGTAATCAGTTGGATCATCCCGCCAATCTCGGGGGATTCCCAATTGTGGACTTAGAATATGATGCTGGCTTAGACAAAATGGCTTGTGCGGAAGGGAAAACGCCCGGTTTCAGCGAAGGAATTAGTGATGCGATCCATGGCGGCCACGTGCCTGGGTTAAAGGCTGATGCTGATGATGTCGATGTTGTTGGCGAAAATCCAGGGTTTGATTCGATTAGCCATGAGTCTGATTTAACAAGTGTGAGTCAAGTGTCTGCTGACGAGTACAGTGTTAATGACGATTGGGGACCGGCTTTCATCAGTGACCACGAGCCATGGAAGGACTTCGACGAAGAGCTTGGCCGCCAAGAGTCTACTGCCCAAGTGGTCAGTCTCGGCAAACAGCCTAGTGATCAGTCGTATGCAGTCGGTGTAAGTGAAAAGCCTTTTGTCCAATCGAATGCCGTCGGTGTGAATGAAAAACCTTGTGTCCAATCGAATGTGTTCAGTTTCGGCAAACAGCCAAGTGGCCAATCAAGAACTTCTATTCACACATACACAACGGTGTTCATCAGTGACCATGAGAGTGATGAAGAGTCTGTTGCTGATGCTAATAAGACCTCTGCCGCGAAAGATCATCCTGAAGAGTACTCACACTCTACTGCCAACGTAGATGCTGAAGAAAACCTGGATCCTGTAGAAAACATCGACGTATCATCGACCATCGTAAAAGAGACTTCCGCTGTTGATGCCAACCCTGAAAAGAAGGTTGAACGTGAAGGCGTTAGCGTTGGGGCTGTGCTGAACATAACGCCAACTACCTCGACTGCCAACTGGGCGTTACCTGTGATCGACGAGGTCACCTGGGTTAAGAGTGGCGACGACTTCGACTGGGACGATGCCGATAGTGACACCGACTGGAAACCGCCTTTCCGTCTGCTCTGCGGTTGTTTCCCGAGGCGTAGAAGACGTCTGTCGATACAACTGCGTCGGTACAGGGTCAAGAAGGGGAAGAAAGAAGAGGTTCAGGCGGAGAAAGAAGCCAAGGACACAAATTTTGTTGAAATCAAATGTCCCAAGGGACCGTCCTACAAGAGATTTTTCAGGTCTCACTGATCTGCTTCGGGCGCGACGCCCAGGAGAGACACGGAGCGAAGAACCGAGTCTCTGCTTAGTCATTTGTTGGCGAAGGACCGGATGTGGATGGACAGAAAAAAACAGCCGGTTAAGAGCGTTGATCAGGCTGTCTTCGGGGGCTTTCGTCAAGTATTGAACAATTTCAGCAGGGGTTTGATCTGGTGTAAAACACATCGTGCATATTATCGATTCGATCCTTTGTAGTAGTCTGAAAGTAACCAAATGTTAATAGCCTACTCGGCGTCTATCTTGAAATAAAAAGCGGTAACTTGTGAAACAGTCGTCAAAGAAGGGAAATAGGGTCATTCGGGGTTCTCTTACGGTGAACATTTCATCTTCTTAAAGCTGCTCGACGGTTTGAAGTTAAATTCTGATCATTGAGAGTTCTCTAGGAATTAAACTAAAAGATCAAGAGATAGGAGAGAGTGAGATTAATAAGTAGGAAGTGAGACAGATTGAAATTGGGAGAAGGTGATACATTTTGATACCGAAACCATCTGTTCAACCTCAAAATTCATCAACTCGCTGCATGATTTCGTACGACAATCGAAACAATTACGACTGAAATCTGCTGTTCAACCGAGAGATGTGAGAATATTCAACATACAAGTCCGAATGGCTGACGGATATTACGGTAGGTGCATTGCAAGCATAATTATAAGGATCTATAGCAGTTAGACTAGATCTCTTTGCAACTTACGATCACACCCGTTTTTTCACGGTTCGCTTATAGATAGGTATACCCTACTACTTTAATTACTAATTAGTGATTAGTCTATTGATAAACTGTTTCGTAGTGGATCCGTTCACGCCCCGGACGTTAGCGGAACCCATGTAAGCTTACTATATTCGCGCCAGTCACGATATTGGCTAAAGCACGTTACGTGAACTTGCTGACTTCCATCGGGATTTTGAAATCGCGGACATCTAAGTAGGCGACTTTTTCGCAATCTTTAAGTTTTAAGGTGTCGTGAGGATCGGTTAGGGTCAGGTTAGGCGTCGTGAGGGTCGGTTAGGGTCAGGGTTAGATTTAGTGTCGTCATTGGAAAAACCTTCCGCCACATTAGTAAGTTTTGCACGCGGACGTTAACGCATCCTCAACAGTGTAAATCACGCCCGTCAGCATTGACGCCTGGCGGGCGTTATTCGAGTACCGTTTATATATAGGCTAACGTTGGACGTGACTGTATCCACGACCAAACTGCTTTGCATTTCGTCGTATAAAAATTCCACTTATAGAGCACTTTCAGAAGATTCGTGATGTCTTTGAGCATGGCTAATGGCTACACGAGCGATCTAAAGAGTTCGACTGAAGCTGTTAATATTTTATATCGTCATATTGAAAGGAACTGCAATGAACTGTTGTATGAAACTGAATGTGAAATATACCAGATGGGAATTCCTACACAGTCATGTAGTATATTGATTCCTCGTGCCTCATGCTGACGACGCTATAGAAGTTATGTGATAACATTACTATTAGTTGTGAGCGGGTTGAGCGGCTCTTATAAATACACACATTGGTACATAAATACATACATACATGTATACATACCTACATAGTACATACACATACACTCATTCATACATGCATATACACATATATACATACATACATACATACATATATACATACATACTTACCTATCACATACATACATATATACATACACACTTACCTATCACATACATACATATATACATACATACTTACCTATCACATACATACATATATACAATGTATACATACATACTTACCTATCACATACATACATATATACATGCATACATGCATATATACATACGTGCATAGGCTAGATACATACATACATACATACATACATACATACATACAGGCCATGGAACATGCCTATAATGGAATGGATGTTCTGTTATTCGGATGCATTATTCTTATAGATTTATGGAAACGATTAGTCTACTCCACTGAATATGTTATTCACTCGTCTATTGTTTTGATCTCCCATAACTTACTTTCTTTCGATGCCAGGGCAGAAACTCATCAAACCGAAGAACTTCGATCCCGACAGAAAATACCTTCAACAAAGGATTTGAAACTCCAACCTCGAAACTCGCTTATCTTGAAAATGAAAGGCCACTACTCAGAAAACCAGAAAAGTAAGTTAAGCAATGCATAGAGAAAACGAATGTTGATCCTGAAAACATTGAAGCTCGCTCCACTCCTGAAAGAAAGGTTCTGCTTGTCACGCAAGAAACGACTAGAGGAAAAGAAAGATTTTCACTGCTCATTAGAATTAGTCAAATGGAATAAATAGGCTAAAGACTGACCTTATTAGCATGAACCAGATTCTTTTAGGCGAACGAACGGATGTTAGACTGACTCTTTTCAATTAACTAAAGAAAAACTATTCTGGTAAGGTTAAGATTAGGTCTATAAACAATAAGAAACTGCCGAAGAAGTGGACTACAGACTTGTTAAATGCCACATTTGCCGGCTATTTATTCGTTTTCCTTTGTACGTAGGCATTTTTGACATTCTGTTCCAGATGATAAACGTTTTCCTCGATCTTATTATTGTTAAACTACCTAGAAAAAATATGTTAAGATTATAAACAAAATTAAAGAAACTGATGAAGAGGGGAACTATAGACTTGTTAAATGCCATATTTGCAGGCTATTTATTCGATTTCCGTTGTACATTGCGCTGTTTTCGACATTTGATGTCATCTGATCCAGACGAGGGACGTTTTGCTCGATCTTATCATTGTTAAACTTCGAACAAATAATTTTCTATATAAAGATGTTCTTTCAATTTTGATTTTTCATTCGCTGGGAATTAATAATTATTATAAACTTAGCGAACTAGCGAAGGAGGGTAACTGTAGGAAGGGCCTAATGTAAATTCATCGTCTTAATTGGCCTCAAGATTTTTAAAACAACTGAAACATTTTAAGGTGTCAGTGGCTGTCGTACGAGGTCAATACGCATCATGACCATGGAGTGCCACTCAGCTCAATAACTAATTCAGCTTAGTAATTAATTCAGTATGCTGTAGGCCTAATTAATTATGAATTAAATTATTCCAATCCATTTGATGATCCAACTGTTCAAGCAAGGTAAATGCGATCAGACATGTAGCACAATGGGGCACGTCATGTTGTTTGCGAGCACCGAATAAGATGCGCGTTGCGCTAATTTTGCAACTTTCCTTTATTCAATCATTCATTTGAGAATTTATATAGCGCCTCTTCAAAATATCTACTCAAAGGCGCTCTCTGCGCTAGCCTATTATGATGTTAAATCTCAATACGAACGAAAATATTACATCAGTTAGCAAAACAATGCACAGCAAACTAGAAGAGTCACCACTGGTGGGCCCACGCACACGCGTGGAACCGACCAACGGATTCCCGTCGACAGCTGAAGATGGGGTTCTAGGGCACGTCGAAGCCGGACAATTGGGAGCGGACAGTTCGGAGTGGACAATTCGGAGACGGGCAATTCGGAGCGGATAGAATAGCGTCGGGCTCTCACGTATTTATTTTTATATTGGCATCAAAGGCCTATGGCGATGCAAAGCTGGGGCGCTCACGCCATTTAGTACTTATTTGGTGGTAACAAATAAATCGTTCTTTGATCTTCCCCTCACTGTGAAATGATGACATCACAAACCTATTATATTTCACTGCAATAAAATTTTATTTACATTTTTCAATACTCGTTTGATTGTCTACGGCGAATTGGCCGCTCCGAATTACCTGGCTCCGAATTACCCGGTTCCCAATTGTCCGCTCAGATTTATCCTGCTCCGAATTGCCCGTCTCCGAATTGTCCGCTCCGAACTGTCCGCTCCCAATTGTCCGGCTCCGAATTGTCCGGACACCGAAGACGGCATGGATGTACAGAGTCTCTGCGAAGTTGCGTCGATAGAGTAGAGAAAAGACAGGTGACAGCGTTCGCAAACACGGTAACTCTGCCGATGAGCAGTCCCTCACTGGTAGAAGATGACGCACGTCCGGCTATTCGTCGAATCAACAAAATCGCCAAAATTCGCGGAACTTGGGCGGATGTAGCGGAAGTCGCCGTCTGTTTTCCCTTCGGCATTCCATCAGAGTTGCGGATGGTGACGTGCAGGAAGGAAGGAAGCAGAAATGACGGAAGACGATGAGGTGTTTAAGAAGGGGAAGCACGGAGGCAGAGATGCATGGAAAGGCTTCTGCTTCTCGGCGTAATACATCGACGGAAGCGAAGACACTGACATGCGTGCACTCATGTTGAGGGTGAGAGCGACACATAATGTATGAAGATACTGAGTAAAACGTAGAGAGAGGCGCAAACACAGAGACAGACAGACAGAGACAGACAGACAGAAACAGAGACAGAGACAGAAAGACAGAGAGAGAGCAAGAGAGAGACAGACAGACGGAGACGGAGACAGACAGAGAGTGAGAGACAGAGAGAGAGAGAGAGAGAGAGAGAGAGAGAGAGACAGAGAGAGAGAGAGAGAGAGACAGAGAGAGAGAGAGAGACAGAGAGAGACAGAGAGAGAGAGAGACAGAGAGAGACAGAGAGAGAGACAGAGAGAGAGAGAGAGAGACAGAGAGAGACAGAGAGAGAGAGAGAGAGACAGAGAGAGACAGAGACAGAGAGAGACAGAGACAGAGAGACAGAGACAGAGAGAGACAGAGAGACAGAGAGAGACAGAGACAGAGACAGAAACAGAGAGAGATACAGAGAGACAGAGAGACAGAGAGACAGAGAGAGACAGAGAGAGATAGAGACAGAGACAGAGAGAGAGACACAGAGACAGAGAGGGAGACAGAGAGGGAGACAGAGAGAGAGACAGAGATACAGAGAGAGAGAGACAGAGAGAGACACACACACACACAGAAAAAGAGAGAAACAGATAGACAGAGAGAGAGACAGAGAGAGAGACAGAGAGAGAGAGAGACAGACAGAGAGAGACACGCATAAAGACAGACACACACACAGAGACAGAGATAGAGACAGACAGACAGAGGGACAGACATACAGAAACACAGACAGATAGAGAGACAGAGAGGGAGAGAGAGACCAATAGGCTGATGCAGAAGAGGCTGAAGCGCCGTGATGCATATGTTACGTCGCCGTTGGTGGCGTGGGTTGGCAAGACGCGACTCGGATTAGAAAACAAACGGTTGCTGTCTGTGAAGAGCATCGAAGGAGCCTCCTTCTCTCCTTCGTCCGTATGCTTCGAATGCATAACTAGATTGACAAAAGGAGCAGCATAAAGGCCAACACAACGTAAAGGTCGTTCGGATAAATCTGGAGTAGAAATCTGCGAGGAATCGTCTTCTAAAAATCTCCTGAATGACTCTGGCGATTGACACTGGCTTAAAGTGGTGCTTCACTTTCTATCAAAGTCACGCTGGCCATCGCACCGCTAAGACAGATCTATGTATGCGCGTCTACAAAATATGATGGAGCGGTAGTATGGAGACGGTTGCTTGAGCAAGTTCCATTCATTGCATATATAGGTCGTCATTCCTATATTAGTCGCTGGAACACGCACAATAGGGCTAGGCCTATATTTAAAAATACCTTTAAAAATTATCTAATGAACAGACCGTAATATAAGCATTTAGATCGGATGCTAACTGCGGGTGTGAGAGAATGATGGCGAGAATTAAGGCCCAACCTAACATGCCAAGGCCAATTAAATTAGCGTCTGCTTAGAGAACTGATTACTGCCTGTACCGTACCTTAAATGTAGGCAATATTATAAGCTCGCAAATCGAAATACTGCACGAGGAATACCTCCATTTTGTAGTAATTTCTTATTTATAATTATTATTTTATATATAAAGAGATAAAGCGCTGTAGGAACGAGAGCAATCGTTTGCTTGGAAACAAGTACCAGACGTGCATAGGACTCTGCGGCTGCTTGCACTGTCTCCTCGGCTTGACCTCCCCGGATTTTGACCTGGCACCGAAACGAACAGAGGAATTTGGCTATTGCGGACTTGATTTGATATAGCGCCGGTGACTATGACGTGACTTTTGTGAGCTTTGAGAAATTTTCGAAGATTTACATTTATATTTACTGGAAACCGCGTATCCAGTGGAAATCTTCTCCTCCATCCAGGATCTTTACGAATTGTCTACAAAGAATTACTGGTTTGTCTTTTCGAGCAGTTGCTTTAATGAGCAAGGGAAGCCTCGTTTGGAACCAGTCTATTTCTTGGATAAACACCAGTCTAACAACACCATGAATCTGCTACCAGAATCTACGGAGGCAGAGAACTGTTCTCAGGTCATTGCCGCGGCAAATACCCGTCCCCGCGAATTGTCCTACAGCAACCCAATGGAATCATGCAACGAGTCAGTCATCCCGACGTTTGTGTCTCTTGCCAACATCACGGCCACTCCTCCGTGGAATATGGGTGATGAATTTCGAGGTGAGGAGAGATGGACGGTTGAGGTGATGTTCATCTCCATCCTGATGTCCGCCTGCATCCTGACGACGACGGTCGGTAACCTTCTCGTCGTCGTCTCCGTCCTGACCTACCCTCCGCTGAAGTGTCCCCCTCAGAACCACTTCCTCGTCTCCCTCGCCTGCGCTGACCTCGCCGTCGCCATCATCGTCATGCCCTGGCACATCGTCACCTTCGCTTCCGGCGGACGTTGGCCTTTGGGGGCCGCTCTGTGTCGCGCATGGTTGACCTGCGACATCCTCACCTGTACGTCGTCAATTCTACACCTGTGCGTGATCGCTCTGGATCGCTACAGCGCCATCCATGACCCCATCAGGTACGCAGTCAAACGCACCCTGCGCCACATCCTCGTCAAGATAGCGGCAGTCTGGGCTACCAGTGTCGTCATTTCCGTTCCGCCTCTCGTTGGCTGGAACAACGGTTCCGCTGGCGATTCGCTGTACGACGAGGCAGAGCGGAGATGTCATTTCACGGATGAAAAAGGATTCGTCGTCTACAGTGCTCTCGGGTCCTTCTTCATTCCGCTGATGGTCATGAGTTTCCTCTACGTCAAGATCTTTCTTGCGACCAGGGCACGCCTCCGTGCTCGCGTCCGGTCGCTACACGCTGGACCTTCCAGGCGCCTCGACCAGCCTCCACCGCGCAAACCAGGCAATGCTCTCGAGACAGTGGAACCTACTAGTCCCACACTGGAAATAAAAGTCCAATCGACCCTGGAAGCGGGAAACTGCCAGACAATGCCAAACGGAAGTGAACGGATCCCAAAAGAGGAAACTAGTTCTATTCCGGAAACAGGCGATCGCACGACACAGAAAACCGGAAGACTTCCTCCACGAGAAACCACAGCCAACCCGACATCTAACTCGAGAAATCGCTCGACCCCAGAAATTATAGACCAAACGACACACGCGGTCATTGGCGAATCAACGCTGAGAACGAAAAGTTGCGGAACGGAGGAAAGAGGAGTTCCTTTGAAGTCTGAAGTTTCACACAGCGCAAAGTCCGTTTTCTCAAACAACGTCGTATACGATATGCCTACACACAGTGCGGAAATGATGAGAAACGTTGTTACAACGGATCCGGAAGTGGGAAGATCCATCGTCCAGTTCCTCTGCTGCGAACGGAGGTTCTGTAGAGTTGGTGAGGATGCAACGGAGCAGAGCCAGATGTCACGGTTCATCGAAGCGAGGCTTCGGCTGTCACTGACGCGTGAACGGCGGGCGGCACGAACTGCAGGGATCGTAGTGGGGGCATTCGTCGTCTGCTGGCTGCCCTTCTTCCTCGTCTACCTCATCTTCCCCTTCTGCGACAGATGCGCTGATAGGGTTGGGGATGGGGTCGTCAGATTGGTCGTCTGGCTCGGATACCTGAACTCATCTCTCAATCCAATCATCTATACGGTCTTCAACGTCGACTTCAGAACGGCCTTCAAGAACATTCTTCTCTGCCTCTGTCGTAAGGTCACTATGGTCAGGTAGTCCGTCATTTAGCGACACTTAAGCGCACCAACTGCTGAAACACATACATGTTTGCCGCATACGATTAAGCCTCCGGTCTTTGGATGCTATCGTCCAGTGCTACTCGTCCTGTCTCATAGCGACTTCGCTTTTTGGGCGCTGTATAAATCTCGAGATTACGATTACTGTAAGAGCAGCAACCAGACCTTGTGTCGAACGCCGCTGACTCAACTTCAACTTTGGCGAAATCACTTCCGCATCGCCCTGAGATACCCACCTACAACGTGTTTGATCTGTCCGTCATCCTTCAATGTGATAAAATTCACCCGTAGGCCTAATTGTATACGCTACAGGTAGGCTAAATGAGACGTCAACAGAATTACCAGACACTTTCCTGTGAAAGTACGAGCTCTCCGTTTTCTTCTTAACGGACAATTACAACTAAAACCCATATCCAACGGAAACTTTCTCGACATAAAAATGTCTCGGCTACTTGAACTCGTCTCTCATTTCCATCATCTACACGGTCTTGAACGTCGACTTCCGAACGGTCTTCAAGAACATTCTTCTCTGCCTCTGTCACAAGGTCACTAAGGTCCTTCTTCTACCGAACGCAGCTGAGTCTGACTCAACTTCACCCGATCGTTTGGGAAAATCACTTCCGCAAGGTTATAATATACTTCTGGAGTTCTGGTATATACTAAGAGTTATATATATTCAAGTATCCGAGTGGCGTAGCCAGGTTTTAACACCAGGGGGAGTGAGCACATAAAAAGGCCACACTTACCTAAATAAATAATTTCCGTTAGATATGAATCTTAGCCGTAATAGTCTGTCAAGTAGAAAAACCGGAAAGCTCGTAATTTCACAGTAAATGGCTGGCTATTCCTTCATTTTTAATTTATGAAGGTAGAGAAGAAGGCTTGTTTACTTGATATTGATTCCTTTAACGACGCTTCATGCCCAAGAAGGATTACAAGCTCATTATTTATTCTGTCAGAACACCTTAATGAACTGATGAATTATGGAATCGATCAGTTATTTGAAAGTTATTTCATTGTTCATCTGTTGATCAGTTACTGACTAATAATATTCTTTATTGAAACAATCCGGTTGACAAACGCAACCGGTTACAGTGTACAGTTATGCAATTGAAACAATTCACAAGAGCACAAATGACAGAAGACATAAATCTTAACTACTAACAGAACAGACAGCCTGCAATACACGGCGCTAATAGCAGCCTATACAAAGCATGTCCGCCTACGGATCTCGATCTCGCTACCTCTCGCTCACTATGCCAGTGTGTTATCCAATGCGCTATCGGGCCCCCGCTCCCCCTAGGTTTTAACGTACATTATTAAGCAGATTTGTGTTTGACTCTAATTATTAATAAACTTAATAAGCAAATAATTATCAACTCTCATCATTAAAAAACACAACCAAAAGAGAAAGGGTTATACTTCTAGGTATTGTTGGCTATTTTCAATATACAACTTTCAATGTAGGCCTACTAGATCTTAGGCAACTCACTAGACTTGGGCATATATGCATGCACACATACATGCATGCATACATACATGTACATACATACATACATACATACATATAATTACCTCTTTGTCTACATATTACTCTGCTAAGGTCACCTTTTTGCTGATGACGTTCAGGCATATGTTCATGGTCCTGCGTCTACTCAACTCACTTTAGCTCGCCGTATTGAAGCCCTTTCCCATGATTTGCATTTGTGGATGTCTTCCAATCGCCTTTCGCTTAACTCTTGCAAAACTCAACTTATTTGGCTTGTCACAACCCAACAACTTCTGAAAATTGACTTTTCGCTTATCTCTGAAAACTTTCCTCAATTTACCTTCTCTACTTGTGTGCGTGACTTAGGTGTCACTTTGGACAGCGCTCTCAGTTTTTCTGCTCATGTGACCAACCTTACACGATCCTCTTACTTTCACCTCCGGCGTCTCAGGGTTATTCGCAGCTCTGTTCCTCTCTATACCATGGCATCCATTATCCATGCATTTGTCTGTTCCAGAATTGATCATTGCAATTCCCTACTTATTGGTCTTCCAAAGGTCCGTCTATCCCCTATTCAATCCGTTCTCAATGCTGCGCCCAATTGCTTGTTCACCTTCCTAAATACTCCCATATTATCATCGTTTATGGTCAACCAACTGCATTGGCTTCCTCTCTCTCTGACCGCATTCAGTTTAAAGTCCTTGCTCTGGTCCTTAAATCCAAACTGGGACTTGCTGCCTTGCTCCAAAATACCTCGGGGATATCATTCGTCCTCCTCTTTCTGAATCTTCTCATCGGCCCCTCCGATCTATGGAGCGGTCTGAATTCTTTGTCTCACGCGTTAGGACCACGATTGCTCAAACTCGATCCTTTGCATCATTGGGCCCCCTTTATGGAATGCCCCTCCCCTTCACTTTGCGTCAACTTTCCTTTCTGGGTCATTGTCTTCATCTCTCTCTCTGTCTCTCTCTGTGTCTGTCTGTCTCTCTCTGCATGCATGCATGCATACATACATACTTACGTACATACATACATACATACATACATACATAATACTTACTTACCTATATACTGTATATAATGTATATATATATATATATCTTATTTATATACTATAACATACTGTCTAAAACACTGAGGCTGGCGCAGTCGGCAGAGACACTTTGCACCTATGACCTGAAAAGTCACGCCGTCAGCCGCATGAAGCACTGAAGACCGTATAGCCAAGAGAGGCTGACAACCAAGATTAAATAGACGATTCCGATGTTATAAGGACTCTGACAAAGAAGGACTCAAGGAGTGATCGGTCGGTCGATGAAATAGGAAAGTGGTCTATCGGAACAGTAATCTGACCGAGCAGCTTCTTCAGGGCAGAAAAGTTAAACTGTGACATTGTCGTGTTTCTTTCAATTAAAGTCTTCAAGCAGACAGCTGAAGCCTTACCACTCTCTATTAAACGAGTGTGACAACCGCCTATTCCAACAGCGCCTACATAGGCCTATATTATAATAGCGTACATCATACACACTCACATATAGACATACATACATACATAACATAACATAACATAGCATAACATACATACATAAACATACATTATACATGAATATACATACTTACCAGGGGCGGATCCAGGATTTCTGGTTAGGGGGGGCGTAAATACTACAATCCCGTAAATATATATATATATATATATATATATATATATATATATATATATATATATATATATGAAATTAGATCACGCAAAACTATAATGATCCTTTTTATAGAAAATGTTATGGAACTTTAAAAAAATATATAGTTTCTCATATAAAACAACTGGTCTCCACTGAAGGTTAACAGTGAAACGATTATAAATCAGTTATCGGTTTTGATCATGCAACCCTTGATCCAAAAAGAAAATAATTAAGTGTCACATGCCAGTGGATTAAGCAGTGTCATTCTCCTTGGATGCTTTCTGGCGTAGGCATTGACAATGTCATCAATGTCTAACTTGATGTCCTTGTGGAGAAACAATAAAATGAGTGCATTAAATCTGTCCTCGTTCATTGTACTTCGGAAACACGACTTCACAAATCGCAGACTAGAATTTGCTCGTTCAACACTGCAAGCCGTGACAGAAGTGAGCAGCAAAATGTGAATTATTGTGGTAATATTTGGATACATAATACGACAGGAGCGGCTGTCAGTGTCAGCGAGGGTGTCCGACAGGGTGTTTGGTGTGCTGTCAGCGTTTCTCCACATCTGCTGCCAAAGCTTTAACTCTTGATGAAACGAATCCGACGAAGGCAATAATAGAATACTGGTGCATAAATGTAAAGACCATATGTTTTTTAATGAGGATCCACTTTTTAAATTATTCATTTTGATTCAGTATTAACGGAGTAGTTGTTTGTTTTAAGAAGTGGCCAGAATTAGGACACTTTGCCCTAACATAGTAATGATAGAAATTGAATACACTAGTATTTGTATAAAAATAGATTCAATAAGCAAGGGATGGATCATGCGCCTCATCCATGGACCGCACGCCACTGAGCGTTAAGAGAATGATTATAATTATGAGTAGGCCTAGTTCTATATCCTTGATTTGCTTTTGTCCATAATATCGGTAGCTGAACGCTTTCGGCGGCTAGAATCAGCACGACGAATTTCAAAATTATAATCATATGCCATCTTTTGAGATTTAGGCCTAAGATAGGCCTATGTCTTACCAACGGCAGTCGGCTTATTCGCGAATGATAAAACTGCTCGTTTAAGCCGTTTTGACGGCGGACCACTCGACATATTTTTTAATTGACCAATTTCTATTTACGTAAATTTTGTCTGTACATGAACTTTGTGAATGACGTCACGGCAAAAGTCATTGGTCACGTGGGCAACGTCTGCTAGCAACTCAGGTAAGTAGGTAAGAGAGCTCCGGTAAGAGAGCTCCATTCTGCCGGTCCAGCTACTTCAAACATCCTATTCCCAAATTGCAGTTATATTAGTTTTAGGTCAGTTTAGTTTGAGAACATTTGCTGCAGGTTTAGGGGGGGCGTACGCCGGCTCCGCCCCCTCTAAATCCGCGCCTGCTTACCTACAAATACTTGTCCTTAAACTATTTGTTTTCAAAACGGCTATCCTTGGCAGGGAGTATTAGACAGGCATATTATTCCCTGCAGAATCAGCCAAGTTATGAAATTATAAACATTAATATGCATGCTTATGGCTTTGAACCATTAACGCTTTTACAAAATCCTCACAAATAAGGTCGCCTAACATTGTGTATCGATGACGTTTATACTGACGCAGGTGGAGCCAGGCAACAGGCGGACAAACGAAGCGGATGAACGATGAAAGAGAGAGGCATTTGAGAAGATGGAAACGGATGGAAGCGTAGTCTGATTGTGAGGAAGGACTTGAAATCTAAGGGTGTTAGCATCGACTGCGTAGGAACGACAGGCGGACTCCAATATAAGCGGACTCCTCTTAACTCGACGCGCGGTCCCCCGTTGTCGTCTGCGCGGAACGTTTCTCGCGATAATTGAACGAGATTCGACAAACGATACAAATCTTCATTCCGACATTCATTTCACGACCAGAAACGAACAATATCTCCCGCGTCGAATACCTTCGTGTCTGTCCGAGCGGATCCGTCCGTCCGTCCGTCTGTCCGTCTTTCTGTCTGTCTTTCTGTCGTCGATTGTTTAACGCACAAATGGTCTTCTCCGCAAGACGTATAGGACGCTCTATCAAGGCACAATGGAGCGCTGCTGTTTTGCAAGCAAACAAGGCGTCGAGATTTATGAAGCGCTACAAGTGTCGCAGGTCTACGCCCAGCACACGCACACACACACACATACACACACACACGCATATACACACACACACACACACGCATACACACACACATACACACACGCACACGCACACACACACACATACACCCATACACACATACACCCACACACACATACACCCACCCACGCGCACACACACATACACATACACACACATATACACACACACATACACACACACACACACTAATACACACACACACACTCACACACATACACACGCACACGTTTGTATGTGTGTACATGTATATATAGGCCTACGTATGCATATTCTCTAGAAGAATTTGCACATATATGCAGCGGTGTAGGCGACTTGTTTTTCAGAGTGTTCACTACATTGGTGAAATGGAGGGACCGCATGCGCCGACTTAAGGAGGCCTGGAGGCGCTGCAAGTTCTCGCAAAGGCCGGAGCCCGGGAAGCCAATGCTTTTCCCAGCATCTAGCATTAAGCAGTATTACTGTATTTGCAACAAACAGTTGTGAAATCGAATACATTTGAGCTGTGCACTGTTTGTGCTGACAAATACAGTGCAATAAGCTTACAATACAACTGCATTTGATATGTCCATCCTTCCAAAGCTGAGAAGTGCACACGACCATACGACAGAACATCGATGGCGCTAAGAAATTGCGAGTTAAGCGCTTGCTCAACATCCCTAAACAGTAACTGTCTTGGGCGAGGCTTTAACCCGCACTTTCCGCGTTACAGGCCGAGTGCTCTAGCCAATCGGGCACCGTGCCACACTAGCATTGAGCACAGTTGGGCTGATGTTTATGCTAACGGAAAAAACAATCTGAGCTAACAGAATTCTGTATTTTTTAAAATACCATGAATATAAAATTAATTAATCAAATCCAATGCGACGCCGTTGGTTATATTAGAACCGACTAAAAATCAACCACGTGACATCACAGTCAAGAATCATAATTCACTGAAGAAAGACGGTCGGGTCGAATCAGTCAGAGTTTGTAGGTTGGGTCAAATAGCTTAGCCTATATGTCCTTGGGAGGTAATTATTTCGTGTGCGTCACTATGTAGTGACCTTACGAAGGTCGGAATGTCTATTATACGCGGTTCCTATGGGAAGGCAGCTGCAGCTCCCTGTATATATATATGCATATATATATTATGTATATATATATATGCATATATATATATATATACAGGGAGCTGCAGCATACATATATATGTATATATATATATATATATATATATATATATATATATATATATATATATATATATTCGTTCGGCCTTTCTGTCATCCATCAGTGGATCAGTGCTATTAATCTTGCCCTCGTCTGACAGATGGCAGTTCATTTACCGGATGAGGAAGTACTTTCGTCCGCCGCTAACGAAGGCATCTACGATAAGACGAAGACATTGAGGCTTCGTGTCTGATCTGGAAAAAAAATCAGGGCAAAAGGCACGGCATCGTGCAAGTCGAGTTTCAATAGTTGCAGTGTAAGATTACGTCAATAATAATAATAATAATAATAATAATAATAATAATAATAATAATAATAATAATATTAATAATAATAATAATAGTAATAATAATAATAACAATAATAATAATAAACAAATCAGAAAAATCACAACAGCTATAGTAATATCTAAGTCCCTGAGGGATCCTGTGTACCTCGGGGCATAAAAATAATAATAATAATAATAATATAATAGCCTTTTAATAGCCTCTCTGAGGGTATAGAACTACCTCGGGTATTAAAAATTATAATATTATATCCGGACAATTTTTCATCCCTTGAATGATTATTCCTACCTCGAGTAAAAAAATAAGGAAGATGTAGTGATGATGCTGTTGTTGTTGTTGATGATGATGATGGTGGTGGAGGTGGTGGTGGTGGTGGTGGTCGTGGTCGTGGTCGTGGCGGCGATGATAACAATGATGGTGATGAGAGACTATTAATTAATCCATTCTGAGAATTTAAATAGCACCCTTAAAGACCTATGCTCAAGATAATGATGTTGTTGCTGTTGATGTTGTTGAAGATGATGATGATGATGGTGGTGGTGGTGGTGGTGGTGGCGGCGGTGGTGGTGGTGGTGATGGTGGTGGTGGTGGAGGCAATGATAATAAAAATGATGTCGGCGCAAAATGATGATGTTGTTGTTGTTGATGATGATGATGATGATGATGATGATGATGATGATGATGATGACGATGACGATGATGATGACGACGACGACGATGACGACGACGATGATGTTAAGCCGATGCTGAGTGGTATGGAGTGCGTCAACCTTGTAGTGTGTGGTTGACATGACAGCCAGAGTTCCTGTTGTCCGGAGGAAAGCAGTATATGCGCAACAGTCCTATATTTCTAATTCAATTCAGGAAAAACAAAACAGGAAGCTCTGCAGGAATCTTACACGAAGCCAATTTATTAGCTGTCTTGAACGAGAACGACCAACAGGGAGAGTCCGAGTAGGAGAATTTACACAGTAAGGTGTTTTGTAAGAGAAAAAACAAGTGGAGTTGCTACACACTTATCGTGGCCTTGTTGGTTGTCCCTCGCATGCGCTCTGCTACGGCCCACTCTAGGTGCTTTGCCCGTGTTGACCCATCAGCTTGGAACTCTCTTCCCCTGCAGTCTCTTCGCCTTGAGTTACTAGCCCTCTCACCTTGCCAGTTCCGTAGACGTCTTAAGACTTTCTTGTTCCCTGATGCAGGCACTGACGCAGGTCGAGAGCGCTGCTGATTTTCGAGCGGCGCTATATAAATGTTCGATTACAATTACAATTACTTAAATGAAGCAATGGATGTGTTAACGTGTTAACGTGGGAAGGTGCGCTGCCCGATATTCGTGCATGTGCTTAGGTCGGATATATATACGCAGAGGCTTGGAACATAATGGAACTAAGGAGCCTGGTCCCAAGAACTAAGAGAACCCTTTAAGGACAATAGAAATAATATTCATTGTGTCCTTACCGGAAATTGGTACGAATAAGCTGAGAGTCTTTGTCAAAATATACCAGTTAACACAAAATTCCATCTTTTGAATCCTTCCTGTTAACATTGGTTTTATGCTTTGGTCTCTTCTTTATTGTTCTTTTGAAATAGCTGTAATCATTTGTTTTTTGTGTGCCGATAAACGAATATAATATCAATAAGAACGACCTGTGTCTCGTTGCAGACAAATGGCTGTAGCTTATACTTAATTGTAACCTGACCTTGAGTTACCTTACCCCATTTTACCTCTGTAGGTCTATGCCGATAGTATTTGATTTGCAGTTGCTCTATACGAATTCAAAATATCCGCGTTACAACTGCTACGTTACGTTATTTTCTATAATGATACGCGATTCCACATAATTTTATCTGATATGCAGCTAACTGTTTCAAATCTTTCGATAGACTTGCAGGATTGCCCCTCTGCGAAGCCCCAACTCCGTGGAGTCAGTCATCGATGTGGCCCCGTGTTAGTTAGAGGCCACTTAGCTTGGTTACCCTTTCAAGAAAAACTTGAAGCAACAGTTGATTTAGTAAGTAAGAATGACTACGACCATATTGCAATTGCAAATGAAAGTCTGGGAAACAAAGTGAAATCACAAAGGACTCTCTGTCTGTCTGTATTTCTCTCTCTCTCTCTGTTTCTCTCTCTGTTCCTTACTTTTTTGTCTCTTTCTCTGTTTGTCTGTCTGTCTTTTTCTCTCTTTGTCTCTGTATGTCTTTTTCTCTGTCTCTCTGCTTCTCTGTTTCTCTTTCTTTATCTGTGACCGAGAGATAACAGAGAACGGAAAGTCAAACAACCAAGACAAATGAACCATGAACATAAAGCGAAAAACCACTAATAGACCTTCAGAAATAAGTATCCTCCCTAAATGAGTATCCCCCTTAGCGAAATGGAGTATCTGGTTTAGTGTGCATTATTGGCGGTTTCTAAGTTTCGTACTGTTTGGATTTATTGTAGGCCTACACATAAAATTTTTAAGTTGCGTATTTTGTACATCGACCTGAAATTAATTTACTTCGTTTTTGGTGATTTTGAATGGATTTTCGTCTTTGGCTATCGTGATGCATAGAATGGTTTATCCCCCGGATACCCTACACCAGCTTATTCTATCCGGCGGATATGCTTTAGGGGGAGGGGGATAGAATATCACGGGACACCGGCAATCCAAACCAGCAACGACGCAGTGCCTAATATAGAAAGAGCATCGGCCAAAGGAAAAGTGTCGTCAACTATTGAATAACTAGGTTTGTGTTACATTGCGTACAGACTACATGAAAGTAGCTAATCTCTTTTCCCAGAGCCATTTCTCGCTTCATCTTCCTCAGAATGGACGATTCTGAAACAAAGTCCAACTGCGCACATAACACCACCACCAGGTATTCACTTTTGTCGAGTTGTGAATTGTTTTGAAAGATTTAAAATAAATTATACTACGCACTTTTAGTGACTTATTCTGAACATGTTGCAACATCGGTTAGTCATCGAGGGATACTTTGCACTATCAAGATTACAATTTAACTATGTACAACTGAGGAAAAAATTCCTATGGAAATTCGCTTATCCCCCAGCATCTGGGTATTCAAAAAGAAATTAAGCACCTACTTTATACAATGTACTGTATTATAAACGACCTTGTCTGACCTTTCGCCCGATTCTTGTGCATGGTAGTAGACCTACCTAATCTCTACTTTTAAGCTAGTTAAGTATTTTTGTTTTATATTGTATCTTGACTCAACAGTGTTGAGCAACTGTTTCAGTTTCGCCTTCCTTTTCTTGTTTTCCTGTTTTTGGTTCATTTAGTTTCTTTTCTGTTTTTTTACACTAACATTCACTTGGTCACTGCAAGTATGTTTTCAATTATAATCTTTCTTTAAAGGCCACCATTAATTTTCTAATGTAATCTGTAATTTGGTGTCCCTACTAAGCGGGATTCTTTATCCCTTTAGGGCCTCCTTTTTTGTAACCGTGTTGAAATTTATATGTAAACCTGATGATTTTGTTTAATTTGGTTGCAAAATAAACATGTTGATTGATTGATTGATTGATTGAAACGTAGAGAAGAAAATAGTAGGAATGCAGAAGAACATGCAGTAGAGGTGCAGATGACAGCCCCATATATTGGGGAGGGGGTTTAGTATAATGGTAACACTCTGGCGCGTAGAGGCAAAGGACCAGGGATCGCTTCCCGATATCCTCCCTAAGTTCGGTTAACCTTTTCATTCTCTAGGTGGCGTTGAAAAATTGAGTGGCAGGACGTGATGGGCGCCTTGCATGGCTGCCAAACAGTTAAATTTGACTCCTGTAATAACTCGTGATCATCCGTTCATACTGTGATTTGTAATCATTCTGCATACTTGTCAGTTTGAAACATTGAAGGAAGATTATTATTATATACCACTAAGCTTATACTCCAGAATCGACAGCTGGCAAGATTTGCATAAGAAATTGGAAATCAAATCTGAAACATCGGATATTAAATTAACTCACTGATTGTTGCCGCTGGTTTTCAAATTTCGCTTTTAATGAAATTCAAAATTTAGGAAACGTTTAATTTCACTGTGAAACTCAATTGTACTTAATTTCATTTTTGAAATAGAAAAACTCTGGCAGTACAATATTAACCCATATATATATATATATATATATATATATATATATATATATATATATATTCAGCCATGCTAACTATAGACCCATTGCTAGCCCGCTTTTGTCACTGCTAGAAACTGGTGAGAGCTGCGAAACCAATACGAGCCCAACGAAAGTGGATTCAAAGCATTTCTTGTGCCTCTCGGAGTGTGAATGGCCATTGTGGAATTTGTGCAAAAGCTCATAACTCGGATCGAGTTTGAAGATCTTTGTAACCTGTATGTATGTTCGGACATACATGTAATATGCGTTCGTTTGAGTTCTTAGCGCCTTAAAGACAGGAGATTATGTTTAATTCTTGGGAGATCTAGTGATGTCTCTGACCAAGATGCCTGTGGACCATGTGAAACTTCGATGAGTTAGCTTTCTCAATGCCAGTAAGATGTTACAACAGTTGAGTTGCAACTGTCGAGGCGGCTAGAGACCATGCCATTTGTCAGAAAAACCAAGGTACAAAGGCGTATACGTGGTGCCTGTTCCTTCGGATACAATGAATAGGCTATTGCAGTAGGCTAACCAATATGCTATTATGAGTCAGTGTGTTCACGTAGGCATAGGTTAGAATCAAATACAACACTCATATTAATTCCAAAATACCTTGGCTGTCACTAAGGCTACAAAGTACTCTGCAGGAGCTCCTTTTCTGTTGCTCTTCTTAGACTGCAGACCCCCTTCGGTTAACCTTCGTTCTGCAAAGTCTGTTCCGGCCTTCAGATCTCAACTAAAGACTGACATTTTCCTGGATTCTGTTCTTCTGTAGGCTCTGAGTAGTTTAACTTTTAGGTCTTTAGCACCAGAGAAGTTTTTAGGTTAGATACCGTCTGCCAGTACTCGTGAATGTTGCAGTATCTAATGATTGGTCGATTAATAAAGTAAGTAAGTTTAGTCTTTAGTACACCATTTGCAAACGCGCAATACGACATCAGTTATATAATGTAATGATACAACATCGAAAAATAATAATATTGATAATAATAACATACACAACCTCAGACTCTTTCACGGTTCCTCGTTTTTGTATATCTGCCAGTTTCATCTCTCTTAGTTGAATCTATATCAGCTCTTCATCTGAAGTTTTGCATATTCGTCTCTGTACCAGGTCCGACACAAGTAGAAAGATACGCAAGCCTAGGCACACTTTTCAGTTGTAGGCCTATTTGGATAACGCCACAATATATTGATCGTGAACTGATAAAGTAAAAATGGTATTTTTTAAATTTAGAATGGATGGTGTTTCTGCATTCATTCTTGGTACAAGCCCGGTGCATCCTTGTAAGGGGTATAGCGATGTGCTTTGTTCTAGACAATTTCACGCTGTGGCTCCAGATCAAGAAATTAGCCATAACTTTGATTGTGGCAGCTCGGTAGAGTTCTACGTTGAACCTATAAATTCATGTATCGGCGACTATGACACTCTGTTATCCAAAGCTGGTTGCGTGTCGTTCAGAGAAGACATTCCTGTTCTACCAGATGATGTCAGTGGCTTTCTCGACACGATAATCTGTTCACAGATCTTGCCATATGCTGCTTATCCAGGATTTGTGAAGCTTCGTCTTTTAGGGAAAATGAGATATAATTGGCATTGCAAGAAGTTCGAATTTCAGCAGGCTTCCTGCCCACATTATTTTATACGAATCCCCACGATTCTAGCAACTAGTGCAGAAGATGAACAGTACTGTTATACTGGTCCAGCGTTTAGATGTGTTGTGGACCGTGTTGTGGATCCTGGTCTCCCTTTAGATATTGTTTGTTGCTTCTGGTGTCCACAGTGGCCAAATGAAGCCAAAAATTGGCCTATTCGACGCAGAACGTACGGGTGGCCGACATTTGCCAACATTCGTAAGATTGTACAGAGTGGGTGCTATGTTGTTAATGCAAAACATCCTGCTTGCAGAGATGATGTAAACCAGTGTAGACTGTCATTTTCCGGTGCTGAGGTTTATTTACTTCAGAGCTGGACTCCAGTTCAACAGATTGTCTACCATATGGTCAGATTCATTGCCAAGAGAGAGCTAATGACAAAAGATTGTCCAAAGGAGGACGAAGTTCTCTGTACATACCATTTTAAAACACTGATGCTGTGGTCTTGTGAAGAGATACCACAAGCCTGGTGGAATTCATTGTCTGTTATTGAGATATGCTGTTATTTATTACGGAAGCTTTCAGAATGGTTACAGAAAAGATATTGTCCGAACTATTTTATTCCTCAGGCAAACTTGTTTCATAAAAGTATGAACCAAAAAATAGCTGATGAGACTACTAGGCTTTTGATAGAATTCTGCGATCCTGACACTCTTACTGGTTGGTTTGCGGTGGAATACATAGGTCCCGTCTTAGAGAGAATTTTCATCTTCACTGATACTAGAGATCCGATGACAGATTTTGGCCAATGCATGCTGCTCGTCTGTGAAAGCATGGATAAAGCGAAACTGCATTTGTTTGATTGTGAGTTTTCAAAAGGGTTTTCTCTTTGTGTTAACTATACGGTTGAAGACGTGATAAAGAAAACAAGTTATGAATACCGCAGGTCCGTACAGTTTCTTCACGATAGAATAAAGATATTACAGGAAACAGTTAAGCTAGGTTTAAATTTAGCAACAGTAGAGTTCTCGTCAGGTTTTCCACAATTTGTGAAAGTACTGTTTAGTTTGCATGCCGCAAACGCATTGGGCTGGCAGCAAATAACGTACGATAACAACATTATCACTGAATTTGTCAGAGAAGTTTCATGGCAATCGAAGGTCTTGAAATCTAAGCATCATAACTTTCCAAAGCCCAATAGAACAAGACTAGACAGAAGTTTCGTCCTTTTCTTGACGGCACAAGGTCTCATGGAAAATTTGACTGGAACACCTATAGTCCTGTAGAATTTAAACTCGTCTCCCAAATATCTAAAGGTCTTCTTGAAAAAGCTTTAGAATGTGAGGATTCTAAATCTAAAACTATAGCCAGTGCAACTTTGGCCTACATGGCGGCTCTACATTTTGCAACAGCAGAATATCACAGTACGATCGACCTGTGCTCGAGACTGAGCTTAAACCAAACAACGGAGGAAGAGGAAAAAGAAACGTTGAATGCAGGCTGCTTGCTCTACATTGAAGACATTGCCATGATCATTGGATTTTATCTTCTTTTCAGGCAGATTAAATATGGTTTCCATTACAATAAGAGATTGCTTCTTCTAGATCTGCGTATTACACCAGAGGTACTTGCTCTGTACTTAATAAATGTATTGAAGGTAAAAGGACCAAAGATTTTTCGACTTTTTTACGATTTGCGAAACCCAACATTTCCATTGGATGATATTCTAATGACTGTAACAAAAGGGAAATCTTCTGGAATAACACAGAGGATGGACTGTGTTTTTCGCGTGTATCAAAGAACCGATCCAATTATTAAATCAGAGGCGACCAATAATAGTTCTGTGCAAAACGAGGACGATATCATTCAATTGCTCGTGGATTATTCCTTACAAAATTTGACATCATTTTACAATACCATATGGAAAGGACTTGGCATTCGTTGCAACACAGTTGACTGTTACCGTGCTGCTTATCTTTACAAGTGCCTTAAATATCCTGAAGTTCTTCATATGTGTGAACGAATTCTAGAGGAGCCTGATCTGCAGAGTGATTTGAAGGAATTTGTATTTGCAAATGTAATTGTGATGGCACCGCTGGACGCCTATTTCGACAGTGACGTACAATGTTTGCTCGGCTTTCACACACTATTTTGCTCTCTCTTTGCTCGAAATGAACATTTGTGGAAAATAAAAGGCACAGATGAGTCGGAGTTTCTGAATTATTTTACCGAAACCATTTACTTGAATAACAACTTGCCTTCAAGGCTCATTTCCTGTCGTTACTCGATCGCAAGCCATTATCTTCTTGGAAGACATTTCTTAGCAAGGTACTTGAAAACGAGATGCATAATCGACTGGAATTATTCGAACTCAGACACAATGATCGAATTTAAGAAACTGAAAAGCAATCTTCCATTTGAGCACATGATGCATTGTTGTCTTAGGAAAAAACTTCGACAACTTTAGAATATTAATAATGTAACAGATGCTGAAGACTACAAAATTGGGCAAATGGCGAAACAGTATTTTATATGATAGATGCACAACACCGAACAATAACCGTGATTGCTTGCTTTAACAGTTTGATGAATACGGAGTTATAATACCTATCCTCCATGCTTCAACTTACGTCTACTGATTTCGGATGTTCGCAGAGATGCTGTGTCTACAAAGACGTCAAACTGAAAAAAGCCGCTGATCTCATGCGGCGCTGTGACGCCAAGCATACTATATGGTGCACATTGTCAACGGCTGTTCGCAAATGCATGTGTGTTTAAGTTGCTTAAGTGGCGGACTGTGTGTGACAACGCTGGAAACATTGGAAGATTTGCTTTCCTAAATATCGGTTACGTTCAATAGTTAGTTATTTCAGAAAAATAATGTAGGCCTACATAATTATAGTTGCATTTAGAATTTTCACAAAATCGTGATGACCACATTGAATCTGAGTTGCCAATTACAAAACGTTACTGAATGGACAAAAGTTGTAAAGAAAACTTGGAAAATTGGACAATTTCTAGAATTTTCCCAAGAAACATATTATTTGTCTTTCAAGAGCGTTACGCAACATCCAAACTATACTCTTGCTCTAATGAATGATTGGTAAACAAAATTTATCATAAGGTTATATAATAATAGAATGAGTTTTACGAAGTGATTTAATAAGGTGCTCTCGGTTTGTACAACTGTGCATTGGCGGACTGTTTATGTATACTTGAAGCACCGATAGTCCGACACCAGTTTTCCTCTTCCTCTGGTTTTCTGCCTCTTCAGGCAAGTGCAAATGTCCGACGCGACGTCGGACATTTCAACTTGCCTGAAGAGTTCTAGCAATTGAGTCTTATCCTTCAGTTTTCGGTTATCCATCTGTCATCATCCAATCCAACAACATCTGTCTTGGTCTTCCTCTTGTTCGCTTGCCCTCCATTTTTTCCTTCGATGACCGTTCTTAGTAGTGAGTCTCCTCTCAACGTGTATCCGATCCATTTCCTTCGTCTCTCGCTTATTTTGATTGCTAAATAGATTTTAATAGAAATCTCTGGTACGTTTCCAGAGTACCTAATAGTTTCTAACTTTGCAATTGTTTTTTGTGCTATGCTAAAGTGGGTTCTTAGTCGCTTTGGTTTATTGTAAGTAAGTACTTATTACAGCATAGCACCATAATTACTAACAACTTAATAAAAACAAAGTTGAAAATATAGAAACTTCGCGTTTTAAAAGTCGATGAAACCGTTAAATAGTGGCAATTATGCATCTACAAAAGCAAATATTAATAGCGTAGGCTATTCTTTCCAAACCTTTTCCACTACTACTACTACTACTACTACTACTACTACTACTGCTACTGCTGCTGCTACTACTACTACTGCTGCTGCTACCACTACTGCTGCTACTGCTGCTGCTGCTGCTACTACTACTGCTGCTGCTGCTGCTGCTGCTGCTGCTACTACTACTACTACTGCTGCCACTACTGCTGCTGCTGCTGCTGCTGCTGCTACTGCTGCTGCTGCTGCTGCTGCTGCTGCTACTACTGCTACTACTACTGCTGCTGCTGCTGCTGCTGCTGCTGCTACTGCTACCATACTACTACCGATGCTACTACTACTACAGCCTGCTCGCAACTAGCTACTGCTACAACTGCTGCTGCTACCTGCTGCTGCAGCTACTGCTGCAGCAGCACTGCAGCTGCTGCTGCTGCTGCTGCTGCTGCTGCTGCTACTACTACTACTACTACTACTACTACTACTACTACTACTACTACTACTACTACTAATACTACTACTACAAATACTACTACTACTACTGCTGCTGCTGCTACTGCTGACAGCCCTATAGAAGTTATTAGATACAGTACCATTTGTTGTAAGCTGTCTGAGCGGCTCTTATAAGTACCCACATACATACATGCATGCATACATATTAGATACATGCACATACATACATACATACATACATACATACATACATACATACATACATACATACATACATACATACATAGCATTAAAAAAATGCTGCATGCCTACCTGATTAATGGAAATTAGCTATAAACTACCCTGCCGGATATTCTTTTTCACTGTTAGTTAAGGTTTTCGTGTTTTTATATTTTCATAGTGTTTTGAATCGAGTTAATCATTTACTGTGTAATATGTACTATACTATTTGCATTGCTGTACGAAACTTGATGTTGCACTGTTTATCAAGGATTTAGCTAATTCAGATTTCTGAAATGTTGTTCTAGGTGTCCCTAGTTAGCGGGATCTTGATCCTTTTGGGACTCCTCTTGCGGCCAATCCTGATATTTTATGTTGAAATGTTATGTGTTTTGATTTGGCTTCAATAAAAGAGTTTTGATTGATTGATACATACATACATACATACATGCTTACATACCTACATACGTACATGCATACATTCATATATACATACATACATACATTATATACATACGTACATGCATACGTGCATAGGCTTGATACATACATACGTACATACATACATACATACTTACATACCTACATACATACATACATACATACATAAATACATACATACATACATACATACATACATACATACATGTATACATTGTTCTACCTGTATACAGAATACATACATACATACATTGCCCTACATACAGACATACATGTACATACACACGAGCGTACGTATACACTGTATGTGCTTTGATATATGCATAAATTGATTATTTTGCTTCTAAGGCCATGAAACATGCTTATAATGGAATGGATGTTCTGTTATTCGGATGCGTTATTTATGTCGATTATTTCTGTAGCGCCGTAATATAAAATTCTTATTTATGGAAACGATTAGCCTACTCCACTGAATATGTTACTCATTCGTCCATTGTTTTGATCTCCCATAACTTACTTTCTTTCGATGCCAGGGCAGAAACTCATCACACCGAAGAACTTCGAGCCCGACAGAAAATACCTTCAACAAAGGATTTGAAACTCCAACCTCGAAACTCGCTTATCTTTAAAATGAAAGGCCACTACTCAGAAAACCAGAAAAGTAAGTTAAGCAATGCATAGAGAAAACGAATGTTGATCCTGAAAACATTGAAGCTCGCTCCACTCCTGAAAGAAAGGTTCTGCTTGTCACGCAAGAAACGACTAGAGGAAAAGAAAGATTTTCACCGCTCATTCGAATTAGTCGAATGGAATAAATAGGCTAAAGACTAACCTTATTAGCATGAACCAGATTCTTTTAGGCGAACGAACGGATGTTAGACTAACTGTTTTCAATTAACTAAGGAAAAACTATTCTGGTAAGGTTAAGATTAGGCCTATAAACAATAAGAAACTACCGAAGAAGTGGACTACAGACTTGTTAAATGCCCATTTGCCGGCTATTAATTCATTTCCCCTTCTACGTAGGCATTTTTGACATTCTGTTCCAAATGATAAACGTTTTCCTCGATCTTATTATTGTTAAACTACTTAGAAAAAATAGGTTTACATTATAAACAATATGAAACTGCTGAGGGGTCATCCATAAATTATGTCAACAAATTTTAGGCCTTTTTGACCCCTCCCCTTGTCAACAACTGTCAAACATTGACGGACCCCTCCAAAAATTATGTCAACAATCCCAGAACCCCCTCCCCTACCGGCAGCGTAGGCAGGCTGACTTTGTTTTCTCAATGACTTTTTTTCGATAAATTTAAACTCCGATGACCGTTTTTTAGACATTTTTTCCCTGATGACCTTTTTTTTAGTCATTTACCATATTTTTCCACTTATTAAAAAAAATTTGTTGACGTCAACTTGGACCAAACCCCCCTCCCCCTGTCAACAACTGTCAAACTTTTCCAAACCCCCTCCCCCCTATTTGTTGACATAATTAATGGATGACCCCTGAAGAGGGGAACTATCTATAGACTTGTTAAATGCCATATTTACCGGCTATGTATTCGTTTTCCGTTGTGCATACATGTATATGCTGTTTTCGACATTCGATGTAACCTGATCCAGATGAGGGACGTTTTGCTCGATCTTATCATTGTTAAACTTAGAACAAATCATTTTCTATATAAAGATGATCTTTCAATTTGATTTTTCATTCGCTGAGAGTTAATAATTATTATTAACTCAGCGAACTAGCGAATGAGGGTAACTGTAGGAAGGGCCTAATGTAAATTCATCGTCTTAATTGGCCTCAAGATTTTTAAAACAACTGAAACATTTTAAGGTGTCAGTGGCTGTCGTACGAGGTCAACACGCATCATGACCATGGAGTGCCACTCAGCTCAATAACTAATTCAGCTTAGTAATTAATTCAGTATGCTGTAGGCCTAATTAATTATGAATTAAATTATTCCAATCCATTTGATGATCCAACTGTTCAAGCAAGGTAATGCGATCAGACATGTAGCACAATAGGGGCACGTCATGTTCTTTGCGAGCACCGAATAAGATGCGCGTTGCGCTGATTTTGCAACTTTCATTCATTCATTCTTTCATTCTGAGAATTTATACAGCGCCCCTTCAAAATATCTACTCAAAGGCGCTCTCTGCGCTAGCCTATTATGATGTTAAATCTCAATACGAACGAAAATATTACATCAGTTAGCAAAACAATGCACAGCAAACTAGAAGAATCACCACTGGTGGGCCCACGCACACGCGTGGAACCGACCAACGGATTCCCGTCGACAGCTGAAGATGGGGTTCTAGGGCACGTCGAAGCCGGACAATTGGGAGCGGACAGTTCGGAGACGGGCAATTTGGAGCGGATAGAATAGCGTCGGGCTCTCACGTATTTATTTTTATATTGGCATCAAAGGCCTATGGCGATGCAAAGCTGGGGCGCTCACGCCATTTAGTACTTATTTGGTGGTAACAAATAAATCGTTCTTTGATCTTCCCCTCACTGTGAAATGATGACATCACAAACCTATTATATTTCACTGCAATAAAATTTTATTTACATTTTTCAATACTCGTTTGATTGTCTACGGCGAATTGGCCGCTCCGAATTGCCTGGCTCCGAATTACCCGGTTCCCAATTGTCCGCTCAGATTTATCCGCTCCGAATTGCCCGTCTCCGAATTGTCCGCTCTGATCTGTCCGCTCCCAATTGTCCGGCTCCGAATTGTCCGGACACCGAAGACGGCATGGATGTACAGAGTCTCTGCGAAGTTGCGTCGATAGAGTAGAGCGACGACAGGTGACAGCGTTCGCAAACACGGTGACGCTGCCGACGAGCAGTCCCTCACTGGTAGAAGATGACGTACGTCCGGCGTTTCGTCGAAGCAACAAAATCGCCAAAATTCGCGGAACTTGGGTGGATGTAGCGGGAGTCGTCGTCTGTTTTCCCTGCGGCATTCCATCGGAGTTGCGGAGGGTGACGTGCAGGAAGGAAGGAAGCAGAAATGACGGAAGACGATGAGGTGTTTAAGAAGGGGAAGCACGGAGGCAGAGATGCATGGAAAGGCTTCTGCTTCTCGGCGTAATACATCGACGGAAGCGAAGACACTGACGTGCGTGCACTCATGTTGCGGGTGAGAGCGACACATAATATATGAAGATACTGAGTAAGACGTAGAGAGAGGCGCAAACACAGAGAAAGAGAGAGACAGACAGAGCGACAGAGACAGACAGAGACACAGAGAAAAAGAGAGAAACATATAAGGAGAGAGAGACAGAGAGAGACAGAGAGAGACACACACAAAGACAGAAACACACACAGAGACAGAGATAGAGACAGAGAGATCGAGACAAACAGACAGACAGACAGAGACAGAAAGAGAGAGACAGACAGAGACAGACAGACAGACAGACAGACAGAGACAGAGGGGCAGACATACAGAGATAGAGACAGACAGACAGACAAAGACAGAAAGAGAGACAGACACAGACAGACACAGACAGACACAGACAGACAGACATACAGAAAGACAGATAGAGAGGGAGAGAGAAAGAGAGAGACCAATGGGCTGATGCAGAAGAGGCTGAAGCGCCGTGATGCATATGTTACGTCGCCGTTGGTGGCGTGGTTTGGCAAGACGCGACTCGGATTAGAAAACAAACGGTTGCTGTCTGTGAAGAGCATCGAAGGAACCTCCTCCTCTCCTTCGTCCGTATGCTTCGAATGCATAACTAGATTGACAAAAGGAGCAGCATAAAGGCCAGCACAACGTAAAGGTCGTTCGGATAAATCTGGAGTAGAAATCTGCGATGAATCGCCTTCTAGAAATCTCCTGAATGACTCTGGCGATTGACACTGGCTTAAAGTGGTGCTTCACTTTCTATCAAAGTCACGCTGGCCAACGCACCGCTAAGACAGATCTATGTATGCGCTTGTTCAAAGTATGATGGAGCGGTAGTCTGGAGAAGGTTGCTTGAGTAAGTTCCGTTCAGTGCATATAGGTCGTCATTCCTATAATTAAGTCGTTGGAACACGCATAATATATTTAAAATTCCTTTTAAAATTATCTTATGAACGGACGATGTGGACGTAATAAAATTATAAGCATTTGATCGGATGCGAACTGCTGGGTGAGAAAATGATGGCGAGAATTACGGTCCAACGGTCCAACCTAACACGCCAAGACTAATTAAATTAGCTGGTTCACATACTTCTCGGCGTCTGCTTAGAGAACTGATTACTGTCTGTACCTTAAATGTAGGCAATAATATTACATAAACTCGGATATCGAATTACTACATGATGAACACCTTCTTTTTATAGTAATTTTTTATTTATAATTATTATTTTATATATAAAGAGAGAAAAAAGGTGGAGTGCTTCTCCACCTTTTTTCTCGAGGCCGAATCCCTTGCTTGGGAAACGAAGTACCAGTAAGAATCTACGGCTGCTTACTCTGGAAACCGCTTATCCAGTGGAAATCTTTTCCTATACACAGAGGCGAAAATCTATACATAACTTTGGGGGGGGGACAGAGTACCTACGAGGGCCGGATTTTGGGGGGGACAGCAGGGCTTAAGTCAAAACTTTGGGGGGGACTGTCCCCCTCTGTCCCCCCCATGAAGAACGGACGATATGTGGCCCAGGCCGAGGGCTCCGAGTATACAAGAGCTTACTAAGCTTAGCTGCCTGCAGGCCGAATCTGGCCGATGGTGTACTGCGTTCCGAGCAAAGTCCATGCAGTGGGAGACGGGGAAAGGGAAGAACGAAGCGATAGAGGCAGGGAGAGATATAAAGACAGAGATAGAGATAATTATGCATACGTTGCCTCACCAATGACAAGCAAGATACGAGTCACGAGATGTTCGCGTGTAAACTGATTGGACTAACTCTATAGATCTGATCGCCATATTACAGATAATTTCTGTATATCCCATATACAGAAGGTATTCTGTAATATTTGACAGAAAAAGTCACGTAGGATTACCTATATTTCAAACCGTGTGGAACTTACACTGTGGTCCGCGGCCTGAAATTGGTCCGCAAGTGATTGGATTCCTACGGGCTCAATGATCACCAGCCAGGAACT
Organism: Aporrectodea caliginosa; assembly: GCA_020284085.1. Classification (NCBI taxonomy): domain Eukaryota; kingdom Metazoa; phylum Annelida; class Clitellata; order Crassiclitellata; family Lumbricidae; genus Aporrectodea; species Aporrectodea caliginosa. The sequence continues at coordinate 60,975 of JACEVL010000605.1, read as the reverse complement.
CAGACGAAATAGGGCCATTCCGGATATTTTATGCAAACCGCTCTTGTCGTTCACTTTAAGCAATATTATTCAATAATAATAATAATAATAATAATAATAATAATAATAATAATAATAATAATAATAATAATAATAACAATAACAACAACAATAACAATAATAATAAAAATAACAATAAAAATAAAAATAACAATAATAATAAAAATAACAATAATAATAAAAATAACAATAAAATAAAACAATCAATAATAATACTGCCAGAGTTCGTACATTATAAAAAGGTAAAACACGCAAACAGTAATCAAAAGTATAGGCATAGTTGAAAAATAAACAGTGACAATATGAAAGTAAAATCTAAATTTGCATTATATGACTTGTCATGCAATGCCTACGTAAGCTTATGTTGAAATGCATCGGTCCACGGTAACTCGGTAAGGCTGGTATAACATTAGGCCTACCGGTCCGCAGCATCAGAAACTATGTAATTATATATATAATATATTATATATATATATAAATATATATATATAATGTACCGAGGCCCAGGGCCAGAATTGTATAGTACTTATCCCTTTCCGTGCAGGTCTGCACATCTGGCAGCGCATCTTCTCCACTCGCCTCTGTCCATTGCCAGCTCCTCAGCCTCGTACCACGTCATCTCCAGGCATATCATTTCGTCTCTAATGGTCTCTAATGGTTTCCGGTCAGTTCTTCCGTGGTCTTCTTCTCCTCCTTTCTCCTCCAGAATTCCAATACATCACTTGACTCTTCTATCTTCATCCGTACGAAAAACATGCTCCATCCACTTCAATATTTCTCTGTCTCTCTGTCAATCTCTCTCTCTCTGTCTCTCTCTTTCTGTCTGTCTGTCTGTCTTTCTATATCTTCTTGTCTCGTCCTCTCTCTTATAGTTTTATTTGGTATCTTGTCGCGTCATGATGCAAGTAGAATTCTTCTCAGCCACTTCGCATGCGATGTCTGCAGTCTTTCCCTGTTTGACACCGTCATTGGCCATGTCTCAGATCCATGCAGCAATGTGCTCATATCCATGGCATTGTACAGGCGAATCTTAGTTATAATTTGGCGAGTGAATTCATGGCCATTATGTAGGCCTAATGGCGGAGTTTAAATCGAATTTCTCAAGTAACCTGTATACCTGGATGCGGTGTGACATCCAGAATGACCAATAAACGAAGATATACAATTTCTTGCGCCGTTTAGGCTACTGGTGCAGGCGCTTTGTTTTACCCGGTTCACTATCGATAGGGCGACTCCGAAAGGGCGACCATCAAAAGGGCGACCACAAAAGGGCGCCGATTTTGAAAACGACTGATCGAAAAAGCGCCGATTAAAAGCATTAAATAACTAATGTTTGGAACTGATTATTACTGTAGACACATAGGCTGAAATCTCACCATATTGATCGTGAATGTTAATGTCAGTTATGAATAAACGAAATGAAAAAATCACAATTTATATTGTTAGTTATTAGAGTAAATTAAACACTAATGATAGTCAACGAAACGAAAGTCTCTGCAAAAGTCTCTACATAAATGTTCAATCTACCTCAGGCATTTTAAAATCACAAATATTACGCTTTAAGAGACTATCATCATTTAAATCTGACTTTGACAATGCATGCAGCATACTTTTTAGGGCCTTAAGCAAAAGGGGTTATAATAAAAGACTACTAAGAAAAACTAAATGTGATATATGGTTCAACGTTAAAAAACAGAAAACAAACAACAATCCATTACTTCCAATAGTTATACCATACTCACCGATTTCTACACACCTTATAAAAGAATGGAAAAAGATAATAAACAGTTCACCTAAATTCAGTAATTACAGAGTTATAGCGGCTTACTCCAAACACAAAAACTTAGCACGGTTATTAACGGCTTCTAAATAATTTTGTTTCAGATAATAGAGAAGAATCTAGACCTACAGCCATGCCTAAACCGTACAATAACCGACGAAAAACGCGTTTGAGCCAGTGCACTCTTTTTTCTCTTATTGTATTCGTATTGTACTAAGATCGTACACAGCGCGAACGTTCGATGTTCGCCCTTTTGATGGTCGCCCTTTAGTTCGGTCGCCCTTTTGATCGGCGCTTTTTCGATCAGTCGCCTTTAAAATCGGCGCCCTTTTGTGGTCGCCCTTTTGATGGTCGCCCTTTCGGAGTCGCCTTATCGATAGGATACGGTTTTACTCGAATGGGTTGCAAGCCGTGCACCGCGAAACCCTCCCCCTTTATACTGGCTTGGGACTGGGGCTTAGACTTCCTTAGATAGTCTAAGGCGGAGTTTAGCTGGAGGAATTGAAAAAAGAATTGGTTTGGAACCCTTTCGACAATTCGATCCCTGCTGAGGCCTATTTATGAACTAAAGCTGTCTTTCTGCGCATGTCATCTTTCAATCCGTAAGTTTGTCTGTCTACATGTCTAATATTTATATATACAGTATATATATATATATATATATATAAGTATAAGTTTAGTATGCAGAAGCTTATATATAGGCCTAAGTATGATATACAGAAGCTTATTTACAGCATATACATAATACATATAATTATGCTGTATAAGCTTCTGTTTATTACTTCTAATGCAGGCTTGATGTAACATTAATATGTCACAGCAACGAATGGAAACACTTTTTATAATGTTTATTCATCTACCTGAAAGGTTCATAGTTGGTTTCTAGACTCTGAAGACGTTACGTATATATCTACATCGCTTTTGCAGCTGCATACACGTGTGCTGCACTGACGAAAGCCTAGCGCAAAAATTAGATTAGTGAATATATTATGGATGTGATTAACTATGTTGACCTTAGACCTATAATAACGTTTTCCAAGGTAACTGGTGGCGTCTGGTTGCTTGGTGACGCGCTGTGTGATGCCTGGATTGCGTGTGACGTTATGTGCTGTACGGCATCCATTCTGAATCTGACAGCCATCTGCATCGACAGGTATCTTCATCTATCTCTATCTCCTTCTCTTTCAAGGACAGAGCCAGGATTTATGCATGGGCCATAGGCCTATTGCAAGCCCGGGGCGCGGCCTACCGTATAAAGGAGATATGCGGGCGGAGCCTCAGAGGAGTTCAGGGACAAAGGCGTGGGTCTTTTCGAAAGAGAAGGACAGCGAGATTAAGCTGAGAGTGTTTTTTACAAAATGTCGTTTTTATCATTGCCTTGTACTATTTTTTGGTTTTGCCATATTTTCTAACTTAGTGCACGTTTGCTGCACAAATAAATTAAAGCTGACAAAATGGTCTACTGTCTACGTGTATATGTCTGTCTGTCTGTCTGTCTGTCTGTAAGTCTAGTGTCTATCTATTTACCTCTCGCAATAAAGAACCTGTACCTCCCAATTTTCTGCATCGAGATATCCTTCTGAACCACCTTCTGAACCAGTGTGGCGTAGCATCACCACTGATTCTGAACCTTAATTAGCCTAAGCCGCTTTTGTATATCCATGATCCATCCTCCTCTATGTTCATATCCTCTTTCCTCTTCTTTACTTTTGTGCTTGGACCTTAAGATTCCTTACCCTAGATTTCGATTCATGGCACACCACTGACTGCATGCTAAGTGTAAGCATGTCCAACATAAAATATGCATCTGTATTGATGACTTCTATTGTAGGTTTTTGGCCGTTACCCGTCCGATTAAATATTCTCGCGGGGGTTTGAACTCGACGCTTAGAGTCCGCGTGTCGATCATCGTCTCTTGGTCTGTGTCGGCGGCCGTTGCGTCTCCGATCATCTTCGGTATAAACGACACTGAGCGCCGGTCGCTGACTCCTTTCCAGTGCACCTTCTACAACGCCGACTTCCTTCTCTATTCGTCCGTCTGCTCCTTCTATCTCCCTGGATCGGTCGTTGCCTTCCTCTACTGGCGGATCTTCCGTGTCATTAACGCCCGTCGAATCCCGGACGCTGTAGCGGAAGCGAGACGTCGAAGACAAACTCCGGGATCGAGCCATAGTTTCCTTGCATCACGGCCAGGCAGCTCTTCCAGCGTCTACGGGCAGCGGGAATCGTCCTGGGAAGGGGAAGATCTGTCGCTGACGGATTTTCCAGGGGAAACTATGACGGGTGATGCAGCATCTAGGCAGAACAATTCCACGTGGATTAGAAGCGGGTTCGCTACGATGAGAGCATTCCTCAGACTTCCGGAGAATGTAGAAACAACGGTGGCATCGCATCCGGTTCTAGATCGAGAAATTTCCGGTCTAGAGACGACACACCAAGCTGCTTTCGGGAACATTGCCCCGAATTCTGTTTTATCCCGTAAACCTGAATTACTTCACAGTGGACCTCTGTCTCAGAATTTCTCACAAGGAGCATCTCCGCAAAGTTCTTCTTTAGCCTATAAGTGTATTTTACCTCATAGTTCTTGCTCCTTGAATTTGACCGCTGGCCAAGGTGAATGTTCGCTTTCATCCAAGAAATACTCACCTGTACCTACGAAAGATTTGTTGCAAGAAAGCTGCCCCATCGTTTCTTCCAACCAAGTACCAGCGGACCTTCGATCTCTGTCAGACACCTGCACTCTGACAGATTATACAAAGGAGACGCATGTCTTCAGAAAGTCATCTTTACCTCATATATCAGACGGAGTAGAGCTCAACGTACCTGACCAGCTAACCGTTCCCCGTAGCCAGTTTCGATCCAGCAAACGCAAGACCGTTCCACCTAGGCGGAATGCAATGGCTTTCAAAAGACGCTGGAAGTCTGTGACGAACGCGGGTTCAGCTGGAAGTCGCAGGAGGTTCTGGGTGAGTCCAGAGTCGAGGAAAATCAGCGCCATAAGGAAACGATTTCGGAAAGAGAGAAAGATCAACAAAGCGCTCGCCATCGTTCTCGGTAAGTGGAGCCATTTAGGAATTGTGTCTTTTTATCAGTTAAATCAACAACAACAACACCATCACCAAATATTCGTTTATTGGAATGAAATTCAAGTTGACACAACCGCAACTTAAAACAGATCATAATGTGAGTCCTGTTCGTTCTAGGGCGACAAGCCAGTGGAGCCAAATTGTCATTCCCGCTCGAAGCGTCAATCAAAGTCATCTAAACCTGGAAAGCAACATGCGTCATACAAATTTGAAGAGCGGGTATTAGACCTAGCCTACCTCAAGAGCGTATCAACAGTGGATGAGCTGACATGGTGGGCGTGGTTGGAGTAGTGGGTGTGGAGAAGTGCCAGTAGTAATCAATCAATCAATCAATCAATCAATCAATCAATAATCGTTTAATTCAATAAATCCAGTTGTCATAGACGCAACTGGTTACAAGTAACACAGATTTGTTGTTGATTAGTTGTGCGCGTGTGCCATGAGGAAGTGCCAGTAGTGTGCCTAGATCATTGATTCGTTAAAATCGCTTAATTGTGTCTTGTCTTATTGTGAAAGACGGCGCTAAATAACTGCTTGCTTTGTGACGTAGGTGGTTTCATCTTCTGCTGGTTTCCATTCTTCACCGTCAACGTCGTCAACGCTTTGTGCATCCGAATGGAAACCTTCGACGAACCAGTTTGTCAGCTGGACCCCAACCTAATGTCTGCCATCATCTGGCTCGGATACATCAACAGCTTCATCAACCCAGTCATCTACACCATCTTCAACATAGAATTCAGACGTGCCTTCAGAAAGATGTTCACGTCAGCGAATCGTTCACCGCTCCTCACGAGCTCCAGTAGGCGTCTATGATGAAACAATAGAAAGAAATCGACGATCGTCATTTCAGGCGGTTGCGATTTCTTTGGTATTGGCACAACTATAATATGCCTCTCTTTTAGTGTAGGGTCTACTTATTTCGCATATGATAATAGCGTAATACCTTCTCATTTAAAAACGGATTGCCAACAAATGCATACTTCCTCATAAAAAATACTATGAAGAAGAAGAATGCGAAGGAGAAGATAAGAAGAAATACACGAAGATGCAAAAAATACGAAAAACGCGGAGAAGAACGCGAAGAGGAAGAACGCGAAGAAGAACGCGAAGAAGAAAAATGCGAAGAAGAACGCGAAGAAGAACGTCAACGCGAAGAAGAACGCAAAGAAGACCGCAAAGAAGAACGCGAAGAAGAACGCAAAGAAGACTGCAAAGAAGAACGCGAAGAAGAACGCAAAAAAGAACGCAAAGAAGAACGCGAAGAAGAACGCAAAGAAGACCGCAAAGAAGAACGCGAACAAGAACGTAAAGAAGAACGCAAGAAGAACGCGAAGGAGAACGCAAAGAAGAACGAAAAGAAGAACGCGAAGAAGAAGAAGAAGAAACCTAATATAACTTAATGCACCGCAAATACTCCAACAGAAGTTCGACCTGACGAAAGCATGTAAATCTGAAATTAATTTTCTTCCCGAAGCTTTCGATAATAATCGATTCGGAGTAGGGCCTACGGCTATTGACGTCGCTGTAGGCCAGACTGTCGGGACAGATAACTCGAATGTTCTTTTACGCGTCAAAATGGATTTTCTAGACCACCCAAAGTCGCATCTCTTTCCCGAACACAATCGAAACCGACAAGGAGCTCTTTCGTTCGGTTTGTATGTCACTGCTCTCTTTTCTTGGTCCTCGCTGTCTTTCCTTCTGCATGTTAGCATACGTCACTGCAGCCTCGCTTTGTGTTCGTTGTTATGTTCTGTTTCTTATGACACGATTCTCTATCTTTGACAACCGCTGTCTTTCCGTCCGTTTGTTACGTCACTGCTCTCTCTCTCTCTCTCTCTCTCTCTCTCTCTCTCTCTCTCTCTCTCTTCTCTCTCGTCACTCTCTCTTTACGTCACTGCTTCTTTATTACGGCACTGCTCTCTCTCCTGTTTGTTACGTCACTGATCTCTTTGTCAACCGCTGTCGTTCTTCTGTTTATTACGTCACTGCTCTCTCTCTTTTGTTTGGTACGTCACTATTCTCTCTCCTTGGCAACCTCTGTCCGTCAGTGACGGGTATCTAATTATTTAAAAATTAATTAATTAGCTAATTAATTAGTTTGGTAGCTAATTCTAATTCTAATTAATTAGTTACAAAATTTTACTAATTGTAATTCTAATTAAAATTTCATAATTAGCTTCCTAATTACCTTGCCTCAATATTTTCTTAGTCCCTGCTAACTTTTCCTAGATGCTCTGATTGTAAGTAATAAACATCAACAAATATTTTGAGTTTTAGTTTCTTATGATATATTTGAAAGAAGAATTTATGGCATATCTTTATGATCCATTTCAGCACATACATGTAGCCTAAAGGAATCCATCAGTAAAGCAAAATTAATTGCCTGTTCAGCAATAACATTCTTAGCTTCTAGTAACGAAATAATAAGTGATTTCTCAGAGTTTTCCAGCTGCATCTGAAACATCATGTTCTTCCTGCAATATCAGCATCAACGAAGAGCACATCTGGAGTCGCAGGATTTTTTACATATTAGCAAAGAAATAACATTGAAGACAATACTTTACAACTCATGACAGTTCCAAAGTGCAACTCCCATCTCTTATAAACAAGAGATTTTTCATAGTAATAAGAAGAAATTGGATGAAGAGCATTGAAATTTGAGTTTCGTCATAATTTAATTTGATATATTTGAATAATAGATTGAACGCTAAACTCGTGAAATTAAGGCATTCAGCAAAAATTAGATTTCAATTATTTTTGTGTCAATTTGTATTTTTAGTCAACAACTAATTCTAATTAATAAGTTGAGCGTTAATTATAGTTACAATAAATTAGCTCTTTAAAATTCTATTCCAAATTATGAAATTCGAACTAATGCCAATTCTAATTAATTAGTTAGAAATCTTAATTACCCATCACTGCTGACCGTTCTTCTACTTATTACTGAAGTGTTGTGTTAAACACAAGTTATATTGTTTTAAGACAGATTAGGGATCCCTTCTTATATACCGCTAAAATTACGTCACTGTTCTCTGTCTCCTGTTTGTTACGTCACTGCTCTCTCTCTCTCTCTCTTTGGCGTTCTTCAGTTAATAACGTCACTGCTCTCTCCTCTTTATTACGTCACGACTCCTCCTGTTTTCACGTCACTGCTCTCCATCTTTTTAGCGTCCTTCTATTAATTACGTCACTGCTCTCTCCTCTTTATTACGTCACGGCTCTCTCAGACTCTCTCCTGTTTTTTACGTCACTGCTCACTGGTCTCTCGTCTCTTTGGAGTCCTTCTGTTAATTACGTCAGTGCTCTCTCCTGTTTATTACGTCACGGCTCTTTCTTCTGTGTTTTACGTCACTGCTTTCTCTTCTGTTTATTACGTTACTGCTGTCGCCTGTTTATAACGTCACGGCATTTCTCCTGCTTTTTACGTCACTGCTCTCTCTCTCCTGTTTGTTACATCACATCACTGCTCTCTTCTGCTTGTTACATCACTGCTCTCTCTTCTGTTTATTACCCCAATACTCTCTCCTGTATATCACATCACTGCTCTCTTTCCTGTTTGTTACATCACTGCTCTCTCCTGTTTGTTTCGTCACAACTCTCTCTCTCCTGTTTATTATGTCACTGCTCTCTTTTCTGTTTATTATGTCACTGCTCTCTCTCCTGTTTATTACGTCACTGTTTGTTATGTCACTGCTCTCCTCTTTAGCGTCCTTCTGTTTATTATGTCACTGCTCTCTCTCCTGTTTATTATGTCACTGCTCTCTTTTCTGTTTATTATGTCACTGCTCTCTCTCTCCTGTTTATTACGTCACTGTTTGTTACATCACTGCTCTCCTCTTTAGCGTCCTTCTGTTTATTATGTCACTGCTCTCTCTCCTATTTGTTACGTCACTGCTGTCTTTCTTTTGCAACCTACGTCCGTCCTTCTGTTTATGACGTCACTGGTCTCTCTTCTCATTGTTACGTCGCTGCTCATCATCATCATCATCATCATATTCGTTTATTTCAGTGTGATTCTCCTTACAGATTTTATTTTAGTTATAGTTACAGTTATAGTTAATGATTTTTTATTTTAGTTATAGTTATAGTTATAGTTATAGTTAGTAATATTTTTTAGTTATAGTCATAGTTATAGTTAATGGATTTTTATTTTAGTTAATTTTAGTTACTACTTAGTTGCAATAATTAAAGCTATAAGCAAAATTGTGCGTATTAATACGCTGTTTCACAATTTCCTCGGAGCTTTGAAAACCTTTGAAGCATGGTGCATTCAGCTTCATGAATACACGAGTTTCCAAAGTAACTGACAAATTGCATAATAAAAATATAGAATTTTTCGTTCTCATTTATGTCGAATCGTCCATACTGCACTTCCTATTTTTATTTTTTGCATTAACGAAAATAAAGATGAATTTTCGTTAGTGTTATTTTCGTTATAGTTATAGTTAATGATATTTTTAGTTATAGTTATAGTTATCGTTAACGAAATCATTTTATTTTCGTAAACGAACATTTTCGTTATCGTTATCGTTAACGAGAATCACACTGGTTTATTTAACACAAAACTGTCGACAAAACGCAACAGAATACATGAGTTATTGAGAGAGGCAGTTTTTCATCTAGTAGACGTATTTGAAAATGCGTGGTACGAAGATCTTGTTGTTCTTAGTTGTAAGTTCGAAGGGGTGAGGCCTGGGGCGTAGGTTATAGTTACTAACTGACCGAGTAGTAAAGAGCCTGCGGAGGACATGGTTGTTATCTTGGATGATAGCAGCGAAGAGGGCTGCGTCAGCGGCTTCTGCCATTTGGGTCGCGGTCGGGGCATCCTGAGGTAGGAAGCCAGCCCTCTTGACCCGTCTCATGAGCCCCTCGACACGATCAACTTCGCTCGAGCTCATCAGGCCCCACCAGGCCGGGGACGCATACAGTAAACGCGCCAGAGTTGTGGCACGAGTAGTTAGATGTAAGGCCGGACCTTGTAGTCCGTGCTCGCGCAGCACTCGAAGAGCATAAAGAGATGATGCACATGATCTGACGGTCAGGTCAACATGCTCCGAGACCGTGAGGCGTTCCCCGATGGTGACACCCAGCATTTTGATGGATGTGGAGCGAACTGCTCCTGTTACAGATGGTCGCAGGGCCAGGGATGGTCGTAATCGCCCCACCACTGCCATCTCTCGAGTCTTCGATGGGTTAATGTGCAGGTTTTTGCTTTTGGCCCACTCCTGCAGGTGTAGTAGCTCCGGTTGTGCTGAGTCGATGTTATTGGAGCCGATTAGGAAATGGGGTGTTGTAGTGAGATCCGCCACGACGATATTAATATCAGTATATTATATGTTAGTTTAGATTTTATATAAAGTTGCCATTATGAACTTTTATGAACTCACGAACTTTTAGGATGGTATGTGCTATAAGAAATGATTGACAGCAGACAGCTGACGACATACGTAGGGGAGCGGAGGCGAAGGCCACGCCTGTCAAAGGGTGAAGGAGAGAGAAGGCAGATAGCAGAGCAAGGCAAGAGGGAACGAATTGCAGGGCGCGGTTGGGGGGCGAAAGAGTTGATTGACAGGCGGGGGCGATAGAAAAGACAGGGAAAAGCGGAAGAGAGGGAGAATCAGATATTATATTCGGGAGGCAGATTGGAGAGAGAGGGATTCTCGAGGGAGCGAAGAGAGCGAAAAAAGAGGGTCAAGGAGAGGGCCAAGGGAGCAGGATCGGAGGGATGCGAGTGCGGACCTCTAAAACGACAACCTGACTCTGATAATTACTGTTCTGTAAATACGCCATGTATATACATATATTTCTCGTCTGTCTATAAGAATTTCGTCAAGTGAAGCGTCTCGTGTGTCTCTGCGTGATTAAATCCACGCCTAAATATACTTAGCCGAAGTTAAGCCTACGCTCAGCCACGTAACACCGCTACCACCATAACTGAAAGGATAGTGCAAGGAAAATCTTTTTCAGTACATTGTGCCAGCAGGGATTCACGATATTTGCAGAGAGACCGAACGAAGACTCGCGGAATAGACAGTCCGAGGAATAGACGAACAGAACAACGGAAGCGAGACGACGCGGGATAACCAGGGAACTTCTCAACGGACCGGGCGCGGCGGTATCCTTCGGGACTACGCATCCAAGACGACGGGATAACCAGTGAACTCCTTAACGGACTGAACGCGGCGGCTTCTTTGGGACCACACGTTCTGCTCCTGGAGAAAACGCAAAGGAGAGGAAGAAGACGGATCGAAGGAACAGACGAACAAGACAGCGAGGGAGACGGACGATTCAATCGAAGGAAACGACCAACTGGAGTCGGACGAAACGGATTGAAGGGAACGAACGATTCATCCGACGCAAGGAGACTCTAGTACCTCTGAAAACCCATTCCAGCGGAAGCGGCGGCCTCTTCGGAGCTACACTTCAGACAAAGCTGATAAACCATCGGGTGAGCAGAGTCCAAGTTGTTAAAATTATTGTCAACTGTCATAAAACTGCTAATTGGTTGGTGATTGAAGGGTTATTGAAAACCCGTAGCAATCTGAACTGTGTGAAAGGATTATATAGATATTGTACGAAAGCGTAGCAATTTTTCAGTTTTGCCCTGTTGGCAGAGAGATTATTAAGATTTTGTTTGCCACGTTGGCAGTGTGATCGGTATAGTTACTTTAGTATAAGCCCCGTTGGCTGTATACGCGTCAGTTGGTTGAGGAATAATAAAGGCAGAATTAAACCTTTCTGTGCCAGTGCAGTCAGCATGTTTGGAAAGATGAAGAGAGGAGAGTTGGGCGAGGAATGCGAAAAGAGAGGAATCGAGTGGAACGGTCTTACTCGAAAGGGGATGATCGAGAGACTGGAGGAGTATGAGAAGGAAGAAGGGAGTGGAGAAGGAACGGAGAATGAAGGGACAGAGGAAGACGAACGCAGCAGGGATCAGTTGAAGCTCGAACTGATTAGAGCAGAGAAGGAAAGGATGGAGACTGAAATGGCGTTGAATCAGCAAAGAGTGCAATTGGGTCTATTGCAGACTGCTACATCTGTTCCTGCGACTGACCTACCTAACTCTGTAAACTTTTCTAAACTTCCTTCAATGGGCGACGGAGAGGATTTAGCGTCGTATTTTCATTCGTTTGAGAAGGTAGCGAGCCTACAAGGCATCGATGAAAGTAAGTGGGCAAGAATCCTACCCTCACTTTTGAACCCAGCTATTCGGTTGCACTACAATCGGCTAAAAACCGAGACTTGCGCAGAGTACAAGGAGACAAAATTGGCTTTGTTAACCGCGTGCAGGATGAATGCAAAATTCTACCTAGAAAAATTTAAAGCCATGCGCAGAGTAGGGAAGCAATCATATTCCCAATTGTTAGACCAATTGAGAGATGTGTTCGGCTACTACTTGGAATGCCGAGAAATAAACAGTCTCGACGCTCTAGTAGATGACATTCTGATGGAACGTGTAAAGGAAACTTTGCCGGCAGACGCCAAATATTTTGTTGAGGCACGTAGGCCTACAAACGCAGCAGAGTTAGTTAACTTTGCAGACATTCAATTTGATTGCGCAAGCGAAGCCAGAAAGCTCGCTCAGAATGACCATAAACAGGGTCATAAATTCAGGCCACACAATGCAGACACGAGAGAGAGTCAGTGGGGGGCTAAGGCGCCCTTCACTAGAGAACCCATGTGGAATAGGCACCAAGAGAGAAATCAGGATGCAAGACCAATGCATTCAGGGTTCCAGAGCGGTCAGCAGGCAGGGAATCACCCAAACACACGCAATACAAACAGATTCAACTCCCATGCGCATGCACAGGTCAGATTTGTAAAACCCAAGTCAAACCATGAAAAGGTAATTGATTATCAACAACAGTTTATAGTACCCATGTATGTGAACGGGAAGCTTGTGCAGTCACTGCGGGACAGTGGGTCTCAAGTAACTTTGATCGATTCAGAATTAGCAAGAGACAATCCATCTGCCACATGTGAGCCCATGACAATTCAGTGTGCTTTTGGCAACGTAAAATGTGTTAAAACATGCGAAATTGAAATATGGTCCCCAACATTTGGAACCAATCGTAAGATAAAAATCAAGGCAGGGGTTATTCCAGGCTTGGGAATCGAGATGATAACGGGCCATGATTTATTCGTTTCAAATACGGATCTGATTGATTCGGTGGTGGCCAGTAACAGGCGCAGACAAGACGACTCTTTATTGCCCCACCCCATGACACTAATTGCAACCAGACGATGCGACTATGACGAAGCAGACAAACTGCGAACGGCGGTAGGCCTACAGGAAGATAGGACCGATAGCGCACGCACTGAACTCCGCCAGAGCGAAGGCGATACAGAATGGCAAGACGAATGCCAGAACCCGGCGCTGATTAACGACAGTTCAAGAGACGGGCCGACAGCCAGGCCGACCGAAGTATATGACCCTAAAGACATTAATGACCAGGCACGGCAGGATACCGAAGACGAACAGAGGCAGGAAAATGACCACCTTCAAACTCACTCGACACGACAGAGAGCGGCAGCGGATGCCACATCTGTTAATCATGAAACCCAACACGATTCAGCGGAAGAGGCTGATAGCGAAGGAAATCAAATGATTGATAGTGTCAGCAGGAGAGAGGAGGGCGATCATACACCGGTAGACCGAGGGACATCTGAAGGGCCGGACCAAGACATAATTACAAACACAGACGAATGGATTAAGAGCGACGCCGGCGGTTTCAAAAACGCACAGCACAACGACCCCACTCTGTTCAACATCTGGAGCCGAGCGAGGGAGGGAGACGGAGACTACATAGTCGACGAAGGTTATTTGTACAAGACGAATAAAACGAACCAGGACGGAAGAACAGAAACAGCGCAAAAGCGTTTAGTTGTACCACAGGGATATAGGTCAAAGGTGTTGGATATGGCACATGGTTCCATATGGGGAGGCCATAGGGGAGTGCAAGCAACCACGTCACGTATAACCAAGACGTTCAATTGGCCATCAATGACAGCCGATATACAAGAATACGTGCGATCATGTCCAGAATGCCAGAAGACCGCCATCATCAAGAAATCAGAACGGGCGCCATTAATCGAGGTCCCGATAATAGACAATCCGTGGGAGGTCATAGTTTATGACGTCATGGGACCAATCACCCCAAAATCCTCTTCAGGAAAGAAATACGTACTCATCATTGTGGAGCAGACCACACATTGGCCCGAGTTCATAGCTCTCTCGAACGTTACCGCTAAGAGCGTGGCAAAGTCATTAGTAGAAGTGTTTGCACGCACAGGTATACCACGCGTCATCAAGTCTGATAACGGCACTCACTTCAAGAACCAACTTGTAAGAGGCTTACAGGACATGTTAGGCATAGCACCGGTATTTTCTACTGTAGACCACCACGAAACAGCAGGCAGCGCAGAGAGGATGATCCGAGTATTAAGAGAAATGTTGAGAAAGGTTATAGAAGACGACCCCAGGTCATGGGAATGTTGTCTTCCATTTCTGGCTTTCAGCTGTCGACAAATACCCTCCACAGTAACAGGTTTCTCTCCATTTGAACTACTCTACTCGCATGATGTAAGAGGACCCCTCCAAGTCGTGCACGACGCATGGACAGGTAAGCTATACACACTGCCAAGCAAAAGGAGTGTAGTCGAATACCTAACCACGACGCAAAATCACTTAAAAAGAAGCGTCGAATTAGCAACAGAGCACGCCAAACAAGTACGTCAGAAAACAAAGGAGTACTACGACAAAAAATCGTCAAACAGAGTCTTTGAACCAGGCCAAGAAGTCCTGCTCCTCAGACATTCAACAGAGAACAAATTGCTCGCCAAATGGGACGGACCATTCTCCGTAACCAGAAAGCTGTCCGCAGTTAATTATGAAATTTTAACGGACAATGGACCGAAGACATACCATATCAACCTATTAAAGCTATGGCATGCAAGAGAGTCGGACGCCCACATCCCAAAGGTCAACATCATACTCACAGCGGAGCCTTGTGAGGAGAATTTTGAATCACTAGGACCCATAGATGACGAAGACTGCGATGATGACGAGTTAAATTTGAAGAATGCAGGACTATCAGAAACACAACAGGATCAGCTGAAAAGCATGTTGAACGAGTTTAAGGATAGGTTCGAAAACAAATTAGGCAGAACAACCCTAATTAAACACTCAATACGACTAAACACGGACAAGCCCATAGCACCGAGATGCTACAGAATCCCAGAAAGCCTACGAGAGCAAGTACACAACCAGATAAAAGACATGATAAAGGACAAGATCATAGAGCCCTCAGATGGACCGTATGCCTCCCCCATCGTGTGTGTCCGAAAAAAGGATAACACGATACGCATTTGTGCAGACCTGAGGCAAGTAAATGCGATCACAGTCGCAGACGAGTACCCAGCCAGCGACATGAGATCCATTTTGGATAAAGCGGCAGGAGCGAAATTCATTACAGGCCTAGACTTACAGCAAGCATTCTTCCAAGTGGAACTCGACGAAAAAAGCCGTCAATATACAGGTTTCAAAACCCCATTTGGACTCTTTCAATACACGGTGTTACCAAACGGAGCAAAGAATTCCTCGAAATGCTTCCAGCGCCTTGCAGATAAAATCCTACTTGGAGCAGAAGATTACGCAGCAGCCCACGTGGACGATTTTATAATCTTCTCGCCATCATGGGAGCAACATCTGGCACATATACGAGACATCTTAGAAAGACTGCGAAAGGCGAACCTCACAGTAAAACTAAAAAAGTGTCAATTTGCGAGAAAATCCATAAAAATCTTGGGACACGTGATTGAGGAGGGGTATGTCAAACCTGACCCCGAAAAAATAAGTGCGATTGCAAATTACCAAGTCCCAAAGACAAAACGACAAGTTAGGGCATTCTTAGGCCTGGGCAATTTTTATAACCGCTTTATCCCAGATTTCGGTACTAAAGCAGCGCCGTTAACAGAACTGACGCGAAAAGACCAACCAGACAGAGTAAAATGGACAGACCAAGCACAGAAATCATTTAACGCTTTGAAGACAGACCTGACTTCGGACTGCATGCTAGTACCCCCCGACATAAAGAAACCGTTCATTTTGAGATGCGACGCTTCAGGAACCGGACTCGGATCCGTACTAGCCCAGTTAGATCCAGAAGGTGTAGAACGACCCGTCGGATACGCCAGCCGTAAATTAATACCAAGGGAGGCCAAAATGAGTACAGTCGAAAGGGAGCTTTTAAGTGTGGTATGGTCACTGTCTCATTTCCAACAGTATACGTATGGGGCCAAAGTCCAGGTATACACGGACCACAACTGTTTAAGATGGCTCAAAACAATGGCCAACCATAACCCGAGGCTTACACGCTGGGCACTAGCTATTCAGAGGTATGATCTGGATATTCATTTTACCCCAGGCCGACTTAACACGATGGCGGATGGGTTGTCTAGAGCTTACATGACCAACTAAAACAGAGTCATGTGTAGTTGGTTATAATACGCATGCGATAGTTCACATAATAGCATTGTCATTAGCATGTATATAAAAATAGTTTGTCTGCGGAATACTACTCGTTGTTGTGTTTGTGCTTTATTTTTCTAGATTAAACGCTTAGAGACTTGTCGTAACCAGCCTGGCAACGTCGCAACTCACGGCTAATAAAGACACTCTGATATTGCCGATGCGTCGTCGAAATGCTTGTGCTCTTGTGAATCGTCGTGTGCGGAAGAACACTCCTAACCTAATAGCCCTCGTTTCTGACCGATTGCTCGACCTATGGCCGTCAGCATAGGAAATGGGGTGTTGTAGTGAGATCCGCCACGACGATATTAATATCAGTATATTATATGTTAGTTTAGATTTTATATAAAGTTGCCATTATGAACTTTTATGAACTCACGAACTTTTAGGATGGTATGTGCTATAAGAAATGATTGACAGCAGACAGCTGACGACATACGTAGGGGAGCGGAGGCGAAGGCCACGCCTGTCAAAGGGTGAAGGAGAGAGAAGGCAGATAGCAGAGCAAGGCAAGAGGGAACGAATTGCAGGGCGCGGTTGGGGGGCGAAAGAGTTGATTGACAGGCGGGGGCGATAGAAAAGACAGGGAAAAGCGGAAGAGAGGAGAATCAGATATTATATTCGGGAGGCAGATTGGAGAGAGAGGGATTCTCGAGGGAGCGAAGAGAGCGAAAAAAGAGGGTCAAGGAGAGGGCCAAGGGAGCAGGATCGGAGGGATGCGAGTGCGGACCTCTAAAACGACAACCTGACTCTGATAATTACTGTTCTGTAAATACGCCATGTATATACATATATTTCTCGTCTGTCTATAAGAATTTCGTCAAGTGAAGCGTCTCGTGTGTCTCTGCGTGATTAAATCCACGCCTAAATATACTTAGCCGAAGTTAAGCCTACGCTCAGCCACGTAACACCGCTACCACCATAACTGAAAGGATAGTGCAAGGAAAATCTTTTTCAGTACAGGTGTCATCGGCATATTTCTGCAGCTTATTAACGTCATTAACCGGACGCTCTCTTCTGTTTGTTACGTCAATGCTCTCTCGTTAGCAACCGCTGTCGTCCTTTTGTTTATTACGTCACTACTCTCTCTTCTGCTTGTTATGTCACTGCTCTCTGCTGTTGATTACGTCACTGCTCTCTTCTGTTTATTATGTCACTGCTATCTCTACTGTTTGTTATGTCACTGCTCTCTCTTCTGTTTATTACGTCACTGCTACCTCTCTCTCTCTCTCTCTTTAGCAACCGCTGTCGTCTTTCTGTTTATTACGTCACAGGTGACCCAAGAACACTCCATTACCTCTAATACTTAACATTAGGGAATGCAAACCCGGGGTCTTTTTCGAAACCCGGGTTTCGGGTTTGACCGCCGTGAAAACCCGGGTAACCCGGGTTTGGACGGGTTAACAAATTTTACATGATAAATATTATTACTGCACTATTTCTTGCGTAAGAACAACGTCGTCGTATGCAGCTACAAGTCCAACGTTCTCCAACAGTCAAGAATTTTGCATAAAAAGAAAACTTTAGGATAATCGCGATATTTTTTTATATAAGCAGTGTTTTTCAATAAAAAATGTTCCGGAACTGAACAATTTCAGAACAGTTATGGAAGACATTGCAAGGGTTCCGAAGGCCTAAACCTGAACCTCTAATTTTATAGCATCTTGAATACCAATAAACACTGAAAACGCTGAAATTAAATTAAATTAACTAAATAATTTTTTATTAAAAATGTAAGTAAATAAAATAATTTTTAGCAGCTTGAAAAAATTCACGGAATGCCGTTCCGGAGCGTTCTGTCTGAAAGAAACATTGCATAGGCCTATAAAAATAATTGTCAAATGACAGCTTAATCGTCTACATCTCAGCTTTAGGCCATTCCAGTGCCTGCCCATTTGCTTTCAGAAGATAATTTAGTCATCGTTACTCTGCAACCCAATTTGGCAGAGCCAGAACTTACTAAAGTAGATGCTGCTTTGGAGACATATCGCTGCCTGTGATTGTGCTTGGACTAAGAGGCCTACCGTCATTGGCTTCGTCAGAACGACAAGGGTCACCAACGTCCTTGTGTTTCAGCAGGTTTATCTTATGCTTGGACCCGAGATGAATAGCCTATGCATATTTCTTGTTGCACCGCTGGCAATTTTTGCTGCGAGTTACATAACTGACATTGAGCCGTCTGGCCCTCAGAATCGTGAACGAAATGATCCCAAACACCACCCTTTACATTTGCTGATTTAGACATTGTTTGGATTTGTGTCTGAAATCACTAAATTCAAATAAAAACAGTTTACTGCTATTATTTACGAATTCGAAGCTACGACGCCGACGTGTCAAAACACTCAACATTAGTCACTGGTCGTGTGAAATGGGAAGCCACACTCATACGAAGTCACCAATAAAGATATGGAATGAGCCGATAAATAAGTAGTTAGAAGTTGTATTACGTAAACCCGTTATCAACCACTATTATCGTTATATTTCCATTACTCTGCATTTGTGAGTTTCACACCGTAAAGGACGGTGAAAGGTACGATTTTCAAACCCGTCGAACCCGGGTTTCAATCGCGTTCAAACCCGGGTTTCGGGTTTGGAAAAAAGCCGGGTAACCCGGGTTACCCGGGTTCGGGTAACCCGAGTTTGCATTCCCTACTTAACATCATCAACCTGACAGATGGCGCCTTCCAGGCTGCTTTCTAGTCCTACAAGAGGGCGGGTGCCTGTTAATGGCTGCCGCTACTTTGTGATTACATTATTATTACTATAACTTATAATTACTTCTCTGTTTTAATATTCAATTTCGATGTCCCATTGTGCGTTTGCTAAAGGAGTACTAAAGGATATACATATTTACTTACTGTTCTCTCCTGTTTATTATGTGACTGTTCTCTCTTTCTCTCCAGTTTGAAACGTCACTGTTCTCTCTCTCTTTGACAACCGCTGTATTTATTACGTCACTGCTCTCTGTTCTCTTTAATACGTCACTGCTCTCTCTTCTGTTTATTACGTCACTGCTATCTCCTATTTGTTACGTCACTGCTCTGTTTCTTTGGCAACCGCTGCTTGTTACGTCACTGCTCTATCTTCTGTTAATTATGTCACTGCTCGCTCTTCTGTTGATTACGTCACTGCTCTCTTCTGTTGATTACGTCACTGCTCTCTCCTGTTTATTACGTCATCTTATGGCAATGAATGTCGTTTAGTCTTCCTCCTCCTTTTCCAGCCTTGGGACTAGCACTACCTGACACTATTCAATGGCACAAACTCGGAGTGGTTAAGTTCTGATTTATAGTATACATATTTCTTGAATGTTTAACTTATAAACGGTAATCTCATCATAATGACTTGTGTTCCTCATCATCCACTCCCTATGTAAGGCATATAATGAAACCCAAAATAAAATTCCTTTATGAGTTTCATATTTAGGCCTACAACACTACGGACCGACTATGGCCTAATGTATTAAGGGGCCGTCCATAAATGACGTCACGCACCTAGGGGAGGGGTTCGAAAATTTGTGACGATGTGTGACATGGGGGTGGGGGTCTGAGAAGTGTGACGTCACACCAGGTCTATGTTATTAAATTTAACAATTAACAACAATTTAATATTATTAATAACAGCACTAATTTTGAGGATTAAATTTTCATTATTTTTTTAATTATTTTAATGTATACGGGCACCATTATTACTAATTTTCTAAATATTTCAATAATTGGTCACCGTTAGATTTTAAAATATTCATGGTTTCCCTATTTGTTCCATGAAGGAGCAATTTGCTTCACCATGGACATTTGGTTTTAGGGGGGTCAGAGCTTTGTGACGTCATTTTCAGAGGGGGTGTTACTTTTTGTGACGAAGTGTGACGAGGGAGGAGGGGGTTAAAAATCGGCCAAAATTGCGTGACGTCATTTATGGACGGCCCCTAAGCAGAGGAATAATTATTATCATAATGTGCTTGAAATGTTTTACATGTGCTGAAATTGTTGGTGGTAATCTGTGATTCAAACTGACTTATACCAATAATTTATAGGCTCTCATATGGGACAAATCTCTGTGTAAATGACCAGTGACGAACTGGCCAATATTTATATTTGTATTATATGCAGGATATGCCTAAAATCAATTAATTCGTTTGATGCTGCGTTTTATGGGCCAGGTTGG
Source organism: Aporrectodea caliginosa (assembly GCA_020284085.1). Lineage (NCBI taxonomy): Eukaryota > Metazoa > Annelida > Clitellata > Crassiclitellata > Lumbricidae > Aporrectodea > Aporrectodea caliginosa. The sequence goes on along the minus strand of JACEVL010000605.1, from coordinate 40,376 downwards.
GACTGGGGTTCTCTTGCATGATTCAATCATGATGATTGAAATGGCAAGGCCCCAAAATGGTCTCAGCATGACTCTGTAAATGACGCTGGGATACCAGCGGCTAAAGTCAACATCACCAGCCATAACTTTTCTATCAAGAAAATCCAGAGCTACATTTTGGCCAGCCGACTAATATCTGTTCTATGATCATTCTTCACATTGGATTCGATCAATGGCAGGGCCGGATTTAGGGTGGTGGGCCCATAGGCGCCCAATATGGTGGGCACTTTTGTGCAGCGGATTGTTTGTCTTTGTTGATGCACAGTTTCTGACAGGGACAACCCAATACCTCAAAATTATGATTAGGCCTACAGTGGTCATTCGGAAGCCTGCCTCTCAGTTCTAGTCACTCTTGAATCTCTTGCCTAGTCAGATGACACATTAGGGTGGAGTGAAAAAACGAAAATTCGAAAAGTAATAGCAACGAAAAGTTGCCTAATAGCATGAGGTCAAAACTGTCAACATTTTTTAAAATATTAATATCTTCCGCCCCCCAACAGAGGGCCAAAGTTACGAAAAATACCGTTTTTTCCAGAAAACTGCAGGTTTTCTTGTGGAATATTCTAATTGAAAACTAATTAACTACCATTCAATATACCGACGGAAAGAACTCTTAAAACTGAATAAAATGATATATTAATTTTCAAAATATGTCCACATTTGTCGACGTTATTAACTTTATACCATTTCTCCTGATTCGCGACATGTCGCTAAGCCTGAAAAAGGTTAAACACTAGTAACTTTTTTATCCTTTGAGATATTTCAACACATTGTATGTCATTCGCTTCAGCTCTGGTTCGTCTTTCTAACGGTACATGTACATTGTGATGCGGGATTGTTTAACAGTACACATTTGTTTTGTGAAGGGACATAAAAAGTAAAATTGCAACTGGTGGGCCGCTATAGGCGGTGAGACCCTTGGTTTGGCGCTCATGCTCAAATCCAGCCCTGATCAATAGACATCGTCATGTGCTTTGAACCTGAACAGTATTGGGGCGTTCGGTGTTTCTCAGTAGCTGGTCGATAGCTGTGGAGTTTGATGCCCAGTCCAGTTCACTTGGTCAAGTCTTTTATCTCGTTCAGGTTTAAACTCAAGACTCCTCTCTTTCAACATGGTATCTGGTCTATCGGACTTCAACTTGGCTTTTCCAATTGATTGCTGATTTTTGACTACAATCACACTTGAAGCAACTATCGATTGATCTCTTTGGCATTATGGTAACGGCGTTGCCAAAGACAACCGCTGTCGTCCTTCTGTTTATTACGTCACTGCTCTCTCTTTCCTATTATTGCGTCACTGCTCTCTTTGGCAACCATTCTGTTTATTACGTCACTCCTCTCTCTCTCTGTCTGTCTGTCTGTCTGTCTGTTAGTCTCTCTCTCCTGTTTATTATGTCACTTCTCTCTTTGGCAACCTCTGTCGTCCTTTGTTTATTACGTCACTGTTCTCTCTTTCCTGTTATTGCGTCACTGCTCTCTTTGGCAACCACTGTCCTTCTCTTTATTACGTCACTCCTCTCTCTCTCTCTCTCTCTCTCTCTCTCTCTCTCTCTCTCTCTCTCTCTCTCTCTCGCTCTCTCTCTCTCTCTCTCTCTCTCTCTCTCTGTGTGTGTGTGTGTGTGTGACGCGGGATGGGCTGGATTCAAGTGAAATATGAATAGTCAGAGAGGCAGGCAGGCAGACAGGCAGACGGCTAAGGTGGATGGTGTTTGGTGTTCAGACGGCGAGGTAGGCAGGGAGAAGTGTTGGATTCAGGATAGGATTTGTCAAAAAGCAGTGTTTTCAGTTTCGAGTGAAAGACCTGTGGAGATATAGCGAGAGGTGGAGTTTTGGTGACTTCGTAGGATGGGTCAGATATTTGTCGTAGTGCTGGCGGAAGTTTGTTCCAAAGAGGTGGAACAGCTATGGCTATGGAGCGATTGGAAAATTTTAATGATGAGGTGACGGAAGGGCGGAGCAGTGTTAGAGAGGAGGAGGAGCGGGTTGGACGAAGTGGCTGGATCGTGAACAACTGACGGAGATAGGAGGGCTGGGAGGTTTGAAGTGTGTTGTACGTGAGTGAGATGATTTTGTATTCTATTCGTTCAGGAATTTTGAGCCAGTGGAGTGATTCGAGGACAGGAGTGATGTGATGGTATTTGGGGGTTTTGGTGACAGCACGGGCTAGGGCATTCTGAATTGCTTGGAGGCGGTTTATTTGAGTGATATCTATGTTGAGGAAAAGAGAATTGCAGTAGTCTAATTTAGCGTGAACTATAGATGTAGCTATTGTGGATGCAGTTTTGAAGTCAAGCATAGGGCGGATTCTACGGAGGTCACGGATATGCATGAAGCAAGAGCGAGAAAGATGGGTGATGTGATCGGCGAAGCTGAGGTTTTGGTCAAAAATCACACCAAGGTTGCGGACAGGAGAATTTGCAGTGAATGTGTGGGTAGGTGCAGAGTCAAGGTTGATGGAAATAGATGGATCTGGGATTTTCTTAAGTTGCTCACGGAGGCCTATAAGTATAAATTCAGTTTTAGAGGGGTTCAGGCATAGGAGATTTGATGTCATCCAGGAAGAGATTTGGGTAACTACATGGAGAAGATGATCTATGGAGTCGGAGAAGCTGCTTGGAGAGAATGAAATGAATAATTGGGTGTCATCAGCGTATAGGTGATGGTCAACCGAGGATGCTTTGATGAGTGAGCTGAGTGGAGTAGTGTAAAGGATGAACAATAGGGGCCCGAGAACAGACCCTTGCGGAACACCACTGGTGAGAGGACATGCTTGGGATGAAGTTTCGGATGTTTTAACGGAGAAAGAGCGGGAAGACAGATAGGATTGAATCCAGAGGAGAGCAGTGTCAGTAAAACCGAACCAGGAAGACAGTCTTTGGAGTAATATGTTGTGGTCGATGGTGTCAAAGGCTGCAGAAATGTCAAGAAGGCAGAGACAGGAGATTTGTTGATGAGAGATGGCAGAGACAAGTTTATTGTAGAGGGAGGTGAGAAGGGTTTCGGTTGAGTGTCGCTTGGTAAAACCAGACTGGTGTGGGTTAAGGAGTGAGTTTGAAGTCAGGTAGTTATTTATCCGAGACAGGACTATGCGCTCAGTTAGTTTAGAGATGAATGACAGGTTGGAAACAGGTCGGTAGTTAGAAAGGTTTTCTTGGTCAAGGGATGGTTTCTTGAGGAGTGGAGTGACTAAAGAGTGTTTGAAGAGGAGGGGGAAATTCCCAGTAGATAGGGAGATGTTGATTATTTTGGTAATTATGGGAACAAGGATAGATGCACAGTCTTTCAGTAAGGAGGTAGGTATAGGGTCAAGTTCGCACTGCTTGTTAGGCAGAGATTGTAGTAAATTGGATACTTCAGTCTCTGATGTTGGGTGGAAGACAGATAATGACGATTGAGGTGGGGAAGGTGGAGAGTCATGAGTAGACGAAGATGTACCTGCAGGTGAGTCGATGGTGGTTTTAGAAAGGAGTGATTGGAGAGAGAGACGGAGAGTAGCAACTTTTCCTGAGAAGAAGGAACAGAATGACTCGGCTATTGAAGAAGATGGTAGAGAGTTTGGAAGTGGGCTGGCGGAGTTCCGATGTAGCAGTTGGTTTATGGTTTTCCAAAGAAGGCGAGGATTGGAGGATCGGGAGTGAACTAGTGAGGAGTAAAACTTCTTTTTAGCCGCAGCCAGAAGGTGATGATATTTATTTGTTGCAGTTTTTAGGGAAGAGAGCACTTGAGGATCACGGGTTCGTTGGTAAGTGCGCTCAAGGCGTCGACGGAAAGATTTGAAGGCCTGGAGGTAGGAATTATACCAAGGGTTGTTAGAGTGGGAGCCTGATTTGGTGATAATAGGAGCGTGCTTGTCAAGGAGCATGGAGAGGGTGGTGTTGTAGGAAGACAGTAGGTCATCAAGAGAGGATGGAGGATTTAGAACGAGGTCTGAAGAGGAGAGATCTTGCAAGAAGGTTTCAATGTTTATGGAGTTGATGCGGCGAAATGAATGAGGGATGGGTTCTGGATGTGGAGTAGGAAGTATGTTGAGGCGTGTAAAAATGGGGTAATGATCGGAAGGTGTATCAAAAGAGAAAGAGATGTCTGGCGATAACTTAGAGAGAGATGAAGTGATGATGAGGTCGAGTGTGTGGTTGTGACAGTGGGTGGGGAAGTTGACATGTTGGATCAAGTTAGTAGATGACAAGAGCGTGAGGAATTCGGATGCAAATGAGTCAGATGGATTGTCGACATGTATGTTAAAGTCCCCTGTGATCAGAAATTCATGAGGGGTTGTGGCAGCGATGGAGACAGTAAGAGAGAGAGAGAGAGAGAGAGAGAGAGAGAGAGAGAGAGAGAGAGAGAGAGAGAGAGAGAGAGAGAGAGAGAGAGAGAGCAGTGACGTAATAAACAGGGGACGACATTTATTATGTCACTTCTCTATTTGGCAACCTCTGTCGTCCTTTGTTTATTACGTCACTGCTCTCTGTCTGTCTGTCTGTCTCTTCTGTAATAAACAGGGGACGACATTTATTATGTCACTTCTCTATTTGGCAACCTCTGTCGTCCTTTGTTTATTACGTCACTGCTCTCTGTCTGTCTGTCTGTCTCTTCTGTTTATTACGTCACTGCTCTTTCTTTGGCAACCGATGTCATCATTCTGTTTATTACGTAACTGCTCTGTCTCTCCTGTTATTACATCACTGCTCTTTTTGGCAACTGCTGTCATCCTTCTGTTAATAAAGTCAATGCTCTCTCTGTCTGATTGTCTGTCTCTCTTCTGTTTATTACGTCACTGCTCTCTCTCTCTCTCTCTCTCTCTCTCTCTCTCTCTCTCTCTCTCTCTCTCTCTCTCTCTCTCTCTTCTCTCTATCTCTCTCTCTCTCTCTCTCTCCTGTTTATTACGTCACTGCTCTCTTTGGCAACCGCTGTCGTCCCCTGTTTATTACGTCACTGCTCTCTCTCTCTCTCTCTTCTGTTTATTACGTCACTGCTCTCTCTCTCTCTCTCTCTCTCTCTCTCTCTCTCTCTCTCTCTCTCTCTCTCTCTCTCTCTCTCTCTGTTTATTACGTCACTGCTCTCTTTGGCAACCGCTGTCGTCCCCTGTTTATTACGTCACTGCTCTCTCTCTCTCTCTTGACTGTTTATTACGTCACTGCGCTCTCTTTGGCAACCGCTGTCGTCATTCTGTTTATTACGTCACTGCTTTCTATCTCTCTCCTGTTTGTAACGTCACTGTTCTCTTTCCTGTTTATTATGTCACTGCTCTCTCTCCTGAATATATATATATATATTCTTTATGTCGCACAAAGCAGAACAGAGAAACTAAGCAAACTTAGCAAAGACTAGAACAGAAATACAAAAATACAAAATACGTCACTGCTTTCTATCTCTCTCCTGTTTGTAACGTCACTGTTCTCTTTCCTGTTTATTATGTCACTGCTCTCTCTCTCCTGAATATATATATATATTCTTTATTTCGCACAAAGCAGAACAGAGAAACTAAGCAAACTTAGCAAAGACTAGAACAGAAATACAAAAATACAAAAACTCCTTTCCAAAGAGACTGGGAGACCAACTCAAACTATTGCTCCTCTCGAAGCATAAACGTAGTGGACCCGCGATCTTACATAATACATGTTGTCTTTTACAGACAAACCATAACCAGTAACTAAATTAATATGCTCATGTCCATAACTGAATGTCAATGACAGCATATTTAATGTACTATTATCCATCGTTAGCATGTCTTTAAGAAATTTAAACATAGCAATAACTCTCATAGATTTAGGGTCCAAACTGCCTAAACCTGCAATAAATGCTCTAACTGATTCCCATTTGTGAAAACCAAATACTTTACGATACACATAAATTCCAACAAGCATTTAGTTTACTCAGCTGAGATTGAGAAAATCTCACAGCAACTGAGCCATATCTTAAAACTGGTAAGCTATAAGTCTGCTGTAAGTCAGGGTTGGGTTAATGCCGGTAACAACCTATTGTTGCCGGGACAGTGGCAATAACCGGTTATTGCCGGTTATTGCCAGTTGTTGCTGGCCGGTTATTGCCAGTTGTTGCCCATTTTCTCCAAAGTAAGGGCAAGGCAAATGAAAATCATATTTCGCTGCACAAACTCCATAGTTATAATAAATGTTTCTTGTTGGAAATTAAAACTACTATAGTAAATCTATATTACCCCTTAGTATAAATGTAGTTAAAGTCAGCTATATGAGATTAAGGTACAAAAATTCTGACCTACAGTTCAAATACAAAATAAACTGCCATTTGCACTGCAGTATTAATATTCAGGTCAAGCGGGTCATTGCCTTTTCTATATACTTACCTGGTAGTATATAATTTATTAATAGTGCATAGTAGCCAATGGTTTGGCAAAATTTCTAATTCATAATTACACAATTCGATATTGACTGTACTTAATATGAAAAACTTGTAAATGTCTTTTATTAGGAAGAAATTATATGGTTATTTAAATCAGGTGATTTTTATTTGGAAAAACGTGATTGATTTAAAGCATGATATATTTAAAATCAATCAACTCTGTAAAGTAGCAAGCCAGAAGAAATAAAAAATGAAGCTAACTGTGAAGATTCCATATTTTATTACCACAATAATTAATGGTTTCTATTTTTGCCAAAAGGTTTTTGCCATTTTTGCCAAGAGGTTGTTGCCATTATTGCCAAGAGGTTGTTGCCGGGACGGTTATAGCCTTGGCAATAACCGGTTATAACCGGCGGTGGCAACAACTTGCCAACCCTGCTGTAAGTAAAGCTGCATTAACTCCGACAAACGTGAAGAGTTATTGAAAATATTATTGGAAGCTGCATTTATTACGTAACTGCTCTCTCTCTCTCCTATTAATTACGTCCTGTTTACTACGTCACTGCTTTCTTTCCTGTTTATTACGTCACCGTTCTCTCTCTTGGCAACCTATGGCCGTCCTTCTGTTTATTACGTCACTGCTCTCCCTCTCCTGTTTATTACGTCACTGCTCTCTCTCCTGTTTATTACGTCACTGCTCTCTGTTTGACAACCGCTGTCTTCCTTGTTTATTACGTCACTGCTCTCTCTCTCTCTCTCTCTCCTGTTTATTACGTCACTGCTCTCTCTCTCTCCTGTTTATTACGTCACTGCTCTCTCTCCTGTTTATTGCTCTGTTTATTACGTCACTGCTATCTGTTTATTACGTCACTGCTGTCTCTATCCTGTTTGTTAAGCATCCACTACGTGTATGTAAGGCATATAATGAAACCGAAGAGAAATATTATTCCTGTATGAGTTTCATAGTTAGGCCTACAACATTACGAACCGATTATGGTAATATGGCCAAATGTATTAAGCAGAGGAAATTAAAAGTATGGGAATTGTAAAAAAATAACTGGGGGGAGGGTAGACGTTGATTTATGTGCAGTTTGGGTGTGAAATGTAGACTTTACTATGGGAGCCGAAGAAAGACTTGGGGGTTGAACCCCGCCCCCAACCCCAGCAATTCTCACCCTGACTGAGGAATATTATCATAATTATGTGCTTCAAATGTCTTACATGTGCCGAAATTGTTGGTGGTAATCTATGATTCTATGTGATTCAAACTGACTTGTAATAATATAGGCTCTCATGAGAGACAAATCATTTATATTTTTATTGTGTGCAGGATATGCCTAAAATAAGTTAATTCGTCTGATGCTGAATTTTATGGGCCATGTTGGGGCTGGGGCCCCTTGCATAATTGAACTGACAAGGCCCCCAAATGGTCCCAGCACGACTCTGCACATGACGCTGGATACCAGCGGGTAAGTCAACATCACCAGCTGTAACTTTTCTATCAAGAAAATCCATTTTAAAATCTGCCTCATAGTTCACAAAGAGCTACAGTTTGGCCAATCGACTTACATGTATATCTGTTCTATGCTCATTCTTCATACCAGTAGATATTGCACTCGATCAATGGCAGGGCCATATGTAGAGTGGTGGGGCTCATGAGCGCCCAATATGGTGGGGCCCTTTTGTGCAGCAGATTTTTTGTCTGCGTTGATGTACACTGTACAGTCTCCTGTTGGAGACTGTACAATTTCAGCACATGTAAGACATTTGAAGCACATGCCAATACCTCAAAATTATGATTACAGTGGTTATTCGGAAGCCTGCCTCTCAGTTCTAGTCACTCTTGAATCTCTTTCCTAGTCAGATGACGCGTTCAGTGAAGAGACATAAAGAGTAAAAGTGCAACTGCCATGGTGGGGCCTCTAAGTGGTGTGGGTTCCTGGGTTATCGCCCATGTAGCCTAATAATGCTCAAATCTGACCCTGATCAATGGACATCTTCATGCGCTTTGCATATGAACAGTGTTCGGACTTTCGGTGTTTCTCAGTAGCTCGTCCATAGCTGTGGAGTTTGCTGTCCAGTGCAGTTCATTGGTCAAATCTTTTATGTCGTTCAGGTCTAAACTCAAGACTCATCTTTCTCAACGTGCATATCCTGTTTTCTGATCTATCAGACTTCAACTTTGCTCTTCCAATTGATTATGATTTTTGACTACGATTACACTTGAAGTGACTATCTTCAGCATTATCAAATACATTATGGTAACGGAGTTATAGAAGTCATTAGATCATACTAGAAGAACGGGAGTTTGACCTTAGCCTTAGGGAATTGAAAATTCTACACTGGTAACACTTCAATGACGAGAGTGTACTAAAAGCCACTAGAAACCAATATAGATCGTCGTTAAAGAGTAATTTGTATGTAAATGACGGACGACAGAGCGCTTTAAAACTTGACTAAAAAGACATTGTTGTCTGGATATGGTCAGAGTTCAATGATGACCACTCAACGTTCCGGCTGAATGGACCCAAGTGGACATGCCGCTCATGCACCACCCTAGATGTCTGCATGTTTGCATTCATCGGAGGTGTAAGCCAACGTTTTTACATTCACTATGCGAGGTAACGCAGCTTGACACAAATTGGCTTTGTAAGTAAAGTACGTACAATGTCGTACATGTATACACCGGAATTTTCAGTAAAGTTAGTTAAATATTCCAAATAAATTCTGCAAGCAGTACACGGTTAAGTTGTGTGCCTCTCATGTGCCATTTTGTAGGGAAAGGAGTAACTTCCTCCACATACATACACATGTACAAGTACATACACTCCCACATACATGTACACTTGGTCTTTAAATGCCGAGTTTCACCAAATTATGATTCTGAATATGGTGAAACATACCCCCCAACAGATTCTACCTGCTTCCAAATTGTTATTGTACCTTCACGAACTTCGCTTGTTTACTGTTTAACGACCACTGTGTAGTAACAAAGACCATTAGCATCGCCCTCCTCCTTAATCCTTCACGAACTATTTCACAATTTCTAGTGATGGCCATGCTAAATGCATGTATATTGTATAGTTAACTGAAGTAACTTCGGCATACTGCATAATTATGTTAATAGAATACAGCGACGCTGACAGAAATTCTGGGCCCCTAGGCAGAGCAGTCATTGGCCTCAAAACTATCTTTAGGCTTCATGAGAAATTTTTTAGAACAAATTGAAATAATAAAAATGCAGGTACCATCGTACAATATTATATTTATATATACACCTATGATTTTATTCAGTTGTTAATTTTAAAAATGTAATTTTCAAATTTATGCTAATCAAAAGGCAACTTTCTGGATTTAGCTGCAGCAAAATCGTTTATAATATCCTCATAGTTCAATGATTTTGCCAGATCATATTCGATTACAAGATCATTCAGTACATCTGGCTTCATAACAGATCATTGAACACTTTTAATTTGCTTGAGCTTATAATTTTTTCATAAGATTACTGTGGCCCAATCTGGGCCTCTAAAAGTCGCCCAGCCCATGGGCCTTTGCCCCCCCCCCCCCCTCTCGGCAGGCCTGATTGCATCAACACAAAATAATCCAAAAACTGTCTTCAAAAGTCTTTAAATCCTGGTACAATCACTAAGAGAAAATCAGAGAACAATTAGCGACTCGACACCACACTTTGGCATTTCAAAAACGTGTTCATCGGCCCATAAAGAACAGTCTTGTTTACGTCAATCAGTCCTAGATACTAGCTCCATATATCTACTGTTGACTCCGATTTGATGTCTCGACTTCACAGACCAGTTGAGCAGATGGCATGGTACACCGAGTAAAATTAAAAAACTTACAGATGATATATCTACCAAGCTACGGAAGCTCTGCATGACACAGCCTTATTTGCTTTCGAAATCTTCCGCATCATGGAGTGCAGAGTTGTAAAATATTGTCATTTGCATTTCTCACACAATCAAAAGACAAATAGAGCTATGAATAATACTCAAACAAAGGACACCCAACCAGACTGTGATGCCTGCACCTTAACCGACTGAACAGCAGGTCACTAAATCATTAAATAATAGACTTGTTTAACAACATCTAACAGTCACCATCAAACTGTTGACAAATGTCTAATACAAGTATTCTAAAATAAATTTTTTTTCTGTGAAATATACAAATCACATTTCTGTAGTACCTTAACCACCCAAGAATATTCTCAAAAGCAATGCTTAGTTGCACCACGGGTAATAGTTAATGCTGCATCAAAGAAAAACACTAAGCGTTATAAACAATGACACAAATTAAAATGACCGCGTTTGTCCATAGCAAACGTGAACTTCAACATGCAGAGCAAACGACTGAACTTTGACAGTATTCACGACAGATAAAAACATTGAAATAACATGCAACAAGTAATGTGGAGTATTTCTACTTCAGCTAAAAAAGTTTCAAATGGCTTTATCTCAGCTAAACCTCTTAGTAATTAATTCATTGCTATATCTGATTAATTAACCGTTTCACTTTGTCTAATGATAAGACCGAGTAAAAGCTGTACCCTATCTAATGCTACGTTTTTTAATTGGCTAAACAAATGAGTCATTATCAGCAGGTCCAAGGCCGATGCTACGAGTACTTAGCACCTTTAAGATATCGTTTACCCATCACAGAGAGGACTTCAGAGTATCATGGTAATCACAATTTACCATGACTAGAGCAATGAGTACCAGCTTGACCATGACGAAAGATATCAGTGACTAACAACGTTACCAAGCTTTACAGTGAGTGAATAACGGCTTGGCCACAACTGAGGAATTCAGCAACTGCCAAAGCTAAAGCTATGCATACCACTCATAGTCAAAGCGCTGTGTAATCAACAGGATCTTTACAACTAAGCTAAATATAAGCAGTGTCAATATGGATGAAGTTAGAACAGATTAAGCACGCCTAGAACTAAAAGCAGTGAATAATTAAGCACAGGTCACAAATAACGAAGTCATGCACTTAAAATGTCCTGTAAAGTCACTGGGTCTGATAGGAACAGAACGACATGACAGTTCAGGACAGCAACAGCAGTTTTTCCTACATTACGACGAATCATGAGGCACAAACAAAAACTTAACGATAACTCGGAACTACGAAAATGAGACAAATCAAGACTGTCATGGCAATTATTATTGATAATAATATATTAATTGAATAATCACCTAAGCATTACATCTAGCACATGGCTGCCTTAACACTTTAATGACGAAATGTATTGGCTTCCATACATTTCAGTGCATGGGTGTTGCTAAGGGGTTAAGAAGACAACGGACTGTGTGAACTGCTCATATAAAGTTTAGCCACAGTCAATGCGCCTTTGTCACAATCTTTGCGCAATACACTGGAAACCCGTCATAACACTGTCTTTGAAAGCCATAAAAAGAATCACTTATGAGACCATGTTATAATGAGATTATTTTCTATGACTCAACTGATTCTGTGATCCCAGTCCCTGACCAGGTTATAACAGATATTGTGTTTTAATTAAAAATCTTATGTGGTTTACATTGAAACTGTTCACATTTAATGGTCCTAATTTGATTGCCCTGTAGGCCAGGGCAATAACAGAGCGTCAGATCAAAAGTGAACCACTTCGCCCCAAATTAATTTTAATAGCTATATAAAACTTTCTATTAAAGTGCATAAGAGTTTAATAAAGATAAGTGGTAAACACCACAACTCCTGCATAAATATTTCAAGCAGTCATAAACATCTCTAATATATCCCACACACTGCATTAGGCAAAAACTTTAGAGAGAATGAACAGGCTAAATATTTTTTTTAATGTAGACCTCAATTTAAAAAATTACTGTATCAGAAACCACAGATATGGTTGCCTGCAAAAGGTACATGTCTACAGTTAGATGTTGATCTATGAATGATAACCACAATGGCTTGTAAACAGCTTAAATCTAACATTTCATTTCGGTCATCATTAACAAAACCATACTAATTCTCGTAGCTTTGATAAGGTATAATTGAGGTAAACACAAGAGTCAATTTCTAAACATCTGAAGTCAAGTTCTTTTATTGAACAGAGTTGAGACCAAGCAAAAGAACTGAGGAGAATCCTTTTGCTTTCAAGGGTATGAATGAGGGTACAGGCATGAATAGCTTAGCTATCCTATACATATATGGTTACATACATAATTTTTAATAGCATTTGCTTCAATCTTACAGCTCACCACTACAACGTAAGGTTCAAGTCCTCAGCCATGAATTATTAAGCAGGTATTATCTTATGCACAATTACAGAAAGAGCATCAGAGGCAAGTAACACCACTGTCAAAAAAACTGTTATAAAAACAAGCAAAATTCTGCTAATCATAAGTCTTCAGTTTTCCTGACATCAGCTGATGAATGACCTGTTAAAGTCAAACCTTTGTACCTGGGTCAAAAAAGCAGATGATCATTTGTATCTGTACTCCAACACGGAAGTAGCTAGTCACGGCCTTTCACAGAACAGTCTACGTTCTAATCTGGACATCCTACATCAAACCAAAAGAAGCTCCAAGTTGTTGGAATGCAATTCAGCCAAAAGAATTATCTCTAGAAACACTAGAGGACTAGTACAACTGTGAGGACATGGATTACACACATATTCACACCATTACCTACTGCTTTTGGCCGCAATCACCATTACAACTGATACTATAGTAATTTATATAGCACCTATCTTAGAATCTACTCAGCAGCTGTTCAATAATTAGTATGGTCAAACTACATGAAGTTTTCTGTTTTTTTTCTATTCCGAAATCAATTCATCACAAATTTCTTGGTTGATCTGGAGGTCCAGAAAGAAAGCAGGAGAAAGGGAACATGAACAACAATCCCTGAGTGAAACAAAGTCTTACGTGCTCATCGATCTGTGTACCTAAACATTTAATTTGCAATAAACTTGAAATTAGAACCTTCGTGAAAAGCTCCCAGAAGCTTGAAATCAGTAAATGCTTGAATGCTGAGGCACAATACGTCAAACACATGGCTAACAGAAGAAGCTGACTGCACCTTTTAATTAAAACCCTTCATACCCTGAACCCAGTGCAAACGAAACTACACCCACTTCACAAAGACATGAAATTAACACAATGCATTACAGGTCAAACAGTCTTATGTAAATATTGATGATTTAGCGTCATAACATTTCCTCTTGGATGCTTTCTCCAAAGAACATCACAAACATGTGCATCTCTCATCAGCAAAGTTAACAATTTAAAGGAAATAAAACTGCAGTCTCCACATAAAATCTTTGGTGTCACAGTTCATAAATACTCGTATGCTTAACAAAACATGCAGAGTTAACGTTGTTAAACAGATATATGCTAATGTTCAAGCTATGATGTTAATCTGTTACACAATTCAGGTGGACAACACAGCAAAACATAAACTTGGTTATCGAGTACTTGTTAAAAACTTGGTTATCTAGTACTTGTTAACTTTCAATGACGGTAATGCCCCAAACTTGACCGCTTTGTACGTTTGATTGAAAACATGATCCTCCCAACTCAAGTTATGAAGCTCACTGAAGGCGCTTCATTCATTCACTTAACGCCTCTTTGGTAAAAAATTCATTGCAACAGTGTTCAGAATTGACTTAGAATGTTTCGTTAGTCCCAAGGATCCTAAATTAATTTCTTTGCAGATGACACAAACGGTAAAGTTTATTGAACTCAACTGATTTGCTATAAAACGAAATTTAAATCTGACAAAAGGTTCTTTATCAGAGCAATCCGATACTTTTCAACGTATGTAGATGACAAAGTTCGTTTGTGTGACCCTCACATAAACAGTCCTGATAAGGGCATATCAAGATTAAAAACTGTTCTATGGCTTTAAGAGACAAAAACTCATTCATTACATTTCAAAAGTCCGTGTCTCGTATCGAGTCATTGACGCAGAGTTATTGGGCAACATGAGCACGTGGAATACCGCTCAGCGATAAACAACAGGATAAAGCACATGACCATCTACAGAAATGACATATATGAATGAAGCAGTTACAATTCCCTCGCCTTCTGCAGCAGCTCATCAATAAACTTCTACAATATAAACACACATTGTATTTTAATGCTTACAGTACAACCAGTTATTTTATAGCCTGCATAAAGTATATTCACTTAGTCATTTAAAATAGCCACAATCATTACAAAGTATTCATGACTATTTTCATCTGTTGCTTTTGTTATCTGCTTCAAACAATCTGTTGATCTCTGTTACAAACCTTCGCAGGGTTCCCATAGTACTTTAAAATAATAATAATATTCGTTTATTAATTCAAACTGACAAGAATGCAGAACTTAAGATTACACAATATAGTAGTAACAGACGATAACAAGTTTAACAGGAGTCGAATTTAACTGTATGGCAGTTTGCAAGGCACCCATCTGTCCTACTGCTCATTTTAATATCACTCTAGGGAATGGAAGTCTGAGTCAACCTTACTGGGTTAGCAGGTACCTTCTGATCTTCGTGCAAGCCTATTACCATTCAACCATCTCCTCATCCCTCCTGAAACCCCCTACCCAATCACTTTACTTGGCTACCACAATACAAACTGCATGAACTTATTTAATTAAATACCACCATAACCAATTAACCATCCTCCTCTCTGTTGTCTCGGGACTCAGATCTTCCTTTCACCAACTCCGTACAACCCTTCTGACGTGACACAGCGCTTGTGAATCAGCTGGGTTCCTGTGCTTAGCTTTAGACTTAGCCCTTTAGAAATCTGGAGTTTGCAATTGTGATTTCGATAACTTTAGTTACAACTTGTTACATTTTTATCCATCTAGTTTAACTTGCAGGAATCTTGATTGCTTGCAATCTTGATTGATTGAGCCACAGGCTAAAAAGTCAAATCTTGCGACGACTAGTTCGATCACTTACAATCATTCAATCGTCGTGAAACTTGGCAGACAGACTCGCCCTCGCACACACTTCATTCTATCAAAATTTCAGCTCCCCAAAAAGGCTAGCTTATAGAATCGGGGACTCAACTTTTCGAATCGGGGAATCCCTTTTCCGACACGCAGCGTTGTGATTGGCCAGCGTTGCCATTGGCTGCAACAGAAACGGGTGCGGTGCTTGATTAAACGGACGCTATGTTGTAAAATGCTATATATTTGTAGAGGTAACTGCTTAAAATGACGGATTATAGGATACTAGATGGATATAGTAAAAAACTTTGTTTTTACTATTGGTTCTTTTTATTAATATCTATCTCAGAATTATCAGATGTTTGTTCTTAATGGCACTCCATAGCCAAAGTTTACACATAAAAGCAACCCAATCTGTATGCAAAACAGTTCAGAACGTTTCTGCTATTGCCATTAACTGGTTTCTCAAAACATAATACACGTAGATACACATGAACTACGAATTACTATGCTAAGGGTGTAGTAAGCATTTCAATGCCTCTTATAGCAGATGGCTTATAATGCTACCCTATGCTGGAGCTTTGAATCCCAGTACATCATGAAAATCATAAACAAATCATTCGCTTATCCAAAGCAGTCAATTATTTCACACCCCTTCGAGATAACTATTCCGAAGCACTCCACACACAATCCAAGTAATGCCTTGCTTCCCAATGCACAGAGAATACAATGTTTACGCCAGGTCTCAAATACAAGTATAGCAAAGGGTCAGCAATCCTACTTTTCTTCTTTCCTAAACTCCAAATGCATAATTATTGCACTTCATTATCCAATGCTTAGTCTGTTGAGCCACAGGAGTATTCGTTTCCTTTACCATGAGCCAGAAGCGTGCTTGTTTCCTTTACCATGAGCCAGGAGAGTGCTCGTTTCCTTTACCATGAGCCAGAAGCATGCTCGTTTTCTTTACCATGAACCATGAGAGTGCTCGTTTCCTTTACCATGAGCCAGGAGAGTGCTCGCTTCCTTTACCATGAGCCAGAGGAGCGCTGGGTTAATTTACCACGAGCCAAGAGAGAGTAATGGTCTCCTTTACCATGAGCCAGGTGAGTGCTCATTTCTTTTACCATGAGCCAAGAGAGTGCTCGTTTCCTTTACCGTTTGCTGGTTCAAGGTTCTACAGTTCACCATTTCTTTCACTTCCACAAGTTTCTGAATGTTATTTCTGGACAGGGCTATTGTATCATTTTCTGTAGGTTATCCTCCATAGCCCGCTGCACACCTATATGGCCTCATTTAATGTAAAGCAATGTAAGAAATATTTGTAACATAAGCCTTTCACACACTGTGCTTGTGAGTTCAACCTAGAAGTGAGCATCAGTTGCTACCTTGTGCATTATGATAAATGACACAATTGAAGCTTCCAGATTAGATCGGAATGCTGCCAGTGAGAAAGAAGTTCTCAAGTGCTGATAGAAGTTGCTACCACAACAGTAATATCACATATATTGAAGACGTAATGAGAACATGACAACATTCCAAATATGTCCCATATATACCGGTGTATAAATATATATATATATATATATATAGCTATTTATTTATTTATTTATAGGACACATGGACTTGTAGTCTCATATACGGAATACTGTCATACCATATATTCAATATACGATGCTGTTAGTAGGTTATTCAGTTGTCTTATATATGGCTGTTATGTTTTACTGCAGCCAAGAAGTTCAGAACCATATCTCTTGAGCCTTGAGGACCATTTAAAATACTTTCTGACATTTAATCACGTAATACTTCGTCAAGTAACACTTTATCACCAACAGTTAATGGCCAGGTATGGGTTGAGATCTGCTCTGGCCCGTGTAACTCATTTGTGTTGAATTTAGTTATAATATTAACTTGCACTCTACAAACCTTCATGTAATAATAATAATGAACACTCCGATATTTACTCCCACAACATTGAATCACTCTGACATTGAATCACCCAGACGGTCAATCATGTCCATATTGAAAATTTAAATAACTAAAAACAGAAGACAATGCAAATTTCCATGCTCCTCATTATACTAAGGTGTGTGTAAGTCTAGTGGTTAGCATGCTGGACTGTGAAATTAGAGGACAGAAGTTCAAATCCCTGCCAGAGCAGAAATTTGTCTTGAAATTTCTGTTCCACCTGTGCCCCTAGCCAACTCAGCTATAATGAGTATATAATGACTGTACACTGTCGGTGGGAAGACGAGACAGTGAGAGGAGGACTGGCCACCCACCATCATATGCCAAGGCTAAGAAAATGAAGTCGCTAACACTTCATACCCAATACCCATGGCTGCCTCAATCTGTCTCTCAGACTCATGTAAGGTACTGCTCTTCTCTTCTCCATTATACTAAACATGTGAAATATGAGCAATACTAAACAGGTAAATTAGTATTCTGCTGGACTGCTATTTGATTTTGACCATAAATACCTTCCCTATGTTTGAGTATGCTATCAGCAAAGATATAAAATGCTTCAGTTATGTCATCCTCAGATAGCATAAACAGTACAGGAAAGTAGCATCTCAGGACACAACTAGTCAACTGTTTGTTTCACATTAACTTTTTAATCCTAGCTTCTGAATTTTGCACACTATTCTCTGGGTATACTCTCAGTGATACCCCATTACTGCACCATTAGAGTATACACTTCACATGATTTACAAGAGCAGCTCTTTCCTTAAATCAACTGTCAAAAAGTATACATTGAGATGTGGCAAAGGAATTGAGCATGTAACCTGGCTCAGATGCCTTGTACATGTAGTATTTTGGTTATTTTCAACCAGGCAGTAAATTGCAACAACAGTCAAGCCATGATTAATTCAAAAAGGATTGTATATAACTGAAAAATATTGATGGAACCACTTCAAAAGTCGCAACTGCTAGCCAAAACTTCGTCTTTGCCAGCCCATCCATCAGTGCATTACAACCCAATATTACTAAAAGCTATTGGCCAGGACCTGAAGCAAACAATATCATAAGTGCAAAAACTTTCTCTCATCCTGAACAGTTCTACTTTTAACATTATATGCAAACTTATAGCACTTGACCTCATTTCTTTTTGTTTCAGTATTTACATACGTGATTAAGTTCGGGTGATTATACGTCGGACTGTCATTACATTCATGAGTGGGTTTCTAAGTACTGCATAATGAAGCGTCATGAAGTGTCCATACACCTAAAAATGTGTGCACCATACACACTTGGACAAACAAGTGTTGGGACCTGTTGTTCCAAAGCAAACAAATGAAGTCTCATTAAAAACGTTATGCAAATTTCTTAGAGAAATGCACATACATTAAAACTCACAACACTTTAAAATGTATATAATAAGACCAAAAAGAGCAGGCTTTGTGGTTGCAGGGCTAAAATTTGACCACCACACCAAAGCATATCGGTAGTCCTTACAATGTACTTTCAGTATAACGATCACAGCAGCACTCATGTGCATCAATACCACGATCACTGATAATTAATACAACATCTTTACACAAAGTCATCAACATATAACTGTTCTTTTCATCGCTCTTCTAATAGACACACATGCTCTGATCTGAGAAAGACAAACCTCATCTGTTCCACATGTTTTCTAAAACATGTACCTGCTACAAAATGCAAGATCTTAGCACCTTAATGACAAGTTGCATTTGTTTCCAAGTTGCTTAAACTCTTGTCATTAGAGCGTTAAACAATCCCCATACAGTTCTGCAAAAAAATGAACAAATTCCAAAATTGAAAGATTCAGATTTCCCCACTTCAGATTCAGATTCATTCACACTGCATATGAGATAAATGCTTTAAAAGTTCCAAAAACACTCCATAAGAAAAACTTACATTTATGACGGATGGTGACTGAGGGGCGTTTGATACTTGCTCCTGAAACCATACAGAAATTTTATCAAAAAATAATATTAGATAAGCAATGGTTCCAAAATATTATAATGAAACACAACATCAAGTTCAGGCATGCAACGGTTAGCTATGTGGAAACAACTGCTATAGAAAGGGGCACCGAATATAAAAATCATGTACAGACTGGGCATTTAAGCATTTATATTTCCAGCTACCAGCACTTCTGAAAGCTATTGTTATGTCAATCCTATGTAAAAATATATAAAGTGACTTCTGTAAGTGACTTGATGGCATTTGTATCAGCTACTAGCAGGAGTTCAATTCTTAACACTGTAATAGCAGTCTTAGTCAACCAGGTCACTTCTAGCATTTCTCAGACCTCTAACAGTAAATGGAAACAGTCCACTAGCAATAGTATTTGTGCATCTAGTCTACCACATTGCTCTGCACACCACAAGAACTGATCATCCTGAATATCTTCACGTAAAAGTGTTCCACTGCAAATCTAAACTTTTCCCATATCAAAAGCTCACAAAACAGGTCAGCTATATTAAGTCACACCTTTTGAGATCTGGCAGATAGTCATGCTTCAGCCCTTTGAAAAGTTCTCAGGGCTAGATGCAGCTATATACATATACAAATAACTATTATAGTTAATGTGAGGTGACAAAATGCTAAAGTATGTTGTAGTGGTTAAATTGCTCATCCAAACAATAAACAATATTCACTATTTGCTATTCGGATAAGCATAAACTGTGTCAAACAAGGTGCATGAGGTTGATTATTATAACTATAACATAAACAAAGTTAGGTGACGAATCTACTTTTTAGGTGGCGGATCTCATAGTTCAGGTGTTGACGAATCTACATTTACAACACCATATGATCTGCTGTTACTGGCTGTGCTTGGAGAAAGACTGTTTTAAACTCAAAAGAAAGGATACCATTTTGTAGCTCAAAATGGCACATTTAACATGCAAAATTGTGCACAGCAATCACACTTTGGGGAAATGCTATTCATCCCAAGTACTTCTTTATAATGGTGCCAATCATTTGAAGCTATAATGGGGAACAGCGTTAAAACAAGGTTTGTTACAACGCAGTCATCTTCTATAACTCAACCAAATTTTTGGATCCATACTATGTCAGAATTCATTTTATAATGAAGTGTGTTACAATGACTTTCTAGTGTAAATCAGAACATCTGCTGCATGGGAGACATTCCCTGCTACCTTAAATTAACTGACTAAACTAAAAACAGGAACCACTTCACTCTACTCTGCTTCCATCCCATCAAAACTATAAAAAAAAATCATCTTGTAAGACAGTAGATTGATATGGTTATATCAAAAGCATTGCAAAGGAGTTTCATTATTGCCACTATGTTACAATATGGTCCAGTATGCAAAGTAAAACCATTTCCACGTTTTATAGCTGTATTATGTTTAGTCCAAAGATTAGTAATTTCCCATGAAACAAGAGTTTATAACAGGGCACACAACTTCACCCTCCCCGTTAAAGACTCGATGAACTTTATCCCACAATGTAAAATAGAAACATGTACCAATTAACTCAACCACAAGTAGCCATACAGGCCCATTCTGTCAACTGTTATTGTTCAATTGCAGCATTTTGCCTTTTGTATTGTGAAAATGAATGAGTATAGATACATACATACTAGGGTTGTTAAAATCGTTTTTTTTGGCAATCCGAATGTCGGTTTTAGAAATCCGATTTTAAACCGAATTTCGTTTTTTATTGGCCTTCATAGAAAATGTAATATATTATTATATAACGCAAGTTATTTTATATATTAGGTACCGTAACGTACGTTAATAAACACCTTCTTATCTGCCGGCTATATTCGATGAAAACAATCGTAAACACTAAAAGAAATGCAGGAATAAATTCTTTCTGGCATTTCTTGAAATTTTCACTACGAAAATGATTTTTTTTTAAATTCGAATTTCGTTTTGTCAATAATAAAACCGAATTTCGTTTTCAAAACCGAAATTCGGATTTCCGAATTTCGTTTAACATCCCTAATACATACATTAACTGGAAGTTGAGCTATATGTTCTACCAAAGAAAACAGTTATACTTACATTTATATAATCAATCCTTTCTGATTCTTCATCAAGGTCAAGAATCTCATCCAAGTCGATATTTGCATCATAAGATTCATAGCTATCTTCCGGCTGAAAACAAAAAACTCAAGTCATATATACTGGTATTTCAAATTTTAACAATTACAAACACAGACATTGCCTGATGATGATGACGACGATGAAGTCGTTATCTACAGTGAACAGTAAATGAAGGCAGGAGTGGCACGGCAGTCAAAATCAGCTTGCAAAGGAAGGACTGTGGAAACTTGACTGGACGTGGAATTACATGAGAACGTAATTACATAATTAATAGCATAAATTACAAATTACATAAATACACTTGAGTAATTACATGAGAAAGCAACTTAAGACAATTAATGCACCATATTAAAATGCATGTGACTCTGGGATTCTGCTGCCAGAGTAGAATAATGATACTCAAACCTGGGAATTGTTACTCATAACATAAACAAAGAAATGATTTTCTAAAATTGGTGGTCCCTAGAGCTTGCTATTTTAATAAAAGGACAGATGTTAGGGTAATCAGACAGCGTATAGGTCACCCCAGTAGTTGACTGACACTAGATATTAGCCATTCCCACAGTGTACGTTAAGGTATTGCACTGTTGTAGTCAAAAAGGATCATAATATACATGGAGTATTAAACAAAAGCAAACATTAAAGATTTACACCCCATGCTATGTAACAGACACAAGTGATAAAACCTCATCATTCCAAAATAAAGCAGGAAAAACACCTGATGTGATTCAATAAATTACTGGTTAGCGAAACACCCCTTAACTGTATCTAATTTAGCCTACCCTCCAAGTCAAGTAAATCGCAGCCACAACAATAAAATTCAATTACTTAACAGCTATAGCTATGTCAAAATGATACAAATATTTATTTATTATTTATTTCAGAAAATTTATATAGCGCCCCTTCAAGGAAATATGTTGTCTAATGGTATCTACTGTACCTTTGACTTCCATTTCATCACAAACACAAATTCAAGGCCATGACCTTCATTTTAAAAAGAAGTGAGATGACGACATTGTCTGCATTTCCTGAATTAAATGCTTGATCCAGATCATCTTACATAATCTAACTCCCTAAAGTATCTGGCAATATCAACTTACAATGTATATAGTGAAAATTTCAGAAATTAAAACATTTATCACATCTAAACTACACTTTACAGCAATTGTGACGACCAAGAGTTCACAATCTTATTCACGTGTTGATCATCTGCGCTGTAATCGGGAGCGCCTCTGAGTAGAAATCTTGAAGGGGCGCTATAACAAGTGCTCATGCATACATACCTGTTAGTAACACTTTCAGCAAGCAAATCCTAGTGTTTATGTGAAATTGCCAACAAGCTACACTAGTAAGTAAGCAATTGTCCAAGTAAAATTAACTGATAATTAATCAGTTGTGAATTACTCCCGGTATTGTGAACTTCAGCAGTCATCTCAGTTTGATGACTTGATAGACTTTATATGAACACAGCAATGTGTGATTACGTTACTTCAAAAACGCTAACACATACACAACTCACCACATTATACAGCCTTTTAAGTTGCTCATCAATCCAGTCTTCAACGGCCAATCGCCTTCGTATTAGGCCCATCGTGTGCTTCGGATATTTAGCTGTTAAATACTTTTCCCTTTCCTTGAATCCGTCATTTGTGGCAGCACCTTGACTGTGAAATCCCACATGGGGCGATTCAGCCTCCGACCGCCTCCGGAGGGCAGAGTCTGACAGATTAGACTCATTGAGGGAAGTCTTCGGTGAACTTGGCGTCCCAGAGCCAGTCTGATTTGGTGAACTAGTGTTTACCCAAGCCATCTGATGACACTGTTTATAGAAAATGTAAGAAACTGCGTTTTCTGCGTTTTTAAAGACGAATCGTGGCGGCGTGATTACTATTCTACAAGTAAAATTTAATGCGTGTTATAAACAAAGAAAGACAAGCGTATAGTATCGGCGGCTGAACGATATAGTGCGTAAGTTTACTAGCGTCGTGATTGTCGGTTAGCGTCAGATTTCCTGAAAACAGTCTTCTAGAAAGCTTGGCCGAACTTCAGAAAGCTATTCATCTGGAGTTAAATTGTAAACATGACAAAGACCTAGCGTGGCCTTGATGTATATCAATATACAGCCTATTCACGTGTTTATTTGTTAATTATATTCATTCGGGTCGGAATTAGAAAATCAATTTGGGGGATCCGGCCGAAATTCGTTTCGGGGATTCGGGTTTCGGGTCGCACCCGGTCGGTTACGGTCAGGTTTGTGTCGTCATTAGAAAACTTGGTACCGTCGGCGTCTGCGCGGCCTGTCCAAAGATACCGTATAATCCTTCAGCCCACGATACTATAAGTTTGCTCAAAGAAAAATTACTTTTTAAGCTACAAGAAATTAAACACACACTGCTTTAAAGTTAATCCAGTGCATCGTGACAAATGAGTAAAGCACGGTTGTAGTTTCCTCTCGTGCGAAAGGTTAACACGAACTCCTCAACCGGCGATTCAAACGTCAAACACACCACAGAAAGTTACTACCACAAAAGAAAACTTTAAATCGTAAATTATTTCAGAGACTGGTTAAATTAAACTTAGTGAGAGATTTAATTTTACCCTAAAATAAAGTTTTAGATCGTTCGACCAGAGACGAAGATCATCCACAATTCCACAGCGAGTCAGTAAAGGTTTCCAACACTAGATGGCGACGCAAGGACTAAATTCTATAGCGCATTGATAGATATCCCTCTGTCATACTATCTACGAATAAGACATTCAACATTAAATTTTGATCATCATAAAAATAATGTAACCTCAGTTGCTGAGACCTGATCACTTTCAACTGCGCCTGCTCGTCACCTTTCTTATGATCGAGTAATACCCCGTATTACAGTATTACTCGATCATTGCTCCAATCGCATATAGCCTAAGGCATTTAAAATTACCCAGGCTAGAGGTTATTATTACAGGCGACCATTCATTAACCGGCTTGCATCTGTGAGCAATTTGTATAAGAAGGAAAAACTGTAGCCTATAGGCTAATTTCCTCAGGCCATTCCCATTATAAACGATTTACCCCATTTAGACGTAAGATCGCCGCCTAGGCCTAGGCTAGCAGGCATCCTCAAAGTCATAATGAGGAACTAAGGCGAGGTTCCCGTACAATGCAGTGGTTATGACGTTTGCCTAACACGTGTCAGGTCTCCATTGCAGTTCGTGCGAATCGTGTCTGGGCGGAAACAACTGCGATCGACCTACGAGATACAAAAGTAGGCTAGATCAAAATTCATAGGCTATTAATAGGCCTAGTCCTGTCGGCGACTATAAGACAGCACCGGCACCTTTGAAAATTATGTGCCAGCTCATTGCCTTCTAGATACTACGGCCAGCTGCATGCATTCTATAGGCATATAGGCCTAATTATAGTGTTACATAATTTTGTTTCGCCAAGTCAGACAGTAAAATCCTAAAATTCGCCATCGGTAAAAGACATGGCACAAAGAACCATAGCCATATAGGCCTATAGGTCATGCCCCCACACATTGTTCCCTAAATTTCTTTCTTGATTTCTTTAATTGTAGCCTATAATTAGGCTATAAATTATAATAGCCTATATTATACGCTGCCCGTTTGAATGGGTGCCGCTACGTATAAGGGTACCCGCGCACGAAGCGTTGGCCTATACGTGCTAGTCCGAGATTAAGATCGATCTCTGAAAATAATCTATAATAATTATAATAGAACAGAAATGTCATGAAGTCATGAAACCCGATATCATGAAGTGAACTTTCTGTCACGCTAATTAGACTCATTTCATTTAGGTAGATGGCGCTGCTAAAATCCTATACGTTTACGATATGAATCTGATTTCGTTTCGGTAGGTGGCGCTGCTAAAATCCTATGCCTTATGTCGGTCAATATAAACTCAACAACTAGACTTATTTCATTTCAGTAGGTGGCATTGCTATCTATTGCCGTGCTGTCCAACATGAGGCCCGCGGGCATGCGGGCTTATTTTTCAAATTCGTTCCAATCGTCTTAGGACGGCCAAACATAGAGTCCACTATTAGTATGCGAACCGGCTCCCACACGCCGCACAGATCGAGGCGCATCATACGCCTCCCCTTCCCCATCGAAAGCGGCTTCCCCTTTAAAACGGAGAGGATTTGGGGCAATTTGAGCCACATGTTTTTTTAGCATACTTGGTACTAATTTTGGCCTTCTGGTGAGAAGAATGATTTTAGGCCTACTGCTTAAAAATACATAATCGCCTATAGCTTACACCAAACACAGCTGTAAGTGTCTAGTTCCACTCTTTGCATACATGAGGACCAGGTCTTCGGGGACTAAAGCAGTCGTCAGATAGCATTCAATGTTCAGAAGAACCAGCGAAGAAAAGCGTTCCTGTCCCATGGTTGATCGTAACCAGTTTCTTATGCGTCGCATCGCTGAAAAACTTGTCTCAGCGGTTGCTGAACCCACAGGCAACGCTAGTGCTAACTGCACCATTCTGTAGACCCAATAATGAAGATAAACATCTTCAGTCACTTCCTTCTGAATTACATCAAGGGTAATTTCATTTTCCGTGCTTGAAAACAGTTCCATTTCGGATGCCACAACTTGCGGATTGATGCTAAGGATGTCGGCGTAGTTCTCAACGAGCGCCTTGATTCCATCCTTATCGCAGTGCAATACGGCAGCATGATGCCAGCATCAATGGATTTGGCCATGATCAACTGTCCTTGTCGAAACGGAACTCCAACTGGCCTTTTATTGTATCACAAACAGACAGATACATGCAGCTGATTGTACCAGGGTGAATGCAATGGTTGTTTGCGTCCATTGCTGGCGCGTGTTGAATCATCAATGCATTCAGGTTGTCCAAGTGTAGTAGCATCGAAGAAGTCTTGAAGTTATGACGCAGTTTTAACAGTCCTCTGACTTCTTGTGGTTGCTATGCCTTGTGTACTTGGACCAAAGTCACATCTGCTGGCAAGAACTGGTAGAGATGGGATGGCTATTCCATGAGATATAGTAAAGTGTTAGGAAATTCCGTGGTTTAAGCTAAACCTTATCACTATACCTTAATGACGCACGGTCAAGTCTGTGGGTTCATGGGGGGGGGGCTTAGCCCCCTAGTCCATGATAAACTCCGCCCATGGTAACCAGTGACGTAACAAGGATTTCTCGTTTGGGGGCTTTAAGCCTTGAACATGGCGAGTGCGGTAGCCCGAACCTATAGTGGAGCCGGGAGCTTGATTCATTTTGGAGGGCTTCAGCTTCGTTTGGGGGCTTAAGCCCTCCCCCAGCCCAACGCTAGTAACGTCCCTGTGGTAACTGGACTTTTGTAAAACGCATTTAGGAACCCCTGAAAAGCAATGTAGCTATAACCGTCATAAAACAATTCTAAGATTCAAAGAATCATGCACTTGAACAGTATATAAAAACATTTTTAACATAGGGCCTATAGGCCTATGTCGCGTAGACCTAGACTAACAGCTATAACGCCCTCTGAAACCTGCTATTAGGTATTATTAATTAAGCTTATGTGACCTACATGTAGTTATAACGGATCGACTTGTCCATTTGCTATCACCTTGGCTGTCTGTGAATAGACGCTTAGGCCTAATTGTTGCATTAATTAAGCGGACTGCATTATCTGTTGCTGTCAGTTGTTCATAAACAGTTCATTAGAGTCTTAAATTCATTCAAGCTATTTTCATCAGACGTCATAATATCGGGGAGTGAACCTTGATTGATATCAGAAGATGGGACAGTTTTCTAGCATTATTTAGTTGTCAGTTCCACCTAACTTGATTATGGTGATCATGTGATGCTTCAATGTCCTGGTGAAAGCTGGGGCGAGTGAATTTTCGATGAGTTGTAGACGCTTAATTTGGTTGGATTCGAAGTTGAGCAAAGGGAGTTACAGTAATCAAGCTTGGAGTGGATAATGGAGATAGCGATAGTGGATTCACTGCTAAAGTCAAGCATATGGGTCTAATGCAGCGGAGGTAACGAATGTGCATCAAGGAGCTGTTTGCGCGAGCGGTTGGAGATGTGATTAGAGAAGGATAGCCTATAGATGTGGATCAAAAATAACGCCAAGATTGCACACAAACGAGTCGGAGGTGAAAGTGAGAGATGAAGAGGTGGTCATGGTAGGTGCATGGAAGGGTCGGGAATTTTCTTAATCTGATCTGAGTGACCAAGGATAATAAATTATATTTTGGTAGGGTTGAGGCGAGGAGATTGGAGCCCTTGGAGGACATCCATTTAGAGAGTCTGAGAGTAGGTTAACCACAACGAGTAGTTGAGCAATGCAGGAGGAGAAATAGCTGGGAAGAATTATATGAATACATGGGTGTCGTCTGCATAAAGATGACGGTCAAAAGAAGAAAATTTTATGAGATGGCTAAAGGGTGTAGTGTAAAGGGTGTAGTGTAAAGGGTGAAGAGAACAGAGAAGCCTCGAGGAAACCACAAGAGTAGTAGTAGTCAGTGTTTTAGTTGTCGGGGGGTTTGGGGGGTTCAACCCCCCTAGTTCTTTTTCCAACCCCCTCAGCTAAGTAACTGAAAATATGCTGGGGGGTTAGGTCTTGACCCCCCAGGCTGTTGCTCTGTCATCAAGTACAACAGAATATATAGCCCAATTCCTATACTTTTAAGTAAATTAGTTACTTACTTAATGTTATGGTTTGTGACTGAGAGCGGAGAACCAGTCTACAGAATTGAGGTGAAAGGCAATTTCTGTAACACGTTTATTTCCTTTTCCTCTTATGCTATAGTTCGAGCACATGGTTGAGGCTATTTAGTGTGTGGAGAAAGACATACTGCATTGAGTAGAGTTTCGAATGAGTAATTCTGACGCAGCTGATGTTTTGCTTGAATATTCTATGCTTAAAAAGAGCGATGGTTTAATGCTTGGGCAGAAATTACAGCCACTTATTACTTTGTTGGAAGTTCTACCTGTTTCATCTGCTGAGTGTGAAAGAGGATTCAGTCAGATGAATTTATGTCACACTAGTGGAAGAAACAGGCTTCTGGCGAGTTCAGTGAATGATCTGTTGATGATTGGCATCAATGGTCCACCTCTTACTGCATGGAATGTAGAAAAATATGTTATTTCTTGTCTTAAAGGTGGCAGACATGGTGCTTTGGACAAAGCCACTGGGTTACCAAAGAAAAAAGAAATGACAAAACATAGTCCAAAATTATTTGTTTAAACTACCGGGTATAGTGTAAGAATATATGCATTATGGTTTGTGTTATTGAATTACTTTCCAAAAACCAGGTGTTTTGTCTATGTGATCATGCATGGGCGTTTTTAGGGGTGGTTTTACAGGTTCAACCCCCCCCCCCAATAAATGTTATTAAAAACTAAATCTGTAGAAAAGTACGACCATTTCCAATGGAAACCCCAAAAACTTAAAAGTTAAAACCCCTCTGAATTTTTTTCCTGGCTACGCCCCTATGATTATGTAATTTCTTTGTTATGTCGCATAGATAAATTTAAAGAAGAAACTAAGATATCTCATGTGTCGTCAGTTGTTTCATATTAACAACATTAAAATTTAATTTAGACCTGTGATCGTGTAGGCTACTTTCGAAATCTGCAAAATTTTCGACCCCCCCCAGTTAGTTTTTGACAACTAAAACACTGGTAGTAGTAGCAGCATCAGCAGCAGTAGCAGGAGTAGTAGTAGCCTAGTAATAGTAGTAGCTAGTAGTAGTAGCAGCAGCAGCAGTAGTAGTAGTAGTAGTAGTAGTAGTAGTAGTAGTAGTAGCCTAGTAGTGGTAGCAACAGCAGCAGCAGTAGTATAGTATTAATAATAATAACATGTTATTATTATTGTTGTTGTTGTCGTTGTTGTTGTTATTATTTTTAATATTATTATTAATATTATTATTATTATTATTATTATTATTATTATTATTATTATTATTATTATTATTATTATTATTATTATTATTATTACGATCATCATAATTATCATCATCATCCATCATCATTATCGTCGTCGTGGTCATCATCATCTTCATCATCAGTGTGCCATAGGCATATAGTTAACAAATCTTGCGATGATGTTAAAAAGCTCCGTTATGGAGTTACGAGCCACAATATACATGTAGGCCTACATAGCAATCGTTGTTTTTGTTCAAGCAGTGTAGTGTAGGCCCTACGTGTGACGCAGTATTTCATGGATAATACCAGCAAGGTTCCTAGAAAGCGATGTAAATGGTCTCGGTCCATATGTAGGTCCACGATGTGTTTGCCTATAGGGCCTAATAAAGAAACTGAAACAGAAACGGCCAGCGCATATTAATTTGGTTTCGAGTGCGATCTGGAAAACAAGTAAACACCTTATCAGGCTGCATGCATTTATAGCCCTGGCACGATAGCGAATTATGTGCAATTTATACCTTAACAACATCAAAACAGTCTATCGACGAGATGTTAGAGCTATAATTGTCCAGAAAGATTACAGTTTGGACCGTCTATGTTTAGCATCAGAATAAACAATCCTCTTGAAACTTTATAAGTGCAGTTAAGTACAGGTCTTAATCATAAGCCGACACATTCTTTGTAATCCAAGCCTTGCATCGTTACCTGTAGGCCTACATTATGTAGGGCTACCGCAACTCTCAGGATAAAAGGCTTTATCAGATATATATATATATATATATATATATATATATATATATTACACAGACTAAATAGATTAGATAGGTTAAATCCATTTCAAATATGTGATTCTGTTTATAAATGACGAATAGTGTTAACGGCACTTAAGTATAAGTATTTCACCCCTTATAATTAATCTAAGATCTTTGAACAGATTGATTTGATGATATGGGTGGTTAGCCTATTTTGAGGAGATCTTAACCCAGAAAAATTTGCGAGTGATCACGTTTTGCCTAAACCGTCGAAGCCCAGTAAACAGACATGCTTTAAGAGACAAAACATGCATTGCCACCAAGCACTGTTTTTCTGCGGTTCTATGGTGGTATGTTGTACATACGCAACACTCATTCATTTGGGACGTGGCCTGCATGTAACTTGGTGGATGGAGGGGGGGTGAGTGTGACTCCAGCCTAGTACTTCGCCAAGAGCCTCCAGTCTTCCGCATCGCTACTCTTTCTACTGCTGATATACAGAATGGCCGCTACATACCTTGTTTTCCACTTGCTTATATATATTTCATCATAGGAATGTATATTTCACCATATAGAACGTATGTATGTATGTATCTATGTATGTATGTAGGCCCTATGTATACATGTATGTATGTATGTATGTATGTATGTATGTATGTATGTATGTATGTATGTATGTATGTATGTATGTATGTATGTATGTATGTATGTATGTAGCCTATGTATGTATGTATCAGAGACTTGTATAGCGCCATTTAAACAACTCACAAGGGCGCTGCCTTAGTGTTCGTTCTGCCAATGAAGTTTCAGGATGGCCGCTTTCTGTTCGAAAGAGACAGCACAGTAACACGATCCGACGTTTCCTCTTCCTATACAAATAATTATGGCATTCTGCTAATACTTTATGACAGCACACGCAGTCGCGGTCGCCGGATGAGAAAAGTCCTGAAGATGACCAATCGCTTTAGTAAAATCTCGCCGTTAAAGTGTTAATTAATTGTAAACCTCGGTAGTTTAGCGATACAGCCATTTGTCTGCAACGAGACACAGGTCGTTCTTATTCATATTATATTCGTTTATTGGCACACAAAAACAGTTGATTACAGCTTGTTCAAAAGAACCAGAAAGACAGAGACCAAAGCATAAAACCAATGCTAACAGGAAGGATTCAAAAGATGGAATTTTGTGTTAACTGGTACATTTTGACAAAGACTCTCAGGTTACTCGTACCAATTTCCGGTAAGGACACAAGGAATATAATTTCTATTGTCCTTAAACTTAAAGGCTTCTCTTAGTTCTTGGGAACAGGCTTCTTAGTTCCATTATGTTCCAAGTCTCTGCGTCTATCCGACCTATGCAAATGAACGAATATCGAGCAACGCACCTTCCCAGTTCTCACGTTAACACATCCATTGCTTCATTTCAGTGTGTAGCAACTCCATCCTCACACGCTTGTTTTTTTGTCTAGCAAAACACCTACACGGTGTAAATTCTCCTACTCGGACTCTCCGTGTTGGTCGTTCTCGTTCAACGCAGCTAAAAAATTGACTTCGTGTAAGATTCCCGCAGTGCTTCCTGTTTTGTTTTTCCTGAATTGAATAAATAGGACTGTTGCCTACTGCTTCTTTTCTTCGGACTAACGAACTCTGGCCGTCATGTCGACCACACTGTTTACAAGGTTGACGCAGTACTCTACCACTTAGTTTATCATCATCGTCGTCGTCATCATCGTCATCATCATCATCATCAACAACAACATCATCATCATCTTGAGTAGTTATATGAAGAGGCGCTATATAAATGCTCAGAATGAATGAATGAATCATCATCCTTGTAACGCTGTCATCATCATTATTATTATCATCATTGCCTCCATCATCATCAGCAGCAACAACATGATCACTACATCTTCATTAGCATTTTTTACGCGAGATGGGAATGATCACTCAGGTGATGAAAAACTTGTCCGGACATATTATTGTTATTATTATTATTATTATTATTATTATTATTATTATTATTATTATTAACATCATCATCATCATCGTCATCATCATCATCATCATCATCATTATCATCATCATCATCATCATCATTATAGTATCCTCATAGTCCTCATAGTATACTGTATACACTGCAACTATTGAAATTCGACTTGCACGATGCTGTGCCTTTTGCCCTGATTTTTTTTCCAGATCAGACACGAAGCCTCAATGTCTTCGTCTTATCGTAGATGCCTTCGTTAGCGGCGGCCAACGAAAGTACTTCCTCATCCGGTAAATGAACTGCCATCTGTCAGACGAGGGCAAGATTAACAGCACTGATCCACTGATGGATGACAGAAAGGCCGAACGAATATATATATATATATATATATATATATATATATATATATATATATATAAAAATCCTGAGTAGATTTCTTGAAGGGGCGCTATATAAATCTCCAGAATGAATGAATGAATGAATATACAGGGCGCTGCAGCCTTCCCATAGGAATCCCATAGGAACCGCGTATAATAGACATTCCGACCTTCGTAAGGTCACTACATAGTGACGCACACAAAATAATTACCTCCCAAGGACATATATAATTTATAGGCTAAGCTATTTGACCCAACCTACAAACTCTGGCGAATTCGACCCGACCGTGTTTCTTCAGTGAATTATGATTCTTGCCTGTGATGTTACTTGGTTGATTTTATCGGTTCTGATATACAACGTCGCATTGGACTTGATTAATTAATTTTATATTAATGGTATTTTAAAAAAATACAGAATTCTGTTATGTGAGATTATTTTTGCCGTTAGCATAAACATCATGAGCGTGTTACATATAGCCTATTCTGCACATGTAACCGTGCAGCCCAACTCTGCTCAATGCTAGTGTGGCACTGTGGCCGATTGGTTAAAGCACTCGGCCTGTAACGCGGAGAGTGCCAGTTCAAGCCTCGCCCGAGACAGTTACTGTTTAGGGATCTTGAGCCGGTGTCCCGAGATATTCTATCCCCCTAAAGCATATCCCCCGGATGGAATAAACCTGTTTAGAGTATCCGGGGGGATAAACCATTCTATCCCTCATCGTCATACTCAACACGATAGCCAAGACGAAAATCCAGTCAAAATCACCAAAAACGAAGTAAATTAATTTCAGGTCGACGTACAAACTAATTTTAAGATACGCAACTTAAAATATCTTATGTGTACAATAAATCCAAACAGTACGACTGAATGCACTTAGAAACCGCCAAAAATGCAAACTAAACCGAATACTCCATTTCGCTAAGGGGGATACTCATGTATGTATGGGGGATACCCTATTTCGTGACAGGCCCTTAACTCACAATTGCTTAGCCTTAGCGCCATCGAGGTTCTGTCGTATGTATGGTCGTGTGCATTTTTCTCAGCTTTGGAAGGAGGCCAATAGCAGTTGTATTGTATTGCACTGTATTTGTCAGCACAAACAGTGCACGGCTCAAATGTATTCGATTTCACAACTGTTTGTTACAAATACAGTAGGCCTAATACCGCTTAATGCTAGATGCTGGAAAAAAGCACTGGCTTCCCGGGCTCCGGCCTTTGCGAGAACTTGCAGCGCCTCCAGGTCTCCTTAAGTCGGCGCTTGCGGTCCCTCCATTTCATCAATGTAGTGAACACTCTGAAAAACAAGTCGCCTACACCAGAGGTTCTTAACCTTTTTTGGCTCACGACACATCTAAACTTGCAAATAAATTTGGCGACACACCATGCAATAATAATATGTGAATATCGTTAAAATAAAAAATGTTAAAGTTAAACCAATTCATTTATTTAAAATTTTTAATTGTTAGCATTTTTAATGAATGATAATGTTGACAATGAATGCTTTCTAGTTTCTACTGATTCTAAAATTCTAATTCTACTGATCTAATTCTTCGATTTTACGTCGTTCCTACGACTCTATGTTAACTTAGGTCTTAGTAGGCCTAACTGTTAATGGGAGTTTTTCTCCTGGATATTTCTTTGGATCATAGTAAAACGAGGATCCACAGTTTGTAGTGCAATACATAATCTGACTGAGGAGGCACCTCCGACCAGTTTGTTCGATTTCATTGCGAAATATAACTTATCAAATTATCAACTAATTCATATTAGGAAATATAACTTATTAAATTATCAACTAATTCACATCAGGGCTACCGCTACCAAAATCTGATTCTGCGTAATCAGTTTTAGATTCGCTAAATTTTCGTTTTCTTATGATAAATAAATTTGTCCATTTCGAATGTCATGGTAACGGGTAAATGTTTTCATCGGCGCGGTCGGAAACGTGTGTACTGCAGACGGCAGTGGGTTTGTATAACAGTATTATACTATGTAGGCCTACAATAATTGTAGCCTACATGTATATTGTATAAGGTAAACACTGCATGGCCGACCAAGATTTCGATCAAATAAAATATATAAAGAGAGTGCTACGAATTGTCACAGCCTACGTACACTAAACTGCTAAAGTAAGTAAGTCAATGTAATGCAAGAGTGACTGACGCATGCTGTGAGAATTAGCGACACACCAATTCTTCGCGACACACCAACGACACACCATGTTTACGCGACACACCGCCGGTCTATTCGCGACACACTAGTGTGTTGTTGTATTACTGCTTAACGACACTTTTTCATATCGAAGATGATCAGTGTCGGAGGCAGAAAGCAACCTCGTACTCCACGTTTATATTGCGACCGAGCCACCCGCAGTAAAGATCCGAGAAATTAATCTCTGATAAACCGACCCGACCGGGAAGCGAACCCGGGGCGCCGGCGCGGCGAGCAGGATACCATCCCACTCGACCACTCAGGATCCCTAGTGTGTCGCGATACACCGGTTAAGAACCTCTGGCCTACACCGCTGCATATTATGTGCAAATACCTCTTACGTATACATACACATATACAGTTATACACACGTGTGTATGTGTTTGTGTGTGTGTGTATGTGTATGTGTGTGTGCGTGTGTGTGTGTGTGTGTGTGTATGTGTGTGTGTGTGTGCGTGTGCTGGGCGTAGACCTGCGACACTTGTAGCGCTTCATAAATCTCGACGCCTTGTTTGCTTGCAAAACAGCAGCGCTCCATTGTGCCTTGATAGAGCGTCCTATACGTCTTGCGGAGAAGACCATTTGTGCGTTAAACAATCGACGACAGAAAGACAGACAGAAAGACGGACAGACGGACGGACGGACGCATCCGCTCGGACAGACACGAAGGTATTCGACGCGGGAGATATTGTTCGTTTCTGGTCGTGAAATGAATGTCGGAATGAAGATTTGTATCGTTTGTCGAATCTCGTTCAATTATCGCGAGAAACGTTCCGCGCAGACGACAACGGGGGACCGCGCGTCGAGTTAAGAGGAGTCCGCTTATATTGGAGTCCGCCTGTCGTTCCTACGCAGTCGATGCTAACACCCTTAGATTTCAAGTCCTTCCTCACAATCAGACTACGCTTCCATCCGTTTCCATCTTCTCAAATGCCTCTCTCTTTCATCGTTCATCCGCTTCGTTTGTCCGCCTGTTGCCAGGCTCCACCCACGTCAGTATAAAACGTCATCGATACACAATGTGAGGCGCCCTTGTGAGGATTTAGTTAAAGCGTTACTGGTGCATAACCATGAGCATGCTTATTAATTTTTTTAATTTTATTACTTGTTTGATTCTGCACTGAATATGCTTGACTAAGGATAGTCATTTTAAAACAAAGCGTTTAAGGTAAGGCAAAATGTAAACTGTATGTATTTATGTATTTATTGTATTGTAATGCATTTGGCCATTTCTACAGCGCTTCTCCCAGCGTAGCATAGGCTATTCTGTAGCGCTCCCAAATCCCAATGCGAGAGACCCGAGAAAAAGGAAAGATTTGAGGTGAGAGAAAGACGAAGAAACGCTGCCAGAGAGAATGGTGGAGCGGACAGGTGGGGAAGACCCATGGGCGTAACTTTGTCCCAGAAAGTGGTGGTGACCCTCATCCCAATTTTTAACGCAGGGGCCTACTACAGGAAAGCTAGCTAAGAGCAGGACACCAGCTTATTCACAAGTAATGCGTTAAGTCAGAGGGTTGTCCAGAGAGTGTTCCATGGTGTTCCAAGTCAGTGGCGAAGGAAGTAAGTAAGCCTAAGTATATCCTTTATTGAAAACCAACTGCTAAGCGCAGGGTCGAAGTATCAGATACACGTTACGCATTGTTCGGCTGCTACTGCGGCTTTTAAATTAATATCGTTAGGCAACTACTGTACTACCAATAATCGACGTTATAGTACCAATAGTCGATCATTATCAACGCTAAATGGTTATCCCGTAGTTTAGGTTGGTAAATTATTTTAATGTCTTCAATACCGTACTTGATGGTGGTAAGTAGGCTATACGTATGCAGTGTACCAATGTCCATAATAATTGTCATCAATTCAGCTTCCATTTACCAGAATTTTTTTCATCAATCAAACTTCTGTTTAAGCAAAAATTATTGTCATCAGCCCAACTTCTTCACCAAGAATTTTTTTAATCAATCCAACTTCTCTTTAGGCAAGAATTATTACCGTCAATCCCACTTCTACTTAAGCAAAATACTTCATCAGTTCATCTTCTATTGAAGCAGAGACTTAGTTTAATCAATCTAGCTTCTATTTACGGAATTAATTATTTCCATCAATCCAACTTCGATTTAAACAAAGAATTAGTTTCATCAATCCAAATTCCATTTAGGCCAACAATTATTTTTTTTCATCGATCCAGCTTCCATTTTGAATTGACAATACAAAATAATTTACCAGCCTAAACTACGGTTTTATCCGCTGAATATCCATAGAATGCAGTTAGAGCTTACAGTCTACCACCGAAACATGATACATTGCATGCACAATTATAACCTATCGCGGTATCTTTACAACGAATCGATCCATTTTTCCACATGAATTTGATAATTTGACCTTTTATAGAAATAAAATGGATGACATCACCAAATTATGAAACCAAAATTATGTAAATAGGGTAGTATGGACACACTGTGAAGGCCTCTTATCGGCATTGCCGCCATTGCGATGTTAAGTATGCATGAGCAGCCTATACGCTTGACAGCCAAATGCTTTCATGTTAAAAAATATATTTCATTGCAGGACCGAAAGTGGTGGTGACTTTCACCACCACTTTTAAAAATGGTGGTGACCGGACACCACCGTCACAATAGAAAGTTACGCCTATGGGAAGACCATTCCATAGAGATGGGCCTATGCCTATATGAAGGATCTCGATTGAGCCATTACAGTCCTGACATGGAGAGGTCAAGACGGTCAGAGGATTGAAGAGGACGCTGCGAAGTGGCAGAAAGGGCCGATGAATTAGATCACGAAGATACTTCGGAGTAGAACCCAGTTGAGACTTAAGCACTAGAATGACACAACTCTGAATTGTATACGGGCAGAAAGAGGGAGCCAGTGAAGTTGTTCAGCCATTAAAGTAGAGATATGAGAGAACCGAGGAAGACGCGCTATCAGTCTAGCAGCAGCGTTAAGTACAGATTGAAGAGGAGAGGAGAGGAGCTAGACGAACCTTAGGGAGGCCAATAAGGAGAGAATTGCAATAGTCTATCCGGGAACAGATAAAAGCATGGATTATTGATGTAAATGTAGAGGACATAATAGATCTTCGAATAGCTCTGAGACGCTTAAGTTGAAAGTAGGATGAACGATTAAGCTTAGAAATGTGTTCAGTAAGGGTAAGAGAACAATTCAGGGTTACGCCTAGGTCTCGGACACTAGTAGAAAAGGTAAACAGAGGAAACCGTTCAGAAAGTAGAAGCAAAGTCAAGTTTTTGAGGTCCTTGGGAGTGCCAAACGAAATAAGTTGGGTTTTGGAAGAGTTAAAAGAAAGACGATTACAGAACATACAGAGATGAAGATCCTGGGAGAGAGCCTCAATATGACCATCGAGATGGAGTTGAGCGGAAGGGGCCCAGGACCCTTGGACAAAAAGCTTGGACATCATCAGCAAAGAGGTGGCCAGTCGCCGAATGACCTGGGAAAATAGAGATCTTCGAAAAGCCCTGAGATGCCTAAGTCAGTCGTGTATTGAATGTATTTATGTATGCATGCATGACATTGTATGTATGCATGCATGTAATGTATGCATGTGTATGCATGTGCGTGTGTATGTATGTGTGTGCATGCATGTATGTATGTATGTATGTATGTATGCATGCATGCATGTGTGTATGCATGTATGTACGTAGGTATATACAGATATATATATTATGGTATGTACATATGTATGTGTGTAAGTCATATGTATGGATTTATGTATAATTTATGTGCTTGTATGTATGAAAGTAGCTATGTATGTGTATATGAATGTATGTGCGTATGTATGAATGTATATATGCATATATGTAATGTATGCATATATGTAAGTGTGTGTGTATTTATGTAATGTAATGTAACAAGACATTTATAAAGCACCACTTAAGAGTCTCTCAGAAGCGCTCAACACGTGACCATCAAACAGCTGAAAAGTGGGTCTTTAAGATTTTAGGGAAAACCACCATATAAGTAAGTAAAGTAAGTAAGTATATTCTTTAATATAACCAGCTGCCAAACAGCACTCTGGTGAACAAGCATGAGCAATATAAATTAACATAAACATCAAAACATCAAGCATCAAAATTTACAATGTTTCTAAGACCAGTAAGATTGCGAGACAGATCTAATTAGTATGCGAACAGCATTCTGACTATAAATGTTTTCCTCATTCGGTTGTCAGCTTTTGGCAGCACCCGGTCATGGCGTCTGGGGCGTAGGCTGTAAACCGTTGGCTTCGCTGGGGGGAGCAACCCGTGGAGCACATGTCCTGGTGTTCCAAGAACAGCCGAAAACAGGCGGGTATCGGCAATACGACATAGCTGTTCGATATTTGGGCTATCACCAGGGAGATACCGCTGACGGATTAGCCTATTCATCACGGCTTGGAGTCTTCCAATAGCCGCGTATCATGAAGCGTATGTATGTATAATGTATGTACTATGTATGTATGTATATATGTATGTCTGTGTATGCATGCATGAATGCATGAATGCATACATGTATTATGTAGGTAGGTATGTATGTGCTGTTGGAATTGCCAGTTGTCACAATCGTCTAATAAGGAGTGGTAAGGCTTGAAGACTTTACTTGGAAAGTTCACGACAACATCTCAGTTTGACTTCTCTGCCCTGAAGAAGAGTACAAGCTGCTCCGTCAGATATATATACTGTTCCGCTAGACCACTTTCCTATTTCACCGACCGACCGACCACTCCTTGAGTCCTTCTTTGTCAGAGTCCTTATAACATCGGAATCGTCTCTTTAATCTTGATTGTCAGCTGCTCTTGGCTATGTCGTCTTCGGTACTTCAGGCCGCTGACTCGCTTTCTAAAGTATTCGAAGACAACATGCTCCAGCCTATCAGCATCTAGTCACTAACGTAGGCAATGGCGTGACTTAATAGGTAAAGACGTGACTTAGTAGCTCATAGCGTGACTTAGTAGGTCATGGCGTGACCTACTGCAGCCTACTGCGCCAGCCTGAGTGTTTTAGAGTATAATCTCGCCATAGTATAATTAAGTAGGTAAGTATTATGCATGTATGTATGTATGTCCGCATGCATGCATGTGTGCATGTATGCTCGAGTCTAATGAGTTGCCTAAGAGCAAGAAGGCCTATATTCAATATTGCATATTGAAAATAACCCACAATAGGGCCTACGTTGAAGTAAAGATATATCCCTTAGTCTCGTATTTGTTTTTTAATGATCAGAGTTGGTGATTATTTGCTTAAGCCTTAATAAATTTATTAATAATTAGAGTCAAACACAAATCTTCTTAATAATTATAATGTACGTTAAAACATTTATACCCTAGTCAGCCACTGATTCAGTTAGTCAACAGTTAAACAATCAGTCATTTTGACTTTCAAATAACTGATCGATTCCTCAATTCATCAGTTCACTGAGGTGTTCAGCTAGGAATAAATAATGAGTTTGCATGAAGCCTCGTTAAAAGAATCAATATCAATTAGGCCTAATCAAGACTTTTCGACCTTCGTAAATTAACAACGGAAGAATTACCAGACATTTTCATGTGAAATTACGAGCTTCCCGTTTTCTCCTTAACAGACTATTACGGCTAAGACTATCTAACAGACACTTTCTCGACATAAAAATGGCTCGGATACTAGAAGTTAGTATATATAACCCTGCGGAAGTGATTTCGGCAAACGACCGGGTGAAGTTGAGTTAGCCACGTTCAGTATAAGAAGGACCTTAGTGACCTTGCGACAGTGGCAGAGAAGAGTGTTCTTGAAGGCCGTTCAAAAGTCGACGTTCTTGACCGTGTAGATGATGGGAATGAGAGACGA